>NW_006497600.1:723032-741138 GCF_000471905.2 Amborella trichopoda | reverse complement strand
TACTAACTAAACTTTACTTGTCTCTAAACTTTAACTATAATTTAACTTCGTCCGAAACTAGACGTTTAGTCGTATACTAAAGAACGGTACCGTACACTACTCTCTCTCTCTCTCTCTCTCTCTCTCTCTCTCACAAACACGATCAATCACAGGGGGCATTGTCCTCGCTCCCTCCCTATCTCTCTCTCTCAAACACAATGGGGCATCATCTACATTCTCTCTCTAGGATGCAAGAGGGATTTTGGGGGACAAAAATGTCCCCCCAAACCCTTTTCCACCTTATTAGGGGGGAAATCTCAAAAAAACAATCCCAAAATATGCCCCCGGCCAAGGGCATTTTTCCACCCTCGGTGAAGTTGCTCCAAGGTGCCAGGGAGTTGGCCGCCTAGTTAGGTGCCTAGAAGAAAGGACAGCCAGGGCACCCGCCTAGGTGCGGGGCGGGGGCTGAATTTTTTAACAATGATTTATTGTTCACAGCATCAAAATATTGGAGTAGCTAATAAGCCCACAATTCCCACCTATCAAGAATTATACAAGCTCCATCATCTTTTCTTCTTTTAAATGCCAAATGGCACAAACTCTCATTGGCTTAGAATGGCAATCAGTCTCTGATGTCCTAGCACTCTCACAAAACTTTCGTTTCACGTTCATCAACAAACAGATGTACCCTAAATTTATTCCATAGTTGTTAATAAAATTCAATACATGGAAGATCAACGAAGGCTTCTTCATCCCACAAGTCCAATAAGGACGAATAATGCTTAACAATTAGAATTTAAAAAATAATTAATAGGCTTAGAAGTCCGACGACAATGTCCCATAATGAACAATCAGGTAGATTCAAAAACAAATAAACAAATAAAACCTTGCCTCATTGGACTTTAGATGCATCCCTCACAGTCCTGCAATATTTTCTTGGCACTTTCCTAAATCACAGTATTATTCAATCTGTTTTAAAGCATGGCTTGGGCTGAGTACCCGCACTCTAAGTGAGAATCAACTCGCCCAAGTCCAGACTGAGAATCTAAAAGAGTCAAATAAAAAAAGGGGGGAAATAACCAACAACATAACAAGTACATAAAAGATGTGAAAAAAGTTATTGAAGTATAGAAAAAATAAAAAAACTGGATGGACATCATTTTGTCAGAATTTCGGAGAAAAATAGAAAATTGTGAAATCCTTAAATTTCATAAAAACATACAAAGTTATGCAAAACTAATTATGAAATGAATTATAATTAATTTAGACAAACATTGAATCAATTATAATTAATTACTAATAAAATATATACACCCCAAGTTTTGGGTGTTCCGGATATGGCAGCCTGTCGAGTCCGAGTCAGCTAGCCCCAATTTCTTTTCGCTGTAATCATTATTTGGCTCCACAGAACCTCATGAACCTAACATAATCTCAACAACCTTAGGATCCAAGTCAGCCAACTGGAAATTACATTCTATTTATTAATCCCATGAGAGATTCTATATACTCTTTCAATAACCATGTGTCCCGAAAGTTCCAAGAAAATATGCTTCATTGCTTCATTTCTTACACATGAAACCAGTCCTTTTTTTTCTTGAACAAGGCAAACAATTGTGTATTACATTTGCGAAAGTTACAAGAGATAAATAAGGCTGGTCATGGATTGGGCGCTCTTTACAATTCCCAAAACATCCGACTTCAACTATTTCTCTACAAAATTGGGTGAGATACCTGTAAAATGGTATGAACACAGAAATAATAACCCTGTCCAAAATTAGGGGAAAAAAGATGGGATGAAGCTCAAAAAGTTCCATAAAGGTCCCACTGTTGGTTCTGGTGTTGGCTGTTCCAGATAACTAAAAACTTGTGTCATTCATGATTTGTAATTATGTCCTCAAAATAAAATTAAACATAAGGCACTAAACCTCATTGTTCTCACGCATAGCGTACAACTTTAGATGCCAGAGGGTGGGAATTTTCAAACAAAGGACAGTTATAGTCAAAATGTCAACTTATGAGAGCCATCAAGAGTATTCTCCAAGTTCCAATTCAAACAAATCTAATAATAATCCTATGGTCATTGCAGTGTTGAAATTCATCAAATTCTCACCTGACAACTCTTCAAAAGATTTCAGAATCTAGACAACAGGAAACAAAACTTGAGGTCCCAATTGTGTCAGCACTTGATTATGCTGATCACAATTGCAGCAATCATGTTAAGTCCAACAGGTAAAAATTTTGTATTAGTCTTGAGTCATTATATTATTTGAGTGCTTGGGAGATGAAAAGATCACACCATTAATTGATATCCCATTAATTGATATCAACAATTCATTGGTATCAAATCCCTTCTCATTTACTGATTTAGAAAAACTAAAAATTAATCATCTTAAAAGGCATACAAACCAGGGAGGTCACATACTTACATTTCAAAAAATTTCAAACCAATATGATTGTAGATAACAACTATTTCAAAGATGAAACAAATCCATCTAACAAGGAAAAAACCTGGCAATAAAACTCCTTCAATTTTCTCCTAGACAGCAAATATTTTGCAAAAATTATTCAATTGTTTCTAAAAGTCTTGGGCTCCATTTCAAGATTCATCATCCATGCCATCGCAATAATAATCACCTTACGAATTAGGTGATCAAAATATATGCAATGCTCAACTAGACTCCTTCAACTTTTTGCAAGAATCAATGAAAAAACTAATAAAAACCTAAATATTTATTGAGATAGTTAATTCACGAATCATTTTATCCTCATTTCCATTCAGAGAAACAAAAGGAATAAAAATAAGAACAAAAACATAAAGAAATGCATAGATGTTCAGAACCAAAAAACGTTGTAAACAAAATTGAAACAGTCCCTTACACATCTGGGAGGAAGCAGAAAAGTTTTGTAGTATGCAGATAAGGTCCGGACACACACACAGAGAGGGGTGGTAAATGAAATAACTACTCACATCAATAATCTTGGAAACAGAAGACTCCTTGAACAGCTTGGTCCATGGGAATTGAGAGGCGCTAACAGGAGCAAATGCACGCCCAAAATAATCAGCAAATCTCATGAGTTGAATATCCGGTTGTGTCTCGTACGAAGCCTGCACCAGAAAAGTGTAAGAATCCACAAAAGATAGATTCAGCACAAGAAAAACAATATAAATACTATAAGAAAAACAAATAGACAACAAGCAATTCGAATACCAAGGGAAAAGGAAATGAAGACAACAAGGATGTTACAAATTATATCCAAGATCACATGTTTTCATGAAATCCCACATGGATTAAATCCCGTAACAATAAGGATGGTACAAATCAAACTCAACATCACATTTGCTCATCATAACACCCCACAATGGGTTGATTCATAGACCAGCAAAGCTAGCAATCAAACCCAAAGAGAAATTTGCTCATCATAACACCCCACCATGGGTTGATTCATACACCAGCAAAGCTAGCAATCAAACCCAAAGAGAAATAAAAGGATAGAAGAAAAACATAAATATGTTTTAGTTCATGGAGAATTCAAAAAGGGTATCGATAAATTATCTAATTAGAGCACCAATATGAATCATTAAGTCCAATTAGCACATAAATATAAATAAGTCATAGGGAGATATTATTATTTCTTCTTTACAATCCCATTTCTCATAAAACCAATTGAATTCTAAAAAAAAAAGGTTCATAACCAAATCGAATTCAGTTCTCCCACACATATGAGAGCAAGCAATAGCCAATCGAGTGAGATATATACATAAGAGAAAAAGGATAATGAATCAGCAAACAGATTCATAGACTTACACAAATGGAAGAGAGAGCAAGAAGGGCATTAATCGCAAAGAGATTTACACCAATGGGGTCATGGGAAAAGAAAGAGCGAGAGAGCTGCAACAATCATTCAATCACCAAACAAATTCATAGAAATGAAGAGAGAGAAAGAGGAACTCACCGAGACATCAGCAAGAAACACAGAGAGATCCCCTGCATCAATCTTTGAAGCAGCCTCCGAAACCGTGACCTTCGGCTTCTTGGGTTTCTTCACCTTCTCCTTCTTCTCCTCTCCATTCGAAACCCCATTATTTTTCACCCCCTCTTCATCACTCTCATCATCTGATGAGAAAGAAAGTCTATCTTTCTTCACAGGCAATTCAGCAATGGCATTTGCCCTCTGAGCCTCCACAACCCTCCGACGCCTTTCCTCTGCTTGTTGTTCCACTGATCGAAAAACGTTGCTTTCATTGCCATTGCTCTTGATTTTATTGAGATCAGAAACGGGGTGCTGGTTTTGTTGGTCTTTCAGGGCTTGTTTTCTATGGCGTTTTGGATACACGACTTTCTGCCAACCATGGTTAGAATGAGAGGCGTCCTCCATGGTGATGGATTCGAGGGCAGCGGCAGAGGCCTCCTCCATGATGAGGAAGTGTTAGAGAGAGAAAGATAAAGGGGTTAGAGAGAGAGAAAGTAGAACCCCCGAGAAGAAAACAGAGATTTTGCGAGATGGATTTGTGCCTACAGAGAAGAGAGGAGGAATCTTAGAGAGAGAAATGGGAGAATTACCGTGTCTGAAACGGAGAGAAGGGGATTAATTTAAAGCACAAGAACGTCTGTGTGCTGCTATTACAGTTAGAGACAGGGAAAGGGAGAAGCTTTTAGAGAGAGAGAGAGAGAGGGGTGAGTTAGAGAGAGAAAGAGAAGGGTTTGAGTGAAAATCGATATCCTGAGGAAGATCTACGCCTGCAGAAAAACCGCCCCTCCGTACTATTAATAGAGAGAGAGTTAATGAGAGAGAAAAGAGTATTAGAGAGAGATAGGGAATCAATAAGAGAGAGAGAGAGAGAGAGAGAGAGAGATCAGAGTTTTAGAGAGAGAAGGATGAATTATCTACAAATTTAGAGTTTTCAGAGCAAAGATAGAAAACCGTCTGCGCGTACTATTTGCAGCGAGGTTTGAGTGGGGCCACATAAATGGCATGTTTCTCTCTCTCTACTTTCTCTTTCTCTCTCTTCGCTCTCTGCTCGCGTGCTTAAGAATGACGATATTGCCCTTGTCCATCAAAGATGTCTCGTGGTCCTGGGTGCCTCCCACGTTGACATCTCCCATTATTGACTGGAAAGGAGTGATGTGCCCCCAAAACCAAAGCTTAAGCTTAAGATCATGGAAAAATATGGATTAATTTGCTTAACATCTGGAAAAATATGGAGTAAATTTATTTCGGGATTTTATATTATGAGACCCGTCTTTGTTATAAGAGTTCATAATTATTTCTAGTTAGTAGATATATCAAATTAGAAAGTTTAAGATGTGTCATGATGTTCAATAATTTTTTAAAAAAATTTGAGTTTAGTCGGCAACATTCTTGCGATCATTCAATTTGAAATCACGTGGACAAAAATAATTACGACATCCATTTACTTAAAAAAATAAACAGGCTCTTTAAATACTTCTCCACTGCAATCATGCCTTCAAAATACACAATCATCACTTGGAATATAAAATGGACAAAGTTTTTACAAGTTCACGGACTCGCATGTAAAAATGCGAGCTCCTTAATAATTTATTTTTAAAATAGAATTTGGCTTTAAGTTTTAGGGAATATATAATTTTCAATGCGGACATTATTAATCTGGACAAATAAATAATTTTTAAAAATTAAAATTTATACCTTTTGCATAAATTATTTGAACCATTTATTTTATTTTTTCTTTGGAAGACTATTATTTAAGTGACTCGGTTTTGGTGGATAGTGTAGATCTCCAAGGCTGCATATAATAACAGGTGCAAACTTGGATGCATCAAACGATTTTCTAAATAAAATAGATCAAATATTAAATGGTTGATAAATATGCTTCAATAACTTTTTTGAAAAAATACGAATATGATTAGGATAATCCCAGATAAATAACCAATCATTTTGATTGGGTCTTTGAGATCTGTTAAGTTTATATTCAAGTAAAATGCAAGTCGACGTGAAAATAAAATAGTGTAATGAATAATAAAAACATATAATTATAAGACTAAGGGGACTATTCAACTTTTGAACTATTGTCTTGTCGAAATGTGCATGATCACGAGTTGGAAAAGTTGCAATTCGTAAAATATTAAATAGTCGATAATTTAAGTGCATTTTAATAACTTTCCCTAAAAGGCTAAAACTATAAGGTTTTATGTAGCGGAAAAGAAAAATGAAAAATCATAAGATCATGCAAAGGTAAGACAAATTGATCAAATTGCACCTAAGAGATTAACTATTCAATACTGTACTTATTTATTTTCAATTTATTTCATACAGCCCATCAAAATAAACATTGTCATTATTTGGAATTGGTTAAAAATGGTAAGATGCTAAAAATAATAGCTTAGGTGTATTTTGATAAAATCTCCAAAGTTTAGAAACTATAGATTGTTGTTTATATCATTTTTCTTTTAAAATATTTGCTATTCTTGCATCAATTCCTTTTCTTTTTGTTCAACCCATGGGTGGCCATTATAGCTTGCACCAATTTTTTTTATAGTGCCCACCATATGTTTAAAAAATCGAAATTCGGTTTTTATTCGTCACGGGTTCAATTGCTATTCGCCAGTGCAGTATTGAGAGATTCTTGATTCGGATCAGGCTATATTTAACAAAGAGACACTAAAACTAAAAAATCAAAATGATTTTTAGGTTCTAAACTCAAACTACGTGACTCCAAATTCCGATCCGACCCAGAAAAACTTGTAACACCTAAGAAAGAATAATGATCCTATGAGATCCCTCCCACACCCATATGTGTGGAACCTTAAAAGATCACCATTAAATTTGGTACTGATCTCTATATAAGTTATCATATGAGTGTGAGGTTTGAGTTTTTTAAAGATTTATACCAAATTTAATGGTGATCTTTCGGGGTCCTACACATGGATGTGTGAAGGTCTCATACGATCATTACTCCCTAAAAAAATAAAGTAAAACTTTTTTAAAGATTTGTACTAAAATTTGATGGTGATCATTTGAGGTCCTACTCACATGCCTATGGGAGGGTCTCATAGTGTCATTTCTCATATATAAAACACAAAATACAGTAAAATCTAGCCCAACTTGAATATGTCCTTCGGTCTTTTTGTTTTTGTTTTGAAAAAATTACACAAATTTCCATTTTAATTTATGTTATTATCAAAATATAAAATACTTTCATTTATTACTTATATATCCATTTTTTGGACTTCTTAATAACTTTTTTTAAAAAAAATAAAGCTACCATTTTCTGTTTTTCTAAAATCAAAGTCAATCCAATTTTAGTTATTGAAAAAACGAAAATTTTAAAATTTTCAAACTGAAAATTTTAAGAGGACTCTTAACTCTGAATTCTGAAATAACCTTTGAAATGCCATGTATTTGGCCAAGAAAATGCCAAAAAACAATTAGACATAAAATTACTCCATGGAAACTGCAAGAAATCCAACTAAACGAGAGCGAGAGAGAGAGAGAGAGAGAGAGAGAGAGAGAAATGCTCTATAAAAGCTGCAAGGAAATTCAAAGAAACAAGACGAAAGAGAAAACCACCCCATTTAAATGCAATCAAATTCAAAGAAAAAAGAAGATTGAGAAAACTGTCCCTTGAGAACTACTTGAGTAGATTTTAATTCAGGTTTTGATTTTAATGTTGATCTCAGAATTTCAAATCGTAAAAATCTACTCAAGTAGAAGAGAGAGAAAACCATCTCATGAAATAGAGTGAATAGAGAGAAAACCATCTCATGAAATTGACTAAAGAGAGAAAATATCCCAAGAAACAAATAGAACCAGAATACAGAGAACTGTTTCCAAAGAAACAAGAAGAACTTATATCAATCCACCTCCTAGATTCAATTAGAGGGAGAAAACAGAAAAACCACAAATTTGAAAAACCACAAGAAACTACCTGAAGAAAACCTCCAAAGAAACATGGACAAAGAGAGAAACAATCCAAGAACTATTAAAAGACAGAGATGAAAGTTTATTAGAGAGAGAGACGTCAGAAAAGCAATCATGGAAGGCAAGGCGCAAGAGAACAGCAGGGACATTGGATCGGTTTCAAGCGAGCTCGCTAACAGTATCACGGATGATGAACTCAGCTTGAGGGCATGAATTCTTGTAGCTGTCATAGCTCAACAGAGATTCCTCTCTCGTACTTTCTCTCCTGAAATTTGTGATTTTATGAGAGCTTGCCTTGTTGATGAAGATTTTCACCAGGGTTTTATAAAGAAATTGGGTTAATTTTAAAAATTTTGGTTTTTTAAAAACCGAAATTGACGTGGTTTCGGTTGTTTTGGAAAAAACTGAAAAAGAGTAGTTTTGTCCTTTTTTAAAAAAAATTGTTATGAAGTTAAAAAAATATATATACGAGTAATAACCGAAAGGTTTTCATATTTTAGTAATAACATAAACTAAAACAGGTATTTACGTAAGTTTTTGTTTTTGTTTTGTTTTTTTTTTTGAAAAAACTCAGAAAGGGCAAGTTTGAAATTTCTCCCTTAGGCCCTACCCCTTACTTCCATGTTTCAACAACTTCCTTTTATCGTTTTGAAAAGTGGCCGTTTCATGGGAGAAAAGGTCAA
The DNA here is from genome assembly GCF_000471905.2 of Amborella trichopoda. The sequence continues at coordinate 732,577 of NW_006497600.1, read as the reverse complement.
AGGTCAAAGCTCAAAAGCATACAAAATTTGGAACCCAGCTCACCTACTTGTTAAAAACTGAAAATTACAGATCATATACTATGTTAAGGCACATACAAAACGATATCCACCGTCCATTTTTCCCATGCAATTGCAATCGAATGGACTAGCGGGTCCCATAGCTATTGGGTGGGCCCGCACCAGAGATACATGGGAACACGTTTTATACATGATACCCAATGTAGTATATGATTTCAAAAATGAAAATTATGATTTGAAATTTTGAATAATTTCGGCAAGAAGTTACCGGAAAACGTAGCATATGATTTCAGCTACATTTCAAAAATGAAAATTACGATTTGAAATTTTGAATAATTTTGCCAATAGTTAGGGGTAATCCTGGAAGTTTGAGAAAAAGTAAAGACAACGCTGTAACTTCACAAGAATCCGGGGGTGGTAGGTTTTGAGGAGATCCGATGGAAACGAGAATTCCTTTGTCGCCAATAAACACTTGTCATGAGCTTCAAAATCGGAATCGTCTTGACTCGTCATGGATTGGATTCCGATGGACCGGTACAAAAATATTCAAAAGAGTATGTTTTTTTTTTTAGTTAAATTTTAAATAAAGAAAATTGTTTCATGAGGATAGACTGTATTTCTACATATACGGTCTAGAAAGTGTAAACATCCACCTTAAAGATGGAGGCAAGTAGGTGTTCCATCTAAAAATAATACAAATTAATGGTCCAAATTTTTTTTACTACAATTATTATTTAATTTTATTTTTTATTTTTCATATTCATGATCTTTATGTTAGAGATTACATCTCCTTAAAAATTAAGCCTTAAAATCCATCTCAAAAATAAATTTATTAAGAGGTCCGCATTTCTACATATGCTGGCTTGGCCGCAGAAAACCGAGTCCTTCAAATAATCGAAGGCAGTATTGTGAAACCCTTATAGTCCAATGAATTGACCACTCACTGGACCCGGCAAATTACCAATCTAGATCGGCCAAACCATCCAATATTAGAGTAACAAGATTTCGATCCAAATTGTTGGGTTTTAAAACATTGAATGAGGTGATTCAGGGTTTCTCGAACGCCTAACATTCCAATCCACGATTCCAAATAGAACAAGTGATTTCAAAGGTTGAGAAAGGCTAGTCTTGTGGCGAGCACGTTGGTGCCGAGGTGGTTCATTTGAGCAGTCGGCCGGAGAGTACGGTCTCAAAATTTAGGGTCACGAGGGACCAAATGTAGAGTATACATCCTCCCCCTACATTCTTTTGACTTTTATTCTTACTTTTTCCTAAAGGGTTAAAAAGTTACCATATCCATAATTACTTTAAGACGAAATTATAGTCACGGTACTCTTAAAGTTTAGAAGCTTCCTTTTGCAAATGCTTCAAAAGAAGGGGTACTCCTTGCTATATCTCAGGAGAGCAAATAATATTTTTATGGTTTTAAGAACTGTTAGATTTGGATGGAAATTAGTGGGACCAATTTGGTTCTAACTATATATTGAGAGAATTGGCTATTTTTTGTTAGCAACGGGCTAGTTCTATCATGGACTAATTGATCCGGCCGGACCTTTTTATTTTTTATTTTTACTTTGTTTTTTATTTTTTATGAATTGTATCACGAAGTTGGATTGTTGTTCTAGACTGCTGATCGGCAACAATTATCCGGTTAGGCGATCCGGGTCACACGTTTTTAAACACGGGATATGATAGTCAAATGTGGATGGTACATGGAAGCAAAATTTTTATTTTTTTCGCTATTCGGATGGAAGCATTTAAGAGGACCAATAATTGCATGTGAGGAGCGATGTAAAGAGAGTATTTAATGTACTTAAAAGGCATTCTTTATTTGTGGGAAAGAACGATAATATTTTAAATGATTCTATGACTACCACTAAAATGCCGTAAGGAAGAAGAAAAAAAAAAGAATTAAGCATCCAAATATAGGGACTTTCTATATTTATATCTAATCTATTATCTATCTTATGCTATGAAACGTGGGTCGTGTATCTGAGGGTTTGACTATATGTCAATGTTTGGTGGTCGCGGACACACACGTTGATACTTTTAGAAACACGCACAACATTTTTATCGAGTGCCTAATGGCGTGTCCTTTGGTAGACTTTTTTTGTTTTTTAAACTTGTCATTTTTTTTTTGTTTAGAAACGTCATTTTTCAATAAATAATATTTTATTTTTAAAATAAAAATATTTTCAAATAATAAAAGAGAGTTTAGAATAAAACTAAAAATTATTTTTATAAGTTTCTAATGAGGGTGTCATTGTTGTTATCATATGTTTTCTGATCCATCTTTGGAATCGTATTCAATAGCTATGCAATAGGGGTGCTACATTTTGAATTAGTAATTAGCTAATAGCTTTTAGCTTTTTTCCATGTTGTTATGACGCAATCCTGTATTGGATTATCAAAAAATCATGGTTAACAAAGTAATATTTTTTTAGACTATTATTTAATTTATTTTTTCTGTGATACTTTGCTATTGTTATGACCAATGGTTTAAAAAACGGATCGGTGCCCCAGATCAAGCACTTTAAAAAGCCATCCAGATCAGTGAATCGACAATACAAATCGGAAATCGGCCGAATCAGTCAGATTAAGCCCTAAAAATAAATCCGAAAAATTATTAAAATTCATTATAAATGTTGTTCTTAGGAATCCATTAAGAAATGGGGGTACTCTATTAATAATTTCCATTTTTTTGCATGAATATGCGAATATTGATATGTTTTTTCCCTGCATAAACTATTGTTTACCATTTAATTTACATCACACAAAAGGATAAGCATATAATTATCATGCATGGACTACAATAAAGCATACAATTTGTAAAATACGACCTAAAAATAAAATGACAAACAACGTTTTTCTTCTTCTTGGTCACGCTGGTACCATTGATTGAATTCACGTAACAATTTATTGACTCGATCTAAAAACGAATCATCTAAATTAGTGGGCACCTAACTATACCCAAATCCCTGAGTGTTTGTGCTTTGTTGCGCTTCTAATCCAATTCCCTGAAGCTTTTCCATCATTCATGCTCACCTACACTGTCGTGCTCGTCCCTACCCTCTTGCTGTTGGGACTCGATATGTAAATATTTTGGTCAAGATAGGATGGCCTCATAATTAAAATAATATGTATCAAGAATATACATACATTTTATATATCAACATCCAATATTTTGCATTAAAAATTTAACAATAACATTGAAAAAAACAAGTTAATTTAATCACTAGTTTTCATGATAGCACCGCCTAGCCTACTTAAAAAACCTCTTTTAAAATTAGTTTTCAGAAAGTATATAACAATATGTGGGCACAATCCCAAGATTAAAATGAGCACAAATAGTCCTACAACTCAATTACAAAAATGCAAGATGATATAATTAAAAATGCAAGCTCCAAACATGCCTACAACTTAATTATTAAGAATATACATACATTCAATGTATCAACATACATTTTTTTGCATTAAATATTTAACAATAAAATTGAAAAATGCAAGATAAGATAATTACCATATATGCCACGATTTTTTTACAATGATATTCATACATTTAATACCAAGAATACACATACATGTCACAAATAATATTTACAATAATAGAGTCATTCAAGATAATATAATGATAAAATATTTGTCAATAATATACTACATTTTATGTATCAACATACAATTTTTGCATTGAAAATTTAACAATAAAAATGAAAAATACAGTTCAATTCCTCATGATAATCAAAATTTGGTCACGATTTTCACAATTTTTCAGATAATCACGATTTTTCAAAAAAATCGATCATCAATATTTCATTATTAAAAAAACACAGCCACAACTCCATTCTTAAGAAATCGAGCAACAAAAATTGCTTAATCAGACAAATTACACCTAAAATCATATGAAGAACAATATTACCTTCAAAAACCTTTTGAAATAATTCATAATCGCGCTTCATTTCGTCTCATATTTGTAGTTTGGCGGAAAAAAAGAAAAACCTAACTGTTCTTTACAAAACCATGACTCAAAATAAAAAATACACTACAAATCGACCAAAATATAGAAACTAAGATACGAATATTTTTTAATAACATCGTAATGAGTGATTACCCTCTGATTTCATAAAAAATAGTGACCTATTTTTTCTGTAATCCAACGAATGATGGAAAAAAGTCAAAACGCAGACCCAACTTGTCAACAGTAATTCAAACTCAAAATCCACCTCAAATCGAACAAAATAGATCAAATTGGATACATTTTACGATAAAATAACACTATAAAGAATCAAAACCCTATACTATGAACAAATTATTTGCTAAAAATTGATTACAATCGATGAAATGACGGAAAAACAAAGTTCTTACTTGTTTTTCTACAACCGTGACTTCAAACCCAAATCTGATTTGTAATCGACCAAAATAATAGCAAACGCTGAATAATTTATTCTCAAACGCTGAATAATTTATTCTCAATAACACTCTTAAGATTAATAACTATATGATTTGATAAAAAATAATGCCCTATTTTGTTTGAAATCTAAGAAATGGCCGATAACCTAAAAAAAAAACTTGTTCTTCACAAATCCGATGATTTGTGATCTAAACTCAAGCTTTCAACTCCAATATGTCGACCAATAAGGCTGAAAAGTTAAAGATAAATCCTGAAATATTCGATCCAAACCGTGCAAAAGCAAAAAAATGATCAAAAAATCCAAAACTTGATGATACATATTGCGCTTCTTATTGTTCACCTGTGTCTGTTACAGTGACGCGAGCAATTCACTGTTTCGAATTACCTGGTTCTCTAGACACGGGTGTTTCACCGTTATTTGCTGGAACTGGCACAGGTGCCAATTCCCTTTTCGAAAACTGGTTATGACATATGAATGGTTGAATAAACTATATATGGACATTCATGTCCCGATGTAACTTTTTTGAGTTCTTGTTTATGATCCTCACATCCATACCACAAATAGACACGCGTGTTCGATTTTATGTAATATAGATCTTATGTTGATCTCTACTCTTGTGCCAACAACTCTCTAGTCGCAGGATATTTTGGGCGCATGGATATGTTTTTTAGGGATAAGGTTGGGGATGGTATACAAGGTATATACATCTCGTAATGTGAAATTATTGATCGTCTTTGTTCGTTAATGCATTTTGTATTTATAATGGACCACATAAATATCTACATTTTTTGTTTTATTTCTTGTTTTTTTCAGATTTTTTCTTTGAGTTTGACTAACCACATAAATTTTGGCATTGTTTTGTGCTACTTTTGTTCCTTGATTACCCTGCATTGTCCTATCGATTGTTGTTTGTACTTTGTATCTAGTTTGCTTTTTGTTTGATCCTGCTCATTGTATTTTTCTCATGTTTTTTACATTACCATTGACCCATCTGATTAGGCCTTTCTCATAACAATATAAAAACCTAAAAAATGAGGGCCTAAGATCCAATGAAGCCTTTCTTTTGAACTTTAGATGGCAAGTTTTAAGCCCATAATAAAGGTCCAACCAATCAAGTCATGAGCATAAATGATTTCAAATGCAAATACATAAGTTCACTAATTAATCCTCTTAATTGAAAGAATCAAGCTATCATCAAATACATATCATCATGAATATATGACAGAAGAGAGTGGAAGGCCCACTTTCTTTTTTCATTAAGGTTATGAGATATGCTTTTCTGGATATACTGTTGATCATGCATCTCTTTTTTACTGTAATTTGTTTTCATAGTTTTCTTGAGGAAGGTGGCTGGACTTTTTCATTGGTTAGTTAATGGTGTTACAATATGTAAGTTCGATTCCTACTGCTGAACTACAGAAAAAGAAAATGCTGGTATAACTTTGGTTCTCCATTGTTCGTAATATATAATTATTTTGATTTTTCTTATTCCAAATGCCGATAATTAAGTGACTTCAGCCTCAACATCAATTCTAAGGAAGAAAATGTTTATCAAACATTATTCATTAGCGATAATGTGTAACTATTGGGTTTCCAACTGTATCACTGTACACATTTTGGTTGTACAATAAACTTTTATCCGGTGTTTTAAAAATGGAATCGCCCCCTGAATCAACATGGGTGAGATTTTACTCGCAATTCTCGAGCTATATATGGCAAATAATTCTTTTTTGGAAGAAGTAAAAAGCACCGGAAATTGGGGTGATTCCGGGGTTCATCAGACCAACTGTCCACCTACCACTATCAATCTAGATCAGGCGATAGGCGATTTTTCATGAACTACTGTACTATTTCTAAAATGCAACAACTGTTTATGGATTTTCATTGGGATTGGAGGTCAAGGTTGCCCAAATAAATCTGTTGGAAAGTTTGCAAGTTAGAGTTTCATTATGGAAAAGTATATAATGATGTCATGTATCTTTGGTACGAGGTGGTCATAGTTAATCTTGACCATTGGATGCGAAATTATATGGCTGCCTTCATTCCATTGACCAAGCTCAAAGTTCAAATGGCAGTACCCCGCATCTTAGTCACCACATTGTGGTTTCCAATGGCAGCACCCCGCACTTTAGTCACCACATTGTAGTTTCCATTCCCACCACTAACGCCATCCCACTAACACCTTCAAAAAGCTAACTCTTAATCTACTTAAAAACATGCGCAGAAGCTTGTCTTCCCCATTGAATTACCCAAAAACAAAAAGCCATTTATTTCATAATTTGATGATCACATATCAATATTTCTTCAATTAACATGATTAGAAGAAATAAGCCATCTATAATATGAGAAATAAATTAAATCGTTTAGATCAGTGTTGGAAAAATTGAATCAGAACGATTAACCAAACATGGGCCTGGAAGAGGTTCAACCAACCTATCCGGTAAACCGGCCAGTTCAACCGTTCTAACTGGGCAAGTCTCATGCGGTCAAAGAAGTGTTAAAAAAAATAAAAAAACCCAAACAAATCTACTAAAATATGAAAAATATATTTAAAGAAGAGTTTGGTTTCTATAAGGTTGCAATATTAAACAATCCAATTAAGGTACACCTCCAAATTTTATCATAACATGTAATTTTGGTGTAAAATGTTATTAGGATTATCTTAAAATCTATTTTCTTCTCTAATTATACAATTTTTAAACTCCAAAAATGGCTAAAATCTAACATATGAAAATCTTGAAGTTGTACGGTCAAGTTAATGTGTTGCAATATGCACTATCTCTAGGACTCAAAATCTTTTTTTTTTTTTCCATATTCATACATCTCGATGTCGAGATGATCAATTAAGAGGTTTTTTAACATTAAAACAACCTTTTATGATAGATTTTTTAGGCGCATCTTTACTGCTATATTTTACGGTTGCAACCTTATATAAACTATTTCTTTTAAAGAATGATTAAACAAAGCACATCTAAATGAAGTTGAAAAATTAATGAAAAAATGAATTTTAAAGAATTGATTTGTGCTTATGGGGATTTTTGAATTTTTTTAAAAAATATAAAAATAAATATTAATGAGCAAAAAAATTTCCAACTTTGCTATAATGATGAAAAACACTAAAAATACCTTACAAAGAAAATATCTTATTTTTATAGTTTTATATAATTTTTTATTTTTTTTAAATACCCGGCCGGTCACCAAAACCGGCCAAAAATCGGACATCTAACCGAGGGGTTACCGGTTCGATCGGGCAATTTTTCCAATAATGGTTTAGATCTTATTTTGTAGATTGCTTAATTGTTAAATTTTGATTTACGTAACCTTCTATATCTCTCTAATGTTTTCGGACAAAATTGTGTTATAGTGTCATTTTATTAAGTATATAATAAAAACACAATATGTTTTAATCCAAATGTAATACAATGTTCTTATATTGAGATGATAAGTAATATTATAATAAAAAATAAATGATATTATATGTCATGATTATAATATAATATTATTATAATATAATAATATATTATAAAAAGGGTATACTACGAGGCCATATAATATAATAATGATATACTAAGATTAATAATATTTCATAATAAATAATTAATAATAATAATAATAAATGATAATAACAAGAACCGAAGGAGTTGGAGTGAGCATATATCCAGGTTTTGGGGACATAATAAATAGGCATAACCGGTATTTGGGGACCGAATATGCAGCCAAACATCCTTGTCTTGTATCTCAGATATCCAAAAGCAGATTTTGCGTATGACAAGACCCAAAAGACCCACTAAGGTGTAGGATTTGTCTTCAAAATCACATACAAGTAGGGATGGCAAGGACCCGCTTCGGGACCCGAGGGGTAGATTCGATCGGGGGCCGAGGGGTAGAATCGATTTGGGTATGGGTATGGGTTCAAAAATTGGACCCAACGGGTCGAGTCCAGATCTCATAGTATATTTTTGGGTCAGGGCCTATGTCCGGGTCCAGGTCGGACCCGACCTGCCACTCCTAAATTCGTTCAAAACCCAACTTAACCAATGTGAAAAACAAATAGAAGACTGCGATTTTCGTGGTTTATCAGTGATGTGATCTAGGTAAAAAGTATTAGTAGTTTTTTTGAAAAATCTTGCGACCCAAAACACATAAATATAAGTTGGATCGGCTTTTTACGGATAAGGAGGTGATGTAGTTATTGGATTTCGGTACGATTTTCGTTGTCCATGGTATATAGTGAAGGGTGGCAATGGACTGGGACCCGAGACCCAGTCAGGTCCAGGTATGGGTCGAAAAATTGGACATTTTTTTTTTGACCCAAAGGGTTGGGTCTCGATCCAAATCTTGGGCCCAAATACTATTCATGTCCAATCGTGTCCGAGTCTAGGTCCAATACTATTTTTCGGGTCCCATTATATAAAATATATTTAAATATAGTTAAATACATAGATATTTTTAAATTTTTAGGTCGGGTCCAATAGGGTATGGGTCTGGCCGGACGTGGACCCAAACCCGACCCAATATGTTGCCAGCCCTATAAATAGACATTTGATAACTTCTATCAAATACCTTTCCATACAAGTCAATCCCTATATATGTACAATTCGTATACGGTTATAGCTCTAAACAATCAAAGTAAGGTGTACTTTCAAGTAGTGCCGAAATATGTTCGTTTCAGTATTAGAAATTTTCTAATGGCCTAAAAATTTATTTTCATCTGTAATTATAAAATTTCAAGATTAAAAAACAGTATAGACAGAGCAGATGCACGAACACTGGAAAATTTTGTAAATCGACAGGTACATAATACATTACAAGATGCACCATTTCCAAGACTTGAAATCTATTTTTTTTTTTTATATCCATTTATCTTTGAGAATGAGATGATCGAATTGAGGGTTTTTCAGCATCAAAATAAATTTTTCTAGTAAATTTTTGAGATGCACATTAATTGGATTTTGAAGGGCCTCACCTTTGTATAAACGCTTTTCATATATATATATATATATATATATATATATATATATAAGTAAAGTAAGTAAGTAGTACGTACTACTACTATACTACTAATAGTAATAACTTAAGTACGTTAACGTTAAACGTTACGGTACGTACCGTAAGTTA
>NW_006497600.1:642354-715312 GCF_000471905.2 Amborella trichopoda | reverse complement strand
AGAGAGAGAGAGAGAAAGAGAGTGAGTCATACTGACAGTGCAGCGAAGAAAAAAAAAAACAGAACTGAGCAACACATTGAGAGATTCTAGGGATCCAGTTCAGAAATAACAGAGGGAGAGAGAGGAAAAAACAATTTAACTATTGAAATATAAGAACCCAATTAGTAAATAAAGGTCCGTTGCGTGTGTGAAAGAGAGATAAAAAACCTTTTGCCTGATGATGAAGTCTTCTTCCTGCTCCAAGAAGAAGTTATTGATCTTCTCAATTTCAGCGTTCAACAAACATATAAATCTTGCCTCCTCCAAAGACAAACTCGTATGAGAAAGCGTCTTCAGGTACTTTTTCATGTCTTTGTAAGCTATAAACTCGTTTCTCCACTCCGGCAGCGTCTCCTCTATTTGACGCCTTAGCCGATTCCCATACTTCATCCTCTCTCTCTCTACAATTTCTCCTCCCTTTCTCTCTCCACCTCTTGCTCTGCAATGAGCTTGGCTAAGCAGCTATGCGCATGTATATATATACCCGAGCCTCTCTCGCTCTCTCTCTCTCTCTCTCTCTCTCTATCGCTCTCTAAAGTTCAGGCTTCAACATTGTTGATGGGATCGGGACGTGGGGAATATTTGACAGCATATACCATGCTGGTGTTGAATTTATATGCACGGCACATCCAACACAAATGTGCACACTGACCTCCTCATTAACCAAAATGGCCAAAACGTTAGGTGAGAACTTCGGAGTTCACTCAAAAGGGTTGGCAACAGGCCGGACCGGTCCCGTCCCAGACCTGACCATGACCATACCTGAATTCTCCGGACCTGGAACCAGACCCAAAAATGTAGTCTGCGACCCAGACCTTGAACCTGGACCTGGACCCTCAATAGTATTTAGGTCCAAGATTTGGACTTGGACCCTACCTGTCGGGTCTAATTTTTGGACCCATACCCAAACCTGGATCAAGTCTGTCCCTCAAGTCAGGTCCGAGTCCATTGCCACCCCGATCATTCATTGTACCTAAGCCCCAGTTGGCCAAGGGCATGCCCAATCCGCCCAGGCTATGCCCAGTCCGAGCCAAGCCTAGCTTGATGAAAACAAATTTTTTTTCAAGAACAATAAAGAAAAAATGAGGTTGTGCCGGTCTTAAGTCGCATTTTGTAGCCTAAGCCCAACTTTTTCATGGCGGGCTGACCAGGCCGGGCTAGGCCACCCAACGCATTGCCATTATGTAATATGATTCATGTGCATTATGATAACAAGAAGATCATGAGGATATCACCTTCCAATCTATGAATGTAGCAATGAAGGAACATGCGAATCAATTAATTAGATTATTTAAGGGCCTCAATCCTTGTATTGTCGTATCCATAGATGGGACGGTGATAACCTCATGACCAAGATACTATTGTGGTTATATGAATCATATGACTGCTTGCTAGCATGTCATGATTGATATAACCATCCATCATTTTAGGTTAGAAATGCTGAATCCAATGACTCATAAATTGTGTATCTGACTTGGGAAATGCTTGAGTTGGATCAGATTGGGAGCATGGCAATTCTTGGCCAAAAGCCCCCCAAATTCGCTTCGATCTCCCAAAATTTTTTAGCTTTTTTACTATTTTGGTTCTAACCTGGGAATCTTTCGAATCAGATTGGTAGAATCGAAATCAAAAGACCTTCTACCCCGCCCCTCTTGGGGGGTCATTGCCCCATTCATGTTTTTGAATCACTGGTTCAAGTGACGGTCGACATGAGAGGCAGACTCCCCGTGTGGTTCATCTCATGCTTCGATGCCCACTCTTCATCACCATCCAATTAATAATTAAATGACGGTGAAAAACTTATGAATAGTGCTTGCTAATGCTATGAATTATAGCTTATGCTTTCCCTTGCTACAGAGCATCTATTTCGATTTGGAAGGTCTTGGGTGGTTTGGTCATTGAGATAAAAGATAGGTAGAAAGGGAGTCAATTGGGAAAAGCGCCAAAAAAGGTTTCAGGTTTCAAAGGTGTGTTATTATTATTTAGGGTTTTGGCACCTTAAAATCCCATCGTATATTCCAAGACTTTGAGGTTTGAACAAGAGAGAGGGGACACAAATCTTGAATTTTGGAGGAGAAAAGAAGAGGGCACAAAACCTTGGATCTTGGATGATTCCTTGAATAAAAATGGATGAATCTTCCTCATATATGCCCTTTCAAAAAAGAACCTTCTGGGATTCCCAAAGCATCAACTCTGGTCATAATCATACTTAACAAGAAAATCTCTGATTTTTTTAAATCCATTAAAAACTTCAAGTTTTTTAAAAGATCATAATTTTTTTTTTATTTTTTTAATAGAACCGACATAAATCCACATTTTTATATTTTTTTTCAAAAAAAATATATTCTCTATCTTATTTCTTCTTTAACTTAATATTATTTAATTTTAGTTTAAAGATACGCACATTAACAATTGTCCCGTGGAGTAAATTAAGAATCTTGATTTAATAAAAAAATTCCATCAAATATTTTTCCAATAAATTTCCTTAACAAATTGAATGATAAAATACAACCAGGAAACAATGATAGGTAGAGTTAGAAGAAAAGTTAGAAGAATAATAGGTAGAGTTAGAAGAAGAGTAATAATGAAAAATCGATTTTTCCTTTAAACATTGAGCGTCCTTATAATGAGTAAAAGATATATTCAATGATACTAAAGATTTAGGTAGTTAGGAATTCAATGTGAGATTCGAATCTGCATAAGCATTTTGTTGCTTCCTTTATGCATAGAGGAGTTTGATTAGTTTTATATTTTTGTTTTACATTTTTTATTTGCTTATACTATATACAACATAACATTTTGGATGGACAGTTATTTTACAGATTTGGATCTTTATTTTTTGTTTTAGTTAATTGCAATATTAAACTGAGGCCTTTTTTTGTTTTTTTTCTTTGGGCAATAATCCTATACATTGGTTTATAATTCTTGTTATTTACTAATGTAGTTCTCGTGTATAGTATGTTGTTGTTTCATTTTATGCTCTTAATAAATCTATTGTATGTTTTGTAACAACATGGTAAGCATTATTGTTGAATTTATTGAAAGTTGAGACCCAAAATTATCAAGCATTATTCTAATAACACTTGGCAAGGCCATAAAATCATTGGCCAATGGCTTTAATGTCACCTTTACATATTCGATTTTTTCACTCTTTTTTTTGGAGATAAATTTGTAATTTTCACGATTCTATAGTTTATCTTCTTTTTTTTTGCGATATGTATTTTTTACCTGATTTTTTCTCCAACTTTTTGAAATAAAACCGATTTATTATTGATGTTTTTCTTTGTTGATATATTATATTCCCGGATTTGCTTACTCTGGTTGTAACCAGTGCTCCAAAAATGAAAAATGATGCAAAGAGCCCACTTACTTTTAATACAAGGAGGTCATAATTAATGTTGTCTGCCATATTTCAAATCTAATTATGAATGTACCGTTGACTAGACTCAAATTTTAAAAAGAACTTCTTGAAGATGGTAACACACTCTAAGCCAACCAATTTGACATCTAATAGCAAGTAGCACTTGTGATATTTTGTACCAAAAATAAATGGTATCCTAGTATACAATTCCTTTAAAAATCCGTATTGGGTTTTGAGTTGTCCACCTACTTTGCGTTATCTGGATCAATGAAAATTTGATAAACGAAATTTATAGAAAACAATGATCCAGGCCGGATGATTGGTTAGAAAAATTAGAAAAGGAGACAAGAAAATAGTATGGGGTGATTCCTGGGGGAGATCTAAATCATCTAAGAACCAATTATTCCTTATCAAGATCATTAATTTCCTCATCTTGATCGTTGGATTTTAAAGCCCTGACTCTAAGAGCCAGTGTCTTTCTTCATTCCATGCTAAGTCCACTCAATCCAAATTAATGAAAATATGGAAGGTTTCATCCCTAGTTCCCTACCTGTTGTGGTAGGACTGCAACTTTACCAAAATTAGCAAATTTGAAGCATGTATTGAGGTCAAATTCTTACAATCGAAACCATGTCCTTGTAACATAACTCTGTATATTTTGCTCATAAGTACCTTCTATTTTTCTGAAACATGAGCAATGTATAATGCTTTTCTTCTTTGGATTTGGGTGTACCCTATCCCATATTTTTCTTAAAGGCTCACTTGTAGAGAGAGACGAAAATGCTTAGAAAGAGGTATTCAAGGGGGTGAGTGCTACAGTGTGACATCTAAAGTTCTATTTTTATTGGTCCCAAGTTAAGACATATAGAATTTGGCTCCAAAGAAGCACCCTCCCCTCACCTCTTTCTAGGTTTGGGGACTTATTTTTCCTCAACGATCACCTCAGAAACCAATCCAATTACTTTGAATATCCAAATAATCAAGAAATATTTTCAAAGGATTGCATACTATAAGACTATTCACTTTGGTAGATTAAGGTTACAATCATTTTTAGTCATTAATTGTGAAGTCCAACCGATTATAATGTGTCACAATATTTGAGAAATTATAATTTTAAAGTTTGTGCCTAATCAATGTCACATCCTCAACTACCCTATTTCATATCTTGTGGTCAATAATGATTGTGAATTCATTATGCCAAAAATAAATGATTTTATTGTGTATATTTCCTCTTTTCAAACGTAGACCTCAAAAACAATGCCACAACTTCATGCATAAGAAGAATATACCAAGATATCACCAGAGTCAAAGAAACAACCTTTGTTCAATGCTATAAGCAGAAAAGATAAGAGGCATAGGCAATTTCAATAGCCATGAATACACCTCAACACAGAGTTCAAATGTTGAACCCATGCCCAATTCAATTTTTCCCTTTAAAATTTGAACAAGAGACTCTGACATCAGCACAGTCTTCACTCTTACTCATTTATCCTAATTTCTAAGGAAATTTATCAAACCAATTTATCAAACCAACATCAAGAGATGCACTATTTAACATTCTCCTTCTTGGTCTTTTTTTTAATTAATGAGAATCCTTATTGGACATTAGTTAGAAATTGTTGGACATGCAGTTTCCCATTTTTCCCTTCTATCACATCGAAACCATTCTTTGGAAAAGTCATTTGAGAGATATTAGTATTTTCATATACCAATTTCTCACTCTATACATCCTATGAGATATTGATATTTTTAGACAACAATATTTTAATAATTAAATTATTGTATTTTTGAACACCAATATCTCACTGAGTTATCTTGTAAGATATTGGTAGTTTGGCATACCAAGGCCTCACAGTTATTAAGTTTTTACAAGATGTTGTATTTCGAAGCACCAATACTCATGAATACCTAGTTAGATGTTGGTGTTTAAAAAAAACCTATGTCTCAATCAATTGTGAGATGTGTATTTTTGAGTGCCAATTTAGAATTACTGGCATATGTAAGATATTTGCATATCACATGGTGTTTAGAGTGAGAAATCTATATTAAAAATACCAATAACTCACATAAGTACTATTTATAAAAAGGAAAAGTATACAATGAGATCATTTACCTTTGTTATAAGGTGGTCACAATTAATCTTCACCTTTAGATGTGAAATTAAGTGGCTGGATTTATTCTATTGACCAAACTCAAAATTTAAAAGAAATTTTCTCAAACTTTGTGACACACCCAAGCTATCAAAATTTACATCAGATAGTTATAAGTATTTGTGATCTCCTTGTACCAAAAATAAATGGTATCATTGTATACAATCCCTTATAAAAATTATTATAATTTTGTAAAGAGGCCAAAATTAGGAATTTCTTTACTCGAGCAAATTTGCTCTATCTTTTTGAACATGAGCAATTCTTTTTATTTATATTGGGTGCATTCTATCCCAAATTATGATAATTCAAAGCTAAAAAGCTAGAAGTTATAGAATTTGAAAGTTGGAAATTTTGATACTTGGTACGGAAAAATTATGTATTTGACAACCTGTTTAGAATTTTAGGGATTTCGGAACTTGCATTACACTGGGGATTTTGGATGCTTGAAGTTCTAGAAATTAGCTATATTAACAATTCACTTTTGAAGTTTTCATGGATGACTGCGTGATACCTATTCAATGAAGCAATTCTCAAAATATAAGATATACACAATAGGTATAACAAATGGGACCTTATACCATAAGACTACGCAGTTTTGGTAGAAAGGGTTCATTGTTATTTTTACCATTTAGATGTGAAATCTGACAAATTGAAATATGATATAATATTTGAAAAATTTATCTTGGATGTTGTGCTAGTCAATGCCACATCTTCAACCTCCCCATCTTATATATAAGGGTTGATAATTATTGTTATATCCCTATACAAACAATAAATAATCACATTATACACATTTCCATAACAAAATAAACATATCAGATCGTGAAAAAAATACAAAGTAACTTTTTGTCTCATAACTAAAGGTCCAAAACTATTATAAAGCATTCAACTTAAATGATCTATTGTATCACACTTATCCCAGACGAATATTTTGAATAGGTTTGTAACCAAGAAAAAAAGAAAGAAAAAAGTTCGAAAAATACTTCCTCAAATTGCCCCTACTTTTATATCTCACAATTCTATTAAATTCATGTCCCATCACCCTCATGTGACTCGGATCATCTTATTGGCATCGCAAAAGTTTAATATACTTGGGCACGTATGTTCCCTTGGGAGCATAGAGCCCCAAGGAGTTTTTTTCAATCTAAAATTTTGGAAACCACTTAAGAATAAAAAGAATCACCAGATGATTCTTTTTTAAAAAGCAATTTCAATTTTTTAACACTTAGAAGTGGATGGTCTTTGTTCAATCTCGAGACATTATTTTTTCAAGTGCATAGATGGCGCAATTAGGAAATGTTCTTTATTGAAGTTAATCTATGAGTCTAAAATTAATAATAGATAAAGGCTTTATCCGAGGGCGTAAATGGACAGCGTACTCCCACAGGATAATAATATTTTTTTTGGCTATATACTTTGTAGTTTACACTAATGTGGCCGAAGAAGCTCCGCATAATTTCATTCTCGAAAAACCCAACAATCATAAATTCAGCTACTAATAAGAAAATTATGAAAATATAAATAAATAGCTGATAAGTCACAGACATACAATTAATAATCTTAGCTACCAATCAACTAGAAAAATAAATAACTCTAATGGTGAATAGGAAATCAATCTCCAATACCACAATCCATAAACAAAAATGATGACAAAAAACAATAAATTAAAATGAACCACCAAATTCAAAGCATAAAATCCAGTACATTCTAACTGAAAAAACCATAAAAAATAAACATCAAATCAACCAAACAAAGAAAAGCTAAAAATCCATTAAATGGATTCGCAACCAACAATCAACTACCCAACCAAAACCCTATTTCAGCTATGAATTAAATTTACTGTGCACATTAAATAGGTTCCTTTGTCTTCAATTTTCTTCTCTCTACCCATGTTCGCAAAGGACAAGATAGGGCTTAAATTTGCACAACCACATGCCACTAAAGAAGAAAAAAATGCATATCCATACAATATAAAAAATGGTTTAGTTACTTACAATCATTAAATGTGAATTTGATAGCCGGAGCCGATTAACATGAAAAAACTCGTAAACCACATCACATAGAAGAGTTCTTTCATGCGAAAATATTTTTTCAAAAATAGTTTCCAACTATATTTGTATTCCTTATTTGTTTATGTTGTTATGTTGTCCTTTGGCAGATGTGGATACTATTTTTCTACAAGCACATGTGTATTGTGTGTATTGATGTATGCTCCACGTTTTTCTTAAGATGCCCCGTTTGTTTGCTTTTATTTTGTTCATGTTTGTTATATAAAAAATGGAAGTTTATATTCATCAAAAATTGAATTAAAAAGCTAAAATACTACTCATTCCATCATGGAGAGTATTATTGAATTAACAAATTAATAACATGCATATTTCATGCAGACTGGATAGGATATTGGCGGTGATTGAATAAAAGATACGCGCATCTATTTCAGTCAGCTATTAACAAGCTGATTGAATAAAAGATAAGTGCTTCTATTTCAGTCAAGCTATTAGAAACAAATCGATGGACAAGCTTATGTAAAAAAACATTTATTCTTCCCCTCGTAAGCAAGGGGAGTGATTGTTAAATTTGTTTAAATGTGTACCACTCAAAGGAGTAATTTTTAAAATTATTATTATTTTGTTGTTAACCGCAAGCATTTGTACTTTTCGGTATCAGGTTATAGGAAATCATTGATTTTTTTGTTTGAAGATTGTTGTAGAAAAACATTATTTACCTTATATTTTTTAGGGGATTCTATACAATGAGCTCGGTGTGTCACAAGGTTCGAGAAAATTTCTTTTGAATTTTGAACTTAGCCAATGAAATAAATGGAGCCACCCAATTGTACATTTAATGGTCAAGATTAATTGTGACCACCTTGCACTAAAGGTAAATGATCTCATTATATACTTTTCCATTTTTTAATATGTAATATATTTTCTGAATAAGAGTTTTTATATAGCATGTTTGGTGAACAAAAACTTATTTTGGGTGAAATTGAAGAGATACTGTGATTAAAAAATAAACCATAATGCCTATGCTATTCACCTTATTTTCCTTGCTATGGCGTGAGTTTTCTCTCTCTTCTAGAGAATTTCATTAAAATATCATCATGATTCTTATATTTAAGAAGAGAAAAGAAAGATTTCTTACTCCCAGAAAAGAAAGATTTCTTACTCCCATAGGATCGGTGGTTTAAAAAATGGATCAGTGGCTAGGATCGAGCACCTCAAAAACCCATCCCGATCGGTGGATCTACGATCCGGATCGAGAATCGGCCGAATCGGACTTATTAAGCTGTAAAAAATATATAAAAAAATTATTAACATTTATTATGAAATATTATTTTTTAAGAATCCAATAAGAAATCGAGGTAATATATTATTAATTTTCATTTTTTTCATCAATATGTGAATATTGAGATAACTTTTTTCTGTATGAACTTATTTTAACCATTAAATTACATCACACAAAATAAAAATCATAGAACTATCATTGATGAAGTATATAATCATGCATGGACTACATTAAAGAATGATTTTTTTATAAAAATATTTTTGTTTTTTTGACAAAAACCTTTCATTTTTTTACAAGAAATGTTTGTCATATTACATTTTTTTTTTATTTTTAGCAAGAACCTTTTTTTTTTAAAAAAAATACTTGTCATATTATTTTTTTTATAAGAACTTTTTTTTTTGACAATAATTTTTTATTTTTTTGACAAAAAAAAGAAATTTTACAAGAAAAATAATTAATAGGAACCTTTCATTTTTTTTTTATAAGAAACTTTTTATTTTATTGATAACAAAAAAATTTGACAAAAGGCAAAATTGATAAAAAAAAACCTTTCATTTTTTTGATAAGAAAATTTTTGAAATTGATAAAAAAACCTTTCATTTTTTTCTTATGACAAAAATACTTTTTGTATTATTAATTTTTCATAAGAACTTTTTTTTTTTTGACAATAAATTTTTATTACTTTTTATTTTTTTGACAAAAAAAAGAAATTTGACAAGAAAAATAATTTATAAGAACCTTTCATTTTTTTTTATAAGAAAATTTTTATTTTATTGATAAGAAAAAAAATTTGACAAAATGCGAAATTGATAAAAAAAGCTTTCATTTTTTTTATAATAAAAAAATTTGACAAAAAGAGAAATTGATACAAAAAACCTTTCATTTTTTTTATAAGAAAAAAATTTGACCTCAAAAAAATAAAATTGACTAGAAAAATATTTATAAGAAAAAAATTTGCCCTCAAAAAAATAAAATTGACAAGAAATATAGTTGATAAAAGAACCCCCTTTCGTCCCAAGGAAAATGGAACTGAAAGTTGTAACCAGTAAGCCACATGTTACTTAGTAGTATTAAAAGCGCAAACAAAATATAATATATTAATGTTTCAAGTTAATACCTTCACATTATCCCACATCAAAGAGGTAGAAAGAAGTTGTAGTGAATAAATACCTCCTTGTAGTTAACGAGGATAACGCGTGCCAAGTGAAGAGAGTCACGTGACGAGGTGTACAGACCTTAAAGTATATGTACAATTTAAAATTTACAAAAATGCCCATTGAAGAAAATTTACAAAAATGCTCATTGAAGAATCGGCGTCATGAATCCAAGAATTGGGAGTATTCACATGCCGATTTAGGGCGATTTCGGTATTTCACTGGGAGTAATCACATGGCGATGTACGGCATAGAATCGTCGGTTCTTCTCTAAAACCGGGCAATTTTCAGTATTTCACAGGAACCGGATCGAGTCTGCCGGTTCTCGAGTCCAGTTCGACTCGCTGACTTTTGAATCACTGCATAGGACTTACTGTCCATTTATTCTCTCAGATAAAACTCAAGAATATTTTTAGGACCCAAAATTTCAGGATGTAACCTCTAGAACTTTTGGTGAATAATGGTGGATCATCCATGCCAAACATCGATGCGGATTTCCTATCAAGATCAGTTAAAATATGCGAAGTTCAAAGGTGACAAATTTGGATCTGAAACATACTTCGGAACTTCTGGTGGCTCGACGAAAAGCCAATCCAATTATCTCAAATATTAAGATAATCATAAAATATTTTCGAGCATAGGCTTTAAAAAACAATGCAATAGCTTCACACACCACTGTAATAGCTGTTGGGTTCATGTGGCCTTTAAAGGTCTTATGAGTGCTTGTAAAATGAAATGATAGAGTGAAACATGAACTCAGTGGGAGTGTGGTCCCTCGTGGGCCATACTAAGCAAACGATGTTTGTAGATATCAGATTGTGCTTGACGATATAGGCTAGTCGGTTGAGAAAAACTCATGTTATCTGGGCATAAAGAACAAACCAAGAAGGGTTCTAATGGGTTAGCCCTTGATGAGGTCAGAGAATATGCCCGGATGAGTGAGCCGAGGGACTGGGTGACCCTTGTGTGTGATGGTGGCCTACAGAGACGGGGGCAAAGCCTCATCCATGTACCATCACACGGCATGTATATCGATAGATCGTTCGAAAAAATCAAAAATCTATCTTTTAGGGTGAAGCTTATGTATGTGCGAGAGATACTTCTATGCACTATAGGAGCTATGGTCACATCAGGTCTAGGTGACTTTGACTCGTCTCTAGGGGAGGAGTTGAAATCCACAGACTGGGACTGCGATCCCTTGGCTGATCGACGTACTTTGGTGACACGCTAATGAGCCCCTACTTGGACTGTGGGTCATAGGAAACACTGGGTCGGTTTGATAAAGCAAGTGTGATCTGTAGTCCATAGTTGAAGGTCGAATGTCCCATGATTGATGATTCCTAAACCATATGGATCATTTTCCCATCAAATTAATTTAATTGTGTTTGTTTTATGATAGAAATTATTTTAAGATTATTATTTGAATTTTTATGAACCCTTAGATATTTTATTTATAATTTTTGGATTTATAAAATTAAAGATATTGATTTTACAGTTGTTTAAAAATTTAAATAATAAAACTAAAATCATTTCAATAATAAAATGAACATAATTCGTAAAATTATCTTTTCTCTCTACTCTCATGGTGTTTTCATTTCAAACCAACTTTATTTCAAATTAGACACATAATGACAACACATATATTTCCACAAGCCTCATATGATTTTGTTAAGTAGGCTTGATAAATATAGTTGTTCATGTCTTAATGAATAACATACCAAATTGCAGAAAATTCAGGATGACCTCTCTTCAATCCAAAATTTTTATTCCTCTCTTCCCGAATATATTTCTCTTTTAAATAAATTTTATTAGAAAATAGATGTAGAATGGGAGTCCAAAAATTTAGTGTGGACTATAAAACATTCTGTTAAGTATAGAAATAAAATCATGACTTCCAAGTCATGAAAATAATTTTCGTTGCAGAAAACAACACTTGCGCACCGTTCAATAAATTGATCATATCTTTCAAACCACAAAGAATTTCTTGATGAACCTTTTTTTACTTAAAAGTATACTCAAGTTTGTGAGTTACAATAAATTTCAGCAAGAAATAAAATCATATGATTGGTGAAACAAATCATGGAACTCAATAGACAGTTTCTGGATTTTGCAAGGTCAGAACTGACGCCCTTCATTGATGATTCAATAACTCTCAATTCCCTTAGGATCTCCCACTGAAATTTTTCAAGTAAATCCTACTCTTAAAGACACAAAATATCACTATGTAATAGGAAAATTCTCATTATATTTTTCATATCACTACTCCAAAATAGCCTAGAATACTCATTAGTTTTCTTATATATCATTCCCAAGCTTGATTTAAACTCAATAAAGAGAAAAGATAACTAATGACATCAAGTATCAATAGCTTTGATACCAATGAAAGAAAGATCTATTTGATCTTTTACCGGATAATACATTTATTATTATTGTTAGTATTTTTACCCCTTTTTTTTGGCAAAAGATCACTTACATGTGGCCTTTATTATAATAAGATAAATTTCAAAATAAAATCAACATAACAATAAAATCAAGATCTTAACAACTTGATGCCATTGAAACAACTATGCATTATGCTTGAGAATAAAACATAAGATTGCAAGAAACAAAAGGAAGAGTGTCGGAGATTACCTCAATCGGTTACTTTGTCTTGGTTCAGGTAAAGATTCACTTTCTATAGGGAGTTCAGGATCAGGTTGGATTGGTTTGAAAGTTTCAGGTTCAGGGTCTCGAACTACATCCTCATAAAAGTCGGCTTGTTTTTTACTCACCCTTGCTTCAAGAAACTCTTCCTCGAAGAAGTGAATATCACAGTTTTCAATAACCACACATGTTTCAAGGTTGTAGAATCGATACCCCTTACCATGATCTAGATAACCAATGAAAATGAATTTGACTGTTTTGGGTTGCAATTTGGTTCTATTTTGATGTGGGAGAAGAACATAGGCCGACCGACCCCAAATATTCAGGTGTTCAAGGAAGGGAGTATAACCTGTGAAAATTTCGTGAGGAGTAAGTGTGGCAGCTTTTGTAAAGTCCGGTTAAGGATGTAACATGTCGTTAATATGGCTTCTCCCCAAAACTCCAATGAGATATTTGCATGCCCCATTATATTCATTCTCTCAGCTATACCATTTTGTTCAAGAGTATAGGGCATGGTGTACTAATGGATGATCTCATTTTCAATGTACAATTATTTGAAAAGGTCAGATGAATATTCGCCCCTATCGGTTCTGAAGACTTTAATTTTCAGGTTGGTTTGGTTCTCTACCTGGGCTTCATATTTTTTGAATTTTTTTAGAGCTTCTAATTTTGTAAGAATAAGGTACACATGGTCATATCGCGAGTAATCATCTATAAAAGAGATAAAATATCTTTTTCCACTTTTGGTGGTCACATTCATAGGTCCACATATGTCACTATGAATGATTTCCAATATGCTAGTAGCTCTTTTTGCCCTGGTGGTATTTTTCTTTATTCTATTTCCTATTTTTTGGTGATATGGCATGTGGCTATATGGTTGGAAGATATTGGCTAAATATTAACTTGATATATCTTTGAAAGATTTTGTAGAAAGATTGAGTAGACTTGTGTTATTTTATGGTATGTACAATATTTTGATTAGATTTAATTTATTTAATTTCTATTGATGAGAAAATGGTTTAGGACAGGGAGATAATAGTTCATGCACCTTCCATAATGTTGATGACTCATCTATGGAATGGATGACTCAAATCTCTCTTCCCACAAGTCACCATTGATCGACGGTCTATGTTCAATCTCGCAAGAAGAGGCAAGCCAAAGAAAACCCTAAGAAACCCCAATCTTACTGAAAGCCTATAAAAAAGGATTGTCTCTACCCAAAAATCTCTACACCTTATCTTTCTATCTCTCTTAAGAAAGTTTATCTTTCTCATGTTTAATCTCTCTCCCATATTGTGAAAGAACCTAAGGGTTTAGGTTATGGAGGTCTTCTCTCTTATCTTTCAAATATGAATTTATGGCTAAGGGTTTTAAGGTTTAGCAAAAAACGAATTCATCTCTCTCAAACTAGGTTGGTAAGAGAATTCACCTAGGGTTTGAGTTTGTGATCAAAGGAGTTCATGTTCAATTGGTGTGGCTTGGCTGAAATTTGCTTTTTCGGTTCGAGATTGAATCTAGACCATTGATCTCGAGCTATCGGATGGTGGTGACTCGGTGTGGGGTGTAATAAGCCCAGTTGGGATAATCTCCGGCGCTCTTCCTTTTGTTTCTTGCAATCTTATCTTTTATTCTCAAACATAGTGCATAGTTGTTTCGATGACATCAAGTTGTTAAGATCTTGGTTTTATTGTTATGCTGATTTTATTTTGAAATTTATCTTATTATAATAAAGACCACATGTAAGTGATCTTTTGCCAAAAGAAAGGGGTGAAAGAAAAAAAATAATAATGTATTTTCCAATAAGAGATCACATAGGTCTTTCTTTCAATAGCAACTACATTCTCTAAGGAAACATAAGACAAGAAATCAAGATTGCAGTTCATCTTAAACAAGATTTACACATCATATTACACAAACTACCAAGGCATTAAATTTAACAACGAACCAAAACAATCAAGAAATACTTTCATACATTGACCTCAAAAAACAATGCAATCGTTTGTTTTTTTTTTTTTTTGTTGACAAAGGTTACTAACTTTATTGAGATCAAAGATTTACAATGTAAGAAGTAGCAAAAATAATTATACAGATGTATGGTCAATAAAAAGCTCCGGCAAAGCAAACCCGGTTTAGTTAATAGATCCGCGCTCCTTTTCGCCTCTCTAAAGACATGGTTGAAGTAGACATCCAACGACGCACAAAGATCAACATCTTCCAAAGCGTCCTCAATTTCTATGGAACAGTATGCACTCTAGAGCACAATTATATTAAATTATGAGAGTCTCTTTCAACTAGAATGGTGGAACATAATCCCCTATAGAATAACATATATCTCACCCTCATTAGCAGTAACTATACTTCATGGACCAGAAAACTTAAGATTGTCCTTGGGGTTTCTAATTAACCCTCCAACTCCTGTTTTTTATGATATTCACCTTCAACGCCTACCCATAAAAAATCCTTCTATTTCTTTCCCACGAAATCTCCTAAAGAATAACTACAATTTTCAATGGAATCTTTCTTTTTTGGCAGCCATGGAAGATCAATATGGGCCACAATGTTCGTATGGCTTGCTAGCATTGAAGTATAGATATACTTTAATGTTCGTATGGCATTGAAGTATAGCTATTCATTGTAAAGGAACAATGTAGGAACAAATGATTTTCATCTTCTTTATCATGCTTGCATAACATGTAAATATTAACCGGTACTTTATCCTTTTTTTAAGGTTTAAAAATAGCAAAAAGTAGGACTAAAAGGATATAGTTGGATGCATTGAGAAAAAATACGAAAGCTTATAAAAAAATACGATTTTTAATGAAGTAGAATATCATGTTAGTGTACCGGACTTCAAATAGTTGAATTATGACGATGATGAAGAGGACTCTACGCCTTTTCTTCTTTTACCTCATGGAATGATGCATGTTGTCTTTTTTTTTTTTTGTATATTACACAGGTTGTATAATATAATCACCTCGGTATACATACATGAGATTCGTCCCGGGTACAATACAGAAAAAATACACTTTCTTTTTCAGATGGTATTAGAGTCTTCAACCCATAGGCGTCTGAGTATGAATAGAGAACTGTAAAACCGCTATCTTTTAAAAACCACCGCAAAATAGTTATTGAAACCGTATTTTAGAAAACCACAAAATCAAAACCGTCCTTCACACCAAAACCACCGCAAAACCACCGACTCTTCTATAAACCGCCCCAAAAAAAAATAAAATCGAAACAACACCCCAAAAATCGGCAATAGAAATACCACATTGCGAAACTGCCAGATACTACCCACCAAAACCATCATAAAAAACTAGAGTCGGATGCAGATCTGATTTCGACACATTTTCTTACTGATCTAGTATTCTTCTCTTTGGGCATTCTCTCTGATTATCCTATGATTTGCTGAAGTTCCCTTCAAATCTGAAGCGATCTCCACCGTCAACATAGATGGGCGGATCTGTCCTGACATCTTTTTCTTCTGCTCTCTCTATTTCGGCAGCCTCTCTCGCGCTCTTGCTCTGTGTGAAGCAGTCTCTCTCTCTCTCTCTCTCTCAATTTTTCTTATTTTGCTCCCTCTCTCCTCCCGTGGGTCTCCATTTTTTTAAATGTTTTGAAGTATTTAAGGGAGGCGAGGCACTTGCAAGGCTTTGCAATATTTGGTGGTTAATATAGCTGATTTGTAAACCTTTAAGAGTTGGGACTTGGGACAGAACATAAGAAAATTTTTTCTCAATTTTTCTTATTTTGGGTGGTGAGGATGCTTTCGTGATCATTTTGCCATGATTCCTCGAACTCAAACACCACGCGATTCCTTCTCGGTCAATCTTACAATGGAATAACTTCAATGGTTGCTTTTAAATTGAACTCAAGCGTCTTTTTATTTTTTGGTAAATTGAATGTTTTTGGCGTTTATCGTGATCTTTCTATGGATCTGAATTTGGTTTCTGTTGGTTAAATTATTCTTTTCAATTGTAATGTTGTTTTCATTCCCTTTATATGTCTTATGTGGGATTGGCAATTAAAAAATCTATCTGAAACTGGGCTTTACATCGTTACGAGCACACAAAACTCCCTTAAACAAATTTGCTGACAAAACACGATTTTGAAAAAGCAAAATTTGGGTATACAAGGATCCAGACGAACCATAACACCATGGCTAGGGTGCCTCATTGAGATTGTTTGCCGTCAACAGTAACCTTCTTTTTTAAAAAAAATTGACGGCTGAGATGCTACGTGTTCTTGCCGAGAGGGAGTGACATAGGGGTATGACTGAAAGCAAGTTTGGCAAAGGTAAGAAGCATGTGTTAGTTGTAAGAAATTTAGTAACCAAGACATTTGATATGTATAAAAATCACTTGATTCGGATCAGAATTAGTAGATGATCGTCTTAAATCTGGTAGAAAATTGGGACTTGATCCGATATAGACGGAATCGCCGGGCTCTATAAGAGAACTAAGTGATTCAAATAAAAAATTTATGGATTCGGGTTAGCAATTTCATCCGTATCATTTTTTCAAAAGTAAAAGCAAAATTTTTTTTTAAAGATTTATTATGTTTTTCTAATATATTTTTATGTAACATCACCCTTAAGAGGTGATCCAAGTTGAAATTAGCAAATCCAAATTTGTTAAGCCAGGTAACGATTCGGACCTTGATCCATTTTTTCAAACAATAAAGTGTGCACTAGTCCTTTTAAGGTGTGGGATGGCAACAGCACAATCAAACCCCAATTAACTGGTTGATAAGAATGTGAAAAACAAAAGAACAACGACCATTAATGCCAACTAAACCTCTTTAGCATTGGAAAAAGTTTATAGGGCCTTAAATATTTAACATTGAAAAACAAAAGAACAATGACTATTAATGCCAACTTAACTAGTCGATTCAGAATATATCTTAAGCTGGAAATTTTATAATTAAAGATGAAAATTTTTTTTACAGGCCATCACAAAGATTTCTGATATTGAAACAATATATTTCGACATTATTTGAAGGTGCGTCTTACTTCGATTGTTTACAGCCTTATACAAACCACACCTTCTAACATTTGCGCAAACAAACGCTAAGATTTTTGTGGTTCAACATTAATGTAAACAGGATAGAACATATTAATAATTTAAAGATTGTATACAAAGAGACCATTTATTTTTTGTATATGGAGGTCACAATTATTCACACTCATTAGATATCAAATTCGATTGTTTGGGGTGAGTCACGAAGTCCCATAATTTTTTATTTTGGAACTTGTGTCTATTCAATGATACTCTTACTATCACCTACTTTGAAATTTGAAGGACAAAAATGATTGTGGTCTCTATGTACAAAAACTAAATGATTTCTTTGAGACAATCTCATCAGTTTAACAACTACAATTCCACAAGACGACTTATATGCATCAATTACTTTTCCAAACAAGTTCTCAAAATATAAAGGGATTATCTATAAAGAGACCATTTACTTTTTGTACAAAGAGGTTACAACTATTCCACTCATTAGATATTAAATTGGATGGTTTGGGGTGAGTCATGAAGTCTAATTTTTTTTCTATTTAGAATTTTG
The DNA here is from genome assembly GCF_000471905.2 of Amborella trichopoda. Next base: position 697,112 of record NW_006497600.1, on the reverse strand, counting down.
TGTCTAACCAATGACATTCTTACAACTACCCATTTTGAAATCAAAGAGACAAGAATGATTGTGACCTTTTGTATAAAAAATAAATGATAATTTTATAGATAATCCTAAATATAAATCCATATTATATAAGCGCTCATAACTAACCTGAACCCTACTTTAGAAGGCATTGTCCCTGCTTTCCACAGACGGGGAAACTTGATCCATGTATTAGGGCCAGGGAGCGTTATGAACAGTCTGTTAACGTCAGTAGCACAATGGCCCGACGTCAATATAAGCTACATATTGTATTTTACTAGTATTTCAAAATCCCGACCGTCCACTAGTCCACCCCATGTGGTCAGATCAGCAGTTTGGTGATCACGATGGGTCTGAATTGCTGTTTTAGAAAAATATTTAAAAATAAAAATTATAAAAAATTAAAACAAGGATTTCATGGAAATTTAGGCAGCTCATAAGAAAACATCAGGTAAACTTCACTAAAAAAAAATATGAATGGTGTTGTAGAGGTGGGACCATGCCAGTACCAACGCCTTCCCCGAAACCAGAAACCAATTCGGTCTCAGCCCGTTCCCTATTTAGATCAAGAATCGCCAAGTTTACAATGCCGGGTTTTACAAAATTAAAAAGAGAGAGAGAACGAGGGAAAGAGAGAGAGGCCTGTATCTGTGTTAAAGTGACTACTCAGAACATTTTATTCATCTCATTACCAAACAAAAACCAAGAAAATAACAAAATTAATGTACTTAGTATATAGTAGTAAATTGGTGACAAACATGTTTGTAATTTGTGAGTGGAAAGTAAAAGCCCAGGTAAGAAAAGATCCCGGGCTTAATTGGTAGAGCTTGAGGATTCCTTATGTCTTAGGCTCAATTCCTACAGCTCCTAAGTGACCCTCACCCACAAAAAAAAGAAAAAGAAAAAAATTAAATAAATGTGTCTACCCTCATCTATATGGGGGAGAGAGAGAGGGCGATAAGTTGAGCTGCCCCGTCTCATCTCTCTAATGGTCACAAATGCAGCCACTGCGTTCCTGAATATGGTCTCCTCCCATGCTTCATTTCCTCCCCCTTCAGCTGGGAATAAAGCCTGCATAGTTTCCTCACATTCTTTGACAAGTCTAGAGAGAAGATCAGTCATTAAAAATGGCTGCCCCAATACTTTCTCAGTGAAAGGGAGCCTAAGAAACCGGCCCGTTTTCTTATCATACTTCTTCAAGATCTTGGCAAGGCCTGCAATTAAAAAACCCAATGAAAAATTTTAAAAAATTGAGGCTTGGGTTCTTCCAAACTCTGTTTTTCTCTCTTTAGATGTTCAATGCCAATGTAAATATGTAAATGAAACTACATTATGGAACTCGGCTCAAGCCTTGATCTTCGGCCGCAGCCTGAGCTGAGTCACTTGGAGATGTCTGAGTGGGTGCTCAACCAACACAAATTACATATAATTCGGCCATTTAATATAATTTTTGTAATTACATATAATTTGGCCATTTAATATAAATTTTGTAATTTAATTAAAACCTGCGTGTTGGCTCCGCAAGGGGCAGAGTCTGAGTAACTTGGCGAAGTCCGACTCGGGAGAGTTTATGAAACTTGAATTGAAGGGATCTGTGAATTTCCTCTGCTAAATAACAGAGTGATATGAGTTGTTTTCCTAGTGAGATTCAATGTCGTTGTAAATTTTTAATTTTTTGGGGTGATTTAAAAGTCAATGTAAATGATGAGAGGGTGCATTTTCTCTTTCTAGAGGATGATTAACCTGTGTAATTGACGTTGCTATAGTTTTCCAAGAGCACCATCTCTCTATGGAAATTGGCCATGTCATTCCTGATCTTTGCCATTTCTTCTTCGTACTCTGTTTCAGAAGGCCTCACCCCATTTGCCCCAAATGTGGCTATGGTGCTTTGAATTCGGTCCTTCAATTCCTGAAACAGGAGAGAAAGGAAAATATCAGTGTTCAAAAAAATCGACTCCGCCCGAGTCCAGCTCTTTTTGTTAAAATGGAAATGAGGATAAAATTAGATATATATTGCATGACCGCCACAATCCATCATTTAACAACCAATAAAAAAGGGAAAAGGTTTATATAGAGCGAGGCTCTAAATAATAAAATTTGAGCCTACCTCAATAATTTCACTGGAAGAGGTTCTTTGGATGCTCAAATATTTTCAAATTGATCATCTCGACATCAAGATGCACGGACATGAGAAAAAAAATGAATTTTAAGTTTTCGTAAATAGTGTATTTTGTAACGCATTATTGGACCGTCAAATTTTTAGATTTTCAAGTTTTCATGGATCTGTCCGTTTATACTATTTTTTAAGCTTAAAGCTTTATAAATAAATGTGAAAATATATTTTAAAGCTATAACAAGGATTTTCATTATTGAAACCACATTTCCCGATACTACTTGAAGGTAGGCTCAAATCAATCATTGAGACGATTTTGAAAGTTGTTAAAAAGAGTCGAACATCATGGGATTCAAAACCCAGGCAGGGTCGAACTATAAGTGTGAGTATTAACTAAAGAAACTTTAACACATCTAATTAAAATTTGAAGTATTATTGTAATTAAACTAAAAAATTTGTTGTACCACCTACTTGGCCAAAACTCGTCTTGCCCATAGGGCGAGTCTGAGTTGCTACATCCATAAGGCGAGTTCAAGTTGCCTTGTCCGAGTTTCAGAATGCTGGAAAAAAACAATTTAACAACTATTGAAAGATAAGAACGCAATTACTAAAGTAAAGCACACCTTCAAATAGTGTCTAGAAATGTCATTTCAATACTGAAAATTTTTGTGATAGCCTTAAAAGATATTTTTATCTTTAATTATAAAATTTAAACCATAAAAAATAGTGTAGATCAAGCAGATCTATGAAAACTAGTAAATCTTGAAAATTGATGGTCCAAAAATGCGTTACAAGATGCATTATTTCCAAAACATGACATCCACTTTTTTTTCTCATGTCCATGCATCTTGAGGTTGAGATTATCAATTTGATGATATTTGAGTATCAAAACAACCTCTTTTAGTGAGATTTTTGACGTGGGCTCTAATTTGATTGTAGTGTTAAAAAATCGACTCAGCCAAGGTACTCGGGACTTGGCTGAGACGATTTACTCGGGCGAGTCTGATTAACTCCCTTGAGTCCAGCTCATTTTTTTAAAAAAGAAATAAAAAAATAAAATGATTATATATATTATAACTACCTCTTTTACCAGCAAAGTCAGAGTGACCCGATTACCAGCAAAGCCAGAGTGACCCGATTAGTGCACCTTACGCCTCTTTATAAGAGGTTTCGGGCTCGATTCTAAAATAATGTTTTATTTTAAAACAAAGGGTGACCGCGCCTGTAAAAAGCCCTCTTTGTAAGAGGTTTCAGCTCGATTCTTTATAAGAGGTTTCGAGCTCGATTCTCGACGGGCTTGAGCAAGCATCGAACACTAAAATGATTTTTTTAAAAAACCAAAGGGTGACAGTTATATAAAAAGACCTATTTATAAGAGGTTTTGGGCCTGATTCTCAGCGGGTTTGAGCAAGAGCTGAACACTAAAATGGTGTTTTTTAAAAAACAAACGGCTACCGGCGGGATTCGAACCCCATCCTAAGATATGAATTGGTGGTAATATTATAATTAAATTATAAAAACATCTTATGGGCCGAGACCGAGTTACTCGGCCGATTCCGAGTTACCTCGGCAGTTTTAGACCGCTGATTGATTGTAAAGAACTTAAATAAAAGTCGATTCTGTCTGCGGATATGAGAGACAGAGAACACCTTTTGTGCGATGATGATGTCTTCTTCCTGGTCCAAGAAGAAGTCATCGATCTTCTCAATTTCAGCGTTCAACAAACATATGAATTCTGCCTCCTCCAAAGACAAACTCATACGAGGAAGCGTCTTGAGGTGCCTTTTCAGGTCTTTGTATGCTATAAACTTGTCTCTCCACTCCGGCAGCGTCTCCTCTATTAGACGCCTCAGCATTTTCCCGTACTTCATCCTCTCTCTCTCTACACTTTTTGCCTCTCTTTCTCTCTCTACACTTTTTGCCTCTCTCTTTGCAATGAACTGGGCTAAGAAGTTACGCTAAATAATGTACTACATCCCCGAGCCTCTCTCTCTCTCTTGCTTGCTTACATATGGGATGGAGACGTGAGCAGAATTGAAAAGCATATACCATGCTGGTATCGAATTTATATGGCCCATCCCAGACCGGGTCGAGCCTGGTCTAATGAAAGTAAATCTTTTGAGAAAAAGAAAGCAAACAATAGGCCCAGCCCTGGCCTGTGCCCTTGAACCACATCTTGTGACCTAGGCCTACTTTATCATCTCCGTGCCCACCTGTTCATGGCCGGGCCACTCAACCCATTGCCTGTCCTAAACGTGAAATGATTAATTGTGGATCATGATAACAACATCATCATGAGGATATCACCATCGAATCAATGACCCGATTGAATTGAGTGAGGGGGGAGTGGTTGCCCGATTCCTATTTTTGAAAGACTTGTTCAAGTGACAGTTGATATGAGAGAGGCAGACTCACCATCTAGTTCATCTCATGTTTCGATGCCCACTCTTCATCACCGTCCAATTCATATTTGAACAATGATGACACTTATGAATAATGCTTCGCTACTCGTATGAAATTCCGAATTCTAGCTTATTAGAAAGCTATTTGGATTTGAAGGGGTCTTCGGTGTTTTGGTCATTAAGATAAAAGAACCCACTACGCAACATTTATAGGCGAAAATGAATAGTATTTTCGCCATAGGCTCATTGTCGTCCGATTTTTTCAGACGGCATGGGTAAATTGACTGGAACATGCCCAATGCAATCGATTTTTAATGCGAAAAACACCAGAAACTACAATCGCTCTACATGAACCGTTATGAGGTAAAACTACAACAGGCAAAATACTATTCATTTTCTTCTACATTTTTAAGACTTTTCCTAAGACAAAAGATAGGTAGAAAGGGCGCCACTTGAAAAAAGGCAAAAAAAAAGGACTTTGTTTTAGGTTTATTATTTAAGGTTTGACCAGCGACGAATCGCATCGTATATTCCAAGACCTTGGATGTTGGATGATTCCTAGAATAAAAACGGACGAGCCTTCCTCGGATATGCCGTTTCAAGAAGGACCTACGGGGATTAAAAAAACAGCTAACTTTGGTTGTAACGCTCCAAAACTGAAAAAGCATATAAAGGAAGGTCATAATTATTGTTATCCGTCACATTTTAAATTGGATTGTTGTGAGTATATCGTTGACTAGATTATAAATTTTTAAAAAATTTGTTGATTATTGTAAGACACCCCACCCCAAGCCATCCAATTTGACATCTAATAACAATTATCAACTCTTTGTAACAAAGATAAATGGTCTTATAGTATACAATCATTTTAAACATCCGATTTGGGTTTTGAGTTGTCCATTTGCTCTATCAGTTCTATGGAACAATGAAAAATCGATAAAAAAAATTTATAAAAAACAAAAAGATCCAAACTAGATAATTGGTGAAAAATTAGAAAAGTAGACTAGAAAATAGTTTACGGTGATTCCAAGAGAAGGGGCCAGACCTAAATCATCTAAGAACCAATTATTCTTTTTCAAGATCAATAATTTTTCATCCAGATCGCCGAATTTTAAAACCCTGACTCTAAGAACCAATGTCTCTCTTCATTCTATGCTAAGTCCGCTCAATCCAAATAAGGGACTGCAACTTTACTAACACGGCAATCATGTCAAAATTAGCAAATTTGAAGCATGTACAGAGGTCTAATTCTCAGAATTAAAACCATTGCCTTGTAATATAACTCTGTATATTTTTTACTCATGAGTAACTTCTATTTGTCTGAAAGAAAGCAATGTATAGTGTTTTTTCTTCTTTGGATTTGGGTGTCTCCTATCCCATATTTTTCTTTAAGACTCACCTTTAGGGAAAGAGAGAGGAACAAGCTTGGAAAGAGGTATTCAAGGGGTTGAGGGCTACAATGTGACGTCAAGAGTTCTATTTTTACTATTTCTTAAATTAGCATTTCGAGATAGAATTTGGTTCCAAAGAAGCACCTTTTCCTCGCCTCTTTTTAGGTTTAAGGGCTGTTTTTTTCTTTCAATGTTCACCTCAAAAACCAACCCAATTACTTTGAATACCGAAATAATAAAAAAACTATTTTCAAGGGATTGCATGCTATAAGACAATTCACTTTTGATACAAGGGATTGCATGCTATAAGACAATTCACTATTGATACATTGAGGTCACAATTATTTTTTGTGAAATCTGATAGATTGTTATGTGTAACAAATTTTGAGACTTTGTGCCTAATCAATAAGGTATCCTCAACCACGCAAATTCACATCTAACGGTCAATAATGATTGTGAATTTCTTATATAAAAAATAAATGACCTTATTGTAGGTATTTTTTATTTTCAAACATAGGCATCGAAAAACAATGCAACAACTTCATGCATAAGCGGAACAGCAAGTAAAGAGTAATTATACTTCATTTAAAAGGCATTTGCACACTAATCTACCAAGGCATCACAAGAATCAAAGAACCAACCTCTGTTCAATGCTATAAGCACAAAAGATAAGAAGCATAGGCAATTTCAATAGTCATGAATACACCTCTGCACAGAGTTCTACTGGTTGAAGCCATGTCCAATTCAATTTTTCCCTTTTTCCCTTAGAAATTTTAACTAGACACTTTGATTTCAACACAATCTTCACTCTTATTCATTTATTTCAATTTCTAGGAAAATTTATCAAACAAATCTCAAAAGACACACTATTTAACATTCCCCTTGTTGGTTTTTTGTTAATATAAGAGATCCTCATTGGACATAGGGTAGAAATTGTTGGAGAGGCAATTTCCCATTTGTCCGTTCTAATTTGTCCGTTCTAACACATCGCAACCTGTTTTAGAAAAGTTCTATGAGAGATATCGGTATTTTCGGATACAAATATCTCATTCTACACACCCTATGAGAAATTGATATTTCCAAACAACAATATTTCAGTTAGTTATTGAATTTTTTAGCACTAATATCTCACTTAATTATCGTGTAAGATATTGGTAGTTTGGCATACCAATGCCTCACAGTTATTATGTTTTCCCAAGATGCTTTATTTTGAAGCACTTATACTCATTATGAATACCTAGTGAGATATTGGTAGCTTTAAATACAAACATGTTTCAAAACAAGCCCTCCCTCGAGATATTGGTGTTTGTAAACACCAATATCTCAATCAGTTGTGAGATATGTGTACTTTTGAGTGCCAATTTAGAAACAATAACCTATGTAAGATATTAGCAGATCATGATGTGTTTAGAGTGAGAAATCAGTATTTAAACTACCAATACCTCACATAAGTAGTATTTATAAGAATTACTATAATTTTGGAAGGAGGCCAAAATTGGGAATTATTGTATTTGAAAATTTTGCTATATCTTTTGAAACATGAGCATTGCTTTTTCTTGTTTTTGTTCTTCTTTAAATCGGGGTGCATTCTATCCCAAATTATGATAATTTGAAGCTGGAAAACTGGAATTTCTCGAATTTTAGAAGTTGGATATTTTGATACTTGGTGCTGAAAATTTAATGTATTTGACAACCTGTTTAGAAGTTTAGGGATTCTGGAAGCTTGCATTGCACTTGGGATTTTGGATGCCTAAAGTTCTGGAAATTAACTAGCGTTAACAATTCATTTTTAAGTTTTCATTGATGACTGTGTGATACCTATTTAATCAAGTGGTCCTTAAAATACAAGATATATACAATAGGTATAAGAAAAGGGTGTGGTTTGTACAGAGCCGAGGTTCTAAACAATGAAAGTAAAAAAAAAACAATTTTTACAAAGAATCCAAACCGGTGACACTGGGTTTTTCCTCTAATGCAATATCCTATAAAAGCTCTAAAATAGATATTGGTATATGACATTGCCTCATGTCTACCTCACGGGATTTCACATATAATATATAATATAGCTTTTGTACCATTATTGAAAAATAAATTTTCGAGATAAAAGGGCCTGATAAACCACATTTCCAATAGAGCGGACCTTCAAATACTGTCAAGAAATGTAGTTTCAATATTGGAAATCTTTATCATAGCCTTCAAATATGCTTTTACCTCTAATTATACAATTTCAAGTTTAAAAAACAGTGTAGATCGAGCAGATCTATGAAATCTTGAAAATCTTAAAAATTGACGGTAAAAAAAATACATTACAAGATACACTATTTCAAAAACTTGAAATCCATGTTTTTCTCATGTCCATGCATCGTGATGTTGAGATAATCAATTTGAGGATATTTGGCCATCAAAACAACCTCTTCTAGTGAAATTTAACAACCTCTTCTAATGAAATTTTTGAGATGCATTCTAATTTGATTGTTTAAAGCCTCACGCTTATATAAATTTTTTCATAACAAAAAAGGATGTTATACTATAATACCACTCACTTTTGGTAGAAATAGGTCATAGTCATGCTTACCATTTGAATGTGAAATCTGACGGTTTGAAATGCCTCGTAACATTCGAGAAATTTCTCTAAAGCATTCAGCTTAAGTGAACTATAGTGTCATACTTATCCCCGACAAATATTTTGCATACAATTGTAACCAAAAAAAAAAGAAAAAGAAAATTCAACCCTTACTTTAAAATCTCGTAATTCAACTAAATGCATCTCCCATTACCCTCATGTGACTCAGATCATCCTAGTGGCATGGCAAAACTTTAATATACTTGGACATGTATACTCCCTCGAGAGCATAGTTTGCTTCTACTCTCTCGATCAAAAGACTTAGTTGGGAGATTTTTATTCAATCTAAAATTTTGGGAACCACTTAAAAATCATTAGATGATTATTCTAAAAAAAAAAGAGTTTTCTAACATTTAGATCTCCATCTAAAAAGGGGATGGTCTCTATTCAATCTCGAAACATTAGTTTTTCAAATAAATAAATGGCGCAATTAGAAAATATTTTTATTATTGAGGTTAATCTATGGGTTGAAGACGCTATATCTGCAAATTTTAGAGTCTCATAAACTAAATAATAGATAAGGTTTTATCCGATGGAGTAAATTGATAGTGTACCCTATAGGATAATATTTTTTGGCCATATTCTTTATAGTTTATACTAATGTGGGTGAAGAAGATCTTTCATTCCCGAAAAACCCAACAATACGTTGTGCCTTCTAATCTCATTGACAACTTAAAAAACAACTATTTGAAAATATGGGTAGGGGTTGTCATCCCCATTGAATAAACCCCTCACAAAAAAAAAAAACCAACGATCATAAAATCATAAATTCAGCTACTAACTAAAAAATTATAAAAATATAAACAAATAGTTGTGACAAATGAAAAAATTATGAAAATATAAACAAATAGTTGTGACAAATGAAAAAATTATGAAAATATAAACAAATAGTTGATAAGTCACAGACATAAAATCAATAATCCTAGTTACCAATCAACGAGAAAAAATAAAGAATTGAAAGAAAAGCAACATCCAATACCACAATCCAATGACAAAAAAAAAAAAGCAAATTCAAATTTACAATCAAATTCAAAGCACAAAATCCCCACCCCATGATCCATAACCAAAAAACCCACCAAAAATAAAGATCAAACCAAGCAATCAAAGAAAAGCGAAAGTCAAAATCCATTAAAAGGAATCACAACCAAGTGACCAACAATCAACTACCAAACCAAATCCTTACTATGCACATTAAATTAAATAAATACATTTTGTCGTCTTCAATTTTCTTCTCTCTACCATTTCTGCAAAGGAAAAAAAGAAACTTGTCCATTAGAATATAAGAAAGGAAATGTTTTCTATTCAATATTGATGAATTCGTCGCTTATAGCTTGAGTCGAAGCACTCATCTTTTGTTCAATCACCTCCAATATCTTATGCACTCTTATTAAAATGTATATGTTATTAATTTATTAATTCAATAATATTTCTTCATGATGAAGGAAATACTACTTTAGCTTTTGAATTCAATTTTTGGTAAATATAAAGTTTTATGCTTTATATAATGTAAAGTTTTATGTTTTATATAAAAAACATGAACAAACAAAAAGCAAACAAAGTGGAGATCTTGATAAAAACTGGAGCATATACCAATATATACAGTACATGTGTCGTCGTGGAAAAATATTATCCATATATGCCAAATGACACAAAAAGAAGAACATAAACAATTAATGTACACAAACATGAAAAAGAGGAAAACTAAAATTATATTTGATACGTGTGAAAGAAGTCTTTCACATGAGATGTGGGAATTTTTTCACGTCAATTAGCTCCACTTCATTTTTTACATCAATTGATAACCCTCCATGTGATAAGATGTGGGAATTTTTTCATGTCAATTAGCTCCACTGCGTTTTTTTACACCAATTGATAATCAATTAATGTGAAAAGTCTCTCACACCCAATCACATGGAAGAGTTCTTATTGAAAATACATTCATGAAAATATTTTATATGTACCAAACATGTTATAACAAAATTATCCAAAATAAAAAGTACGGACTTCCACCCCTTCCTATAGATCTTTAAAATTTGGGTTTTCTTATTTTTCTGAAACTTCCCTTTTTTCTTCTCTCACCGACGCAAAACCACTGCTCATCTCTCTCCACCATATCTCTCTCACTCATATCATTATTTGTTTTGTAATTTTGGATGGAACAAAGTAATGAAAAATATACAATGAAACCATTTACCTTTTGTACAAGTGGTCACAATTAAACTTGACCACTAGATGTGAAATTGAGTGATTGTATTTATTCTATTAATCAAGCTCAAAGCTCAAAGGAAAATTTTTCAAACTCTGTGACACATCCAAGCTATCAAATTTCACATCTAATAGTTATAAATAATTGTGACCTCCTTGTATAATAGATAAATGGTTTCATTTTATACAATCCAAGAAAGTAAACAATTTCTTATAGGATAAATTTCGATAAGGCTGCTGCCCTATTTGTTTCATCCATATTATTCAATATCCGGTTGTTGGTTTTTCTTTTATTCTTCGCCTTTTAGCTTTATCATACTCATTATGACTTTTTACACTTAAATATGTACCCAACTTAATAGAGTTTTTTTTGTTTTTAAAAAACTTTGTACTTTTTAGTTTCAGGGTTGCTAGAGAATAATCACTGATTCTTTGATATGGCGTGGAGATTTAAGGGAAAACAAAAAACCAAAAAATTGTTGGACTATATTGTCCATTTATTCTCTAGGTTAAAATCCAAGAGTGCTTTTGGGACCCAAAATTTGAGAATGTAACGTTTTGAATACTATTTGGGAGCCTTGATCGTCAAGGTAAATTGTCCACGCCTCGTATGTATGCAGGATCACCAGGATCTAGATCAGTTAAAATCGGCGAGGTTCAAAGTTGACAAGCTTGTTGTTGAAACATACTCTCTAATTTTCAAGTTCTGATTATCGAACATGCCCATTTTAAGTGACGATCGTTCTGATTATCCAAAACGTTTTGGAACATGAAGTTCAGAAAACAATGTCATAGCTTCATGCACCATTAACATAAGATAAGAAATCAATAGTACAGATCATTTTAAACAACATTTCCACGTTATTTTTCACAAACTACAAAGGCATTCAAAGAAAGAACTAACCAAAATAATCAAAAAATATTTTCAAACAAAGACCTCAAAAAACAATGCATTCGCTTCTTCCTTTTATTATTATTGACAAAGGTTACTAATTTTATTAAGGTTAAAGGTTACACAGTAAGAAACATAAACAATTAATTATACAGATGTCTGGCCATTCAAAAGATCCGGCAAAGTGAACCTTGTTTAGTTAATAGGTCCTCTCTCCAATTCACTTCTCTAAAGACATGGTCGAAGTACATATCCAATGAGGCACAAAGGTCAGGAATTTACATCTTCAAAACCATCCTCAACTGCCATCAAATAGTCTGCACTCTAGAGCACCACCGTCCTCAACTGCCATCAAATAGTCTGCACTCTAGAGCACCACCGTCCTCAACTGCCATCAAATAGTCTGCACTCTAGAGCACCACCGTATTGCATTTTAAGAGTCTCCTTCAACTAGAAGTGTGGAACCTAATCTTGTATGACATTTGTTAGGAGCAACTAGAAGCGTGGAACCTAAATCAATATAACACATGTTAGGAGATGCATGTTGCAAGTGAAAAGCTCAAAAAAAACAATAGATGGGCCCAAAAAGACATGGTTGGAAGTAATGAGAAATGATACTGGACTTATGGCCTCACTGAGATTATCGCCTTCGATAGAATAAATATCATACCAAAATTCGTGTAGCTGACCCTAAATAGTTGAGAAAAAACTCTGATGATAATAATGACTTTACTCATTTTCCTCATATCCTCAATGGTAAGAATATTTCCTTAAAACGACGGCTCCAATCTTACCACTTTCGTATTTGCCCAACCCTAGCCTCACTCCATCTTCGTTGATCATTGAATAGCAGATGATACAAGGATCTCACCGAAAATACCACATCTGACAAATAGTCATGAATAATCTCATTTTCTATTTCAGGAGGAATAAAAATATCCTTATGCATGCATCAATGTCATAGTAAGCAAATTTTCTCAAGGACACATCAGCCGGGAAAGCAAGATTATACTTTACTTAAGAAAACAAAAAATATACGAGGTTGCATCTTTAAAATGTAGAATTACGGTGCACCTCAAAAGTCCATCATAAAAAGTTGTTTTGATGTTGGAAGACCCTCTAATTGATCATCTCGACATCGAAATATATGAATATAAAAAAAAAAAATTGAGTCCTAAAAATAGTGTATCTTGCAACACATTATCTGGACCGTCTATTTTCTGGTTATTCAAGTGTTTATAGATCTACTTGATTTGGACCTTTTTTGGAGTTTAAAATTTTATAATTAGAGATAAAAATAATTTCTCAAGACATCCTATAAGTTTTTTTTTTTGGAGTTTAAAATTTTATAATTAGAGATAAAAATAAATTCTCAAACCATCCTATAAGTTTTTTTACTTCAAAAGTTTATTTATGATCAAATTTAGAAGTGCGCCTTAATTTGATTGTTTAAGATTCTAATCTTATACAAACCACACCGAGTTAAAAGGCATTTAGACATTATATTACAAAAACTACCGAGTTACAAAGTCACCAATACATGAGATAAGAAGTATAAGCAATTTCATTAGACATGACTGCATAGTTTGTACCTAGATTCGGGGTGGTTAAAGCCATTACCGATTCAATTCCTCCTAGAAATTTAAACTAGAAACCTGATTTCAACACATAAAACAACTCAATTGTCCTTATGCTTATTTATGTATTGTAATTTCTATGATACTTTAAGGAACCCTCCTCAGAGATGTACTATGTAATATTTCACAGTTTATTTTTATCTTCGTTGGTAGAAACTCTCAACAAACATATCATAATGAGTCGGTAATGGCTCAGAAATTGTTGCTATGTGCAATTTTTAATTTTTTTCTTCCAAAGAAATGAAAATACTATTGATATATTGATGTCTTTTAATACCAACTAAGAGGTACAATATTCAAGTCACAATAGTCCCTTTTGTATATGTATTATGTATTTTAGTCCATTTAATGACATAAGTTCCTGAATAATAAAGCACATTGATGATCGATATTGAGATAGAGACAGAGTCAAGAGAGATAAGAAAAAGCAACTCATTTATTCATTATTTGAAAATTTACCAACCTAAAAACACCTCCCTAATAATACAATCAGTTGAAAAATGATTTTGATGACTTTGAGGGTGACCATGAAATACTCATTACTGCTCAATAGATTGAATTATATTCCTTTAAAGCCACCTCTCTCTCTCCCTTCCTCCCTCTGCTCTATCCATTTTTTAATAATTTCCTCGCAAATTTCTTAGCAATATTTATTAAATCTGGGCTTTATAGGTAATTTCACGGTGTAAGGAAAGTATATATGCACTTAAAATTATGGACAAAGGAGAGCACGAAAAAGAAAAAAAAGAACATCATTTAATTTTTTATATTTAAAAAATATAATAATATTATTTATTTTTAGTACAAGGAGATTATCTCATTACTTATTATTAGATGTGAAATTGAATGGCTAAAAGTAATTGATTTGGGCACAAATTATCAAAATAAGATTTTTTTTGAACCATATGACACATTCAAACTATGGGATTTCATATCTAATGGTTAATGGAGATTGTGCTCTCCTTGTATCCCTTGAGGGCACCCCACGTGCTTCTAGCCAGCCACCACCAGGTCGCCATTTTTAAAAGTTTTCTATAGTTGGTTTCGGATTATCAGGATAATATTAGGAGGAAATTTTATTCAAATATTGTCTGGTGAACTTTTCCGTCTCGAGTTATAAAAAATTCTTTGAAGGTTTTGATTCATTATGAAATAGGTATATGTTACATAGTATTAAATATGAACTCATATCGTACACAATTAAACACCTAAATGAGTTAAAAATCTTATAAATTATTGTTAATATATGAAATAATTTATTGTATATATTGTATTTTAAATTTATTGTTAGTATATGTAATAATTAGATATTTAAAAAATCCTATTAAATATTAAGATCTTATATGGCTTAATAGATTTAGGCCTCTTTGGGACACGTGGAATTTTGGTTGTAGAATTAAATCTCTCTTGAATTTGGTCAATGGTGCTTCAGTTTGGCACTAATGGAAGTCGGTTGGGTTAAAAAAAAGGCGAAAGATAGTACAATTTTTAGAAGAATAGAAGCTTGAATTTTTTTAATTTTCGGGCACGTAGGAATGCTATTTCTGTTCCCTTCAATACTGTAAAAGGTGTACTTAAAAAGGGCAAGTCGTCTTTGAGATATGTGAAAATAGAAGATGTTATTTCAAAGCTCTATGCACTCGAACGTGAAGTTCCCAATGGACACCAGGTCTTGTATTGTTTAGAGAGAGAAAGTGAAGCTCTATGCACCCGAGCTTAATAGACACCAGAAACTCGTATTGTTTAGAGAGAGAAATAGAGGCTCTATGCACTTGAGTTTGAAAAAAAATTTCATTATCTTTTTACTTTTCAAAAATAAAATTATTATTTAATTTTTTTAGGATCTATTCTCACATAGGAGAATTGTTTCGGTTCACTTATCTGGATTGTTAATTCATCAATCTGGACCGAGTTTTTTGGATTGTTGATTCACCAATCCGATCTTTGAAACATTAATTAAATTCAAACAATTCAAAATAAATATGATGAAAGAATTCCTCAACTCCATTGGTTCCCACCACTTAAAATACAAAAGGAGAGCATAAATTGGTCCATGGTCTTTGATGGACCGTGATGGGGAGTATGGGATCCATCTTTGGGATTATGTCTAACTCTGGTGGGACTTACGGTGGAGACGTTTAACATACAGTGAAAGTACCTCTTCTCTTCTTTCAGAGCGCGTTCGCTTCGACGACTTCACAGTATGTTATAATCATGATGACCGTGAAAATTAATCATCTACGGCCAAGATGGCGCTGGAGAGAGAAAGGTGTCTACTGTAAATTGCATCCCTGTCGCCATCGCCGTCCCACTCGTGAATACAATGGTGACAACCCTAATGACGACGGATCTCCGGTGGATTTTTGGCTTTTAGTATTTTTTTATGTGATTTTAATTTTTTATCAAGCAATGAAGGGCCTTGATACTCTCAACTCTCAAGGACGACGGACCAATAAATGGGTTGGAACGATTTAAAATGAGTAGAATATTAAATAGTTGATAAGTTGGTATATCTATCTTAAATAATCTAAAGTTGTAGTTTCCATGTCGAATACCTTATGATGACCTAGAACTTTTAATTATAAAACTTAATATTTCAAAAATGATGCAGATCGAATAGAGATTTATAAATATTTAAAGATCTTGAAAATAGATCGTTTCGATGATACGTTACAAAATACATTATTTTTAAGATTTAATTTTTTTTTTTTCGTAACCATATATTTTAATATCGAGATAATCAATTGGAAAGCTTTTCAGCTTTGAAACAATATGTCCTGGTAGATTTTTGAAATTATTGCTACCATGTGTGATTGACACCTACACTGAAGTTCTTTTTGAGAAATTTTAAGATGCACTAGCATGGATTTCCCCCAAAATATTTGATCCTTCACCATTTTTAAGCCTGCTTATTTAAAAATGACTGCACCTAGCAGCTGAAAAGGAAAAGCATGGAAACAAATTATGTTTTTACCCCTCGTCTAGAATTGTGTGGCCCTAATAAATGTAAAGGATGGGGCTTAATACACCTCGTCCAACAACTCTACCTCACACCCATCTCTTTCTAAACAAGACATTTTTTCAGCTACCTTGGATGGGACGATGAATTTCCTAGGGAAGCCTTCCTATTTGGCCTCTTTGGCCGAAAAAGTCGAAGCCTTTGGATTTTAGGCTTAGATCGAAACGAAGCGAAACCTGATGTTGCTGTTTCAGTTAAATTTCGTCAGATTCGGGTTGGCTTCAAGCCGAATTGGTTGAAGCTTATGCCTCTTCGACCTAAACAAAGAAATATCTATATAAAAATAATTTTTAATTTTTTTAATTTTAAATTTTAAATTTTTCATTATACTTATATATATATATATGAGAAAAGTTTATATAGAGCTGAGGCTCTAAACAATCAAATTTGAGCCTACATCAAAACTTTCACTAGAAGAGGTTGTTTTGATTCCCAAATATCTTCAAATCAATCATCTCGACATCAATATGCATGGACATGAGAAAAAAATGGATTTCAAGTTTTGAAAATAATGTATTTTGTAACACATTTTTTGGACCATCAATTTTCAAGATTTTTAAGTTTTCATAGATCTGTTGATCTATACTATTTTTTGAAGCTTTAAAATTTATAAGTAAATATGAATATATATTTTAAGACTATCACAAAGATTTCCAAAATTAAAACCCTATTTATCGACACTATTTGAAGGTAGGCTCTAATTTGATTATTTAGAGCCTATGCTCTATACAAACCGGACCTTATTTATATATATAAATATCTAATTATTTATATTAAATTTTTAAAAGTCCAAAGTCTTTTCTCGAATCGAAAAAGCACCAAATTGTTTCATTTTTCTCACCAAACCGTAGAAGACTCCGAAACAAATCTAATAACATTGTTTTCTACAGCCTCTTCAGACCACACTTCTCTCCTGAGGATTACAGAAGAAACTTATTTTGGCCCTAGTTCATTTAGATTAAAAAATATGTGGCTGAGAGAAAAGATCCTCCACAATATTGTTTGAAACCATTGGGCAACTACTCATGGCTTGGGTTGGGAAGGACATAGCCACCTTAAAAAGCTTCAACTCCTAAAGTATAAAATCAAGTAGTGGCATCATGATACCCTCTATACCAATTTTGAGGCTATAAATTCAACCCTAGTACATTTACGACAATTGGATGATTTTGAACAACGGAATGGGGGGCTAATATATACTAAAAAAGGCCTTAAGATACAACTGAATGCATCTTTACAAGAAAGCTTGTTAAAGGAAGAAATTTGTTGGAAACAAAGATCCAGAATTCCAGGGCTTTAAGAGGGTAATAGAAAAACCAAATTCTTCCATAAAACCGCAAATGTCAAAAAAAAGAGCAAATTCCTTACAAGGCCTTAATTGTCCTAATGTTGATTGCAACTATACATTGCAATGAAGAATTCACATACATTAAAATACCTTATCTTCACATTTCTTAAGTTCCTTTCAAAAGGTTAGCCCTCGATCTGGCCTCCTGTTTGGAAATACCATTCACTATGGAAGAGGCCAAATTTGTAGTATTTGGTCTTGTGGGGGGAAAGGCTCCAGGACCACATGAGTTCACCATGAATTTCTTCCATTACTGTTGGGAACTCCTTGAAGAAGATGCTTTCAACATTCTTATTGAATTTCACTCAAGAGGAAAGATCAGTTAGGCTATGAATTCAACCTTCTTGGCTTTAATACCTAAGAGAAGCACAATTGAAAGCTTAAGAGACATTAGACCTATCAGCTTCCTTGGAAGCCTTCACAAAATAATAGCCAATGTTCTTGCTAATAAGCATCCCAATGTCCCTCATTCTCTTATTTGTCAACCTCAAGCTAAAGGCAAATTATAGAATCTATCTTTCTTGCTTAACAATGCATTTACTCAAGGAAGAAGGATACTTTACTAGGGATTTTCTGTAAGCTAGATTTCGAAGAAGCTAGCTTAGGACAGTGTTGTCTGGGACTGCTATATGATGGTTTTATGGGCTTTGTTTGGGACTGCTATATGATGGTTTTATGGGCTTTAGATCAAGGTGAAGTTTTATGGGCTTTAGATCAAGGTGGAGAATTTTGATTTATGGTTGTTTATCTTCTACACATTGTTTAGGTCTCATTAATGGCAAAAAGTTTTGGTTTTGTTTAGGGCTTCTAGAGGCTTCTAGAGACATTAGTCAAGGAGAAGCCCTTATCTTCACCCTTGTGAGGTGATTGCTCTGCGAAAATGCACTCTTCTGTTTATTAAGAAGGGCCTAATTTCGGGTTTTAAAGTCTCCCCTAAGGGCCATGTCATTAGCCACCTCTAGTATGCGGAGAACACAATCATATTTTACGACACTCAGGAGTCTTAGATGAGGAATCTTTGGCTTTTCTTAAAATGGTTTGAGCTGGCTTCAGGTATGAAGATTAATCTGTAGAAAACAAAACTATGTGAGATATTATATACAAATCAAAGGCTTTTGGAGAAAGGGGTCTCCTACGCATAGTAGTTTAGCGAGAAATAAAAAGCTTTATGTCTTTTGCTAGTTCAACAAGAAAGGGGTCTCCTAAATGTGAATATCTGACTGCTCTATTTATTCATAGGATGTTCTAATTTTTTGGTAAAGGATTGTCTACAACAAGACCATTTATCTTTTTTACGTGGAGGTCACAATTATTATTGTTCCTTAAATTTCAAAATAGGTAGTGGTAAGAGTGTCTTTTAATAGACACGAAGTTTCAAAAAAAAATATTCTCAAAATGTGTGACTCACCCCAAGCCCATCAAATCTGAAATCTAATGAGTGGGAATAATTGTCACATCTATGTACAAAAGATAAATGGTCTCTTTATAGACAAGCTCTTTGGGTAAAGGTAGAATATGCACCGAACTTCTCTATTTTTTACTAGGTTGAGCAGGTCGCATCCCAATGGGTTCCTAAAATTCTCCTAGCTGCATTTCACCCAAGAATGGAGGAGTAAACATACATTTTACTCCCCCAGGTGCAGAAAATTTTTTCACTTGGGACTTTATGGACAGGAGTATATTGATTTCTTAGGATTTTACTACACAAATGTGATCATATGGACCAATTTTCACCATAGTCGGGACCTTTACAATCATTAAAGCCCACTAGTGCTCCCATTTCTCAAGCCTTTTGGCCCCTAGCAAAGAGGTAAAGTTCAAATTGGTGCCTTATCAGCAACTGAAAGGCCAAACTGAGGTCAGTAACAAAAGCATGATTGGAACACTGAATAAGACAACAGAGAGCAGAAAATAAATTCAAATGGTCAGGACCACTAGAGCTACCTTAGCTATCCAATTTGAGTTGTTGAAATTCCAATTCAATTTCATTTCAACTACCTCCTTTCACTTAAATGAAGGAGAAATTTTCATTGATAAAAATTCATAATCCCCTACAAAAGAAACATTTTGAAGGGTATCTAAACCCTTTTTTATTTGTTAGCTTTTCACAAGGGAAATAATTAACTGCTCAATGAATGTCCTTTAAACCAGTTCTAATTGCATTGTCCTGTAACTCCACATGGCCTATAACTCAATGCATAGTTCTAAAATTCCACAAAGAGAGTGTGAGCAAAGGAGTATGAGAAAGAAAGATCACTGATGCATCATATTAGGGGGCACTGGGTATGCCACCGGAACGATGTACGGGGGTGCACCATAGCCAGGCGGTGGAGGTATGATAACAGGGGTCCCGACTGCCGCCGGAACTATATGTGGATAATGACCACCCATCATTGACGCTCCGCCACGCACCACACCTGAATTGTGCAATGGATGCTTATTCGTTGTCCCAATTGATGATCCACTCTGGCCCGTGATAGGACCATGTGGCGAAGATACACCACTTGTGTTCACACTGGTTATATCGTGTATGCTCGATCTCCTCCTATCTCTATTCATGGAATTGAGCCTTATAAAGTATTTTTGGGCATGGCTAGCAACTTGGGTTGGAGTTCTCGTTATCACATAGTTTCTTGATATGCTTCTCCAATCTCCCTTTCCAAATTTGTCAAGGCCAAGCAGAAAGAGCCTGTGTGCAAAAACATGAAGTTAATGTAGATTGAAGAAGAACTATATGCTTTTTAAAAGAGATGGAGAAAACTTTGAGGCTTAACTGGACTCTCCATAGTGAGTTAAAGGCCCTTGTTTTGAGGAAAACTTGAGGCTTAACTGGACTCTTGAAGGCCCATGTTTTGAAGGTGAATTGTTAGAGTGATGGGCAAATGAATCTATGAAAGTGAATAGAACAATGTTTTTGAGGCAAGGAATTGCAGAGAGAGATGGGGAGGTGGGCTGTTGTTTATCATAGAACATAGAGACATGAGTGGGAATGTAAGGCAGATGGGCAAGTGAGACCCATGTTTCTGAAGACGAGATTTTAGAAAAATGTGAAAGATTGGGCTGAATTATGCAGCAATTTAAAAATCGGAATAGTATAACTCGGGACCTAGATCCAACTAGGGAGATTCTGAGTCAGACTGACGATTTTAAATCACTGGAATTGGGATGTTATTCAATGGAATCCACATTGTACACAACGAGATCTAGAGGATTGAAAACTGAAGCTGAATTCCATCAAATTAGAAAGAAAGACCGCTTCTAAACACCCTTTTAGATTTTTGTTTTTGGTAAATATAAGACGCTATTGTTCGCGAAACGTTGGATAATCCTCGCTGGTTCAAACTCTTGAATTCCCTCACCCAAAACTAATATGTCTACCACTGAGCCGGGGCCTAGCCACTGAGCCGGGGCCTAGCGGGTTGGCTTTCGAGACAAACTTCAAGAGTTCAAACCCTTTAACTTCTTCGTGATATGTCTACCACTAAGCCGAATCCTAAAGAACATCATTACAGTAGCTGCACTAAACCAGACAGAATTGAGACAGAGAGAGAATACCATTTAAAAGAGAGAGAGTACCTGTGCTCCTCCTCTGTCCAAGGGGTGCCTTTTTTCCTCTCCTGCTCAGCTTTCGAAGCTCCCTTGGGCAACCCATTTGTCTCCCCCATGAAATTCGAATACAGAGAGCCACCACTGAGTGCCCCTTTCTTCGCCACCCCTCCATTCTCAAAAGCTCGAAGCTCAGTAAAATCATCAGAAGCATAACAGGGGATTGGCACCTTTCCACTCTCTATCGAATTCACATCTTCGATCAAGAGATCGTAATGCTTCTTCACCTCTTCCACGGTTTTCCCAGGAAGCGTTTGAGCAATCTTTTCCCATCTATGTATGGTGTCCTCTGAGTACTCTGCAAGTCCTCTTTCAAAGGTCTTCTCCTCCTCTCTACTCCAACCACCCACCATTTATTCATTATTTTCCCACTGCTTCTTCATTAGAGAGAGGGGAGAGCACTGTATCTTCACTATTATCCACTTCTTATAGGACCTACTCAAAATTTCCTTCAACCCATATCAGAAAAGAGCGAGAGAGTCGATTTCATCACAATCATCCACTTGTAAGAAAACCAAATTCAATTCCTCATCTCGTATCAGAGCAATAATGGGGGGAGAGAGAGACCACTACAGGTTCATTATTCTCCTCCTCTCACAAAAACTATTCCAGTTCTTCAACCCATATGAGAGAGAGAGACAGAGCCAGTCTTTAAAAATATCCACTTCTCACGAAACCCAATCCATTTCTCCTGTCCATATCACAGAGAGAGAGAGAGAGAGAGAAGATACTGTGAAATGTCATCTCCATCTCGTGACATGCTCTCTCACTAGCTTCACTCACAATCATGGAGAGAGAGAGAGAGAGGAAATGGTGAGGACAGGAAGCAATGGCGAAAGAAGAGTGGCCCCTCCTCAAAGGGCGGAGAGACGTGGCCCCTTCGCCATTACTCCTTTTTTTCCATCCCCTCTCTTCCCTTCTTTGTATTTTTCCGTCACCACGGCCTTCAAACAAAAAAGGGGTAGAATCTCTCTCACCTCCAAAAACAAAGTAAAAGAATCTCTCTTTCTCTCTCTTCATGAAAGAATGACTTTCTCTCTCCACCCGGGCCCCATGGCAGCAGGTAAAACAAAGGCCATTTACTTTGATTTGATGCAGCACCAGTACAAAAGTTGAGAACAGGAGCGTTACCGTTCAAAAAAAAACAGTAACGTTGCCCCCTTCTCTCTCCGATTTACTTCTCTCTCTAAAAAGAATAGTACTCCTCTCTCCTATTTACTTCTCTCTCTAAAGAATATGGCTCCTCTAATCATTAGGCAGGAAAGAAACACAGCGGATGCGATACTAGGCTTCCCAACGCAGAAAAGAGGGTGCATTGCTCTGTAATTTTTTATTTTTTTGCTCGATACTAGACTCATGTTGTGCTACTACCATTACTTCAACCCCATTTAGAAATCTAGACAAGTAATTTATGATGCAGATTGAAAAAAATTAATGAAAATCAAAAAATTTACGATGCAAGAAGTAAAAATAATTACAATAAAAAAAAAAACAAAAGATGAAAATTCATACCTCTCAGAGTCGAGTATGCAAGGGAATTTACCCCCCAACGAGATAATAATACTCAATTACTGTTCTTTGCTTTACAAAAGAAGTTAAATCTCCCTTTAAATAAACATTACAAGGAAAAAAAAAAGACCCATTAATATAATTCTTTTTCTTCTATGTACTTTCCCTGTTTTATCTCTCCTCTATATTTTTTCTCGTACTTTTTCTCTCCCTCACGTGCCATCCCAATTTTATCTCTTTCTAACTTCAACATTAGCCTTTCTAAGGCTAAAAGAAACTACCACCTATTATTTCCTAATTCAAAAGATCTTACCTTATCTATATGTTATTCCCTTAACTAAAAAGATAAACCATCCCATATTCAAGATCCCCTTAGCTTATCTCTTCCTATCCCTAATTAAAAATAAATAAACTCTAATTTTATTTGCATCAATTTATGACCTAAAACACATTTTAAAGGATGTATTTTTGTATTAAGGTTTCATCCTTAAGCAGGCCTCACCTCCAAATTTTAACATAGATGTAATTTTGAAGTAAAAATTTATTAGGACGGCGTGAGAATCCATTTTAACTTTAATTATAAAATTTTAAGAGAAAATATCTCCATATCTTCTATTTTTAGATTTTATTTCTTAATAAATCCAATGTTTCAAAAGGATGGCTTGAGAATCTATTTTTATATTTAATTATAAAATTTTAAGAGAAAATATATCCATATTCCTTATTTTTAAATTTTATTTCTTAATAAACCCAAGCTTTCAAAAAATATCTTCCAACCCTTCTTCTTAAATGAGTCAGGTATAACGAACCGAACTTGTCTCCACATTGAATCAAGAACAAGATAAAACTGCTACGAGCTTGGTGGTCTTTCCTCTCCCAGGCGAAAGAAAGAGGAAAGAGAGCGCGATCTAGGAGAGGGAGACTGCTACGAGCTTGGTCTTTCCTCTTCCCGACGAAAGAAAGAGGAAAGAGAGCGCGATCAAGGAGAGGAAGAAAGAGGAAAGAGAGCGTGATCAAGGAGAGGGAGAAACAGGAAAGAGAGCGCGATCAAGGAGAGGGAGATTGGCATACTATCGAAAAGCTGGCTTTTTATTCTGGCCACTTTAAACCTATTTTTTAACCTAAAAAATTGTGAGAAATACATGCTCTTTCTAAACTCAATCTCTTCTCTCTTCATTTATATATCAGGAAAAGTTTCTATACTTCCCCTATAATATAAATTATACCGGGAAAAGTTTCTATACTTCCCCTACAATATAGAAGAACTATGCTTCCCTTACCATCCAGCTCTCTAATTTTGATCAAGAGAGCTATTCATCGTTTGATCTTAGATCTGACATCTCAAAGTATTTTATTTTTAGTTTTTTTTATACAAATTGTATGAATATGAAATTTACTACATGCTATCTCCTCATTGGAGCGCACCTATAAAAAATATTAAAAATAATTTTTTTGATAAAATATAAATTTTCAGCGGTATTTTGGTTATTTTATTTTATTGAAAATATCTTTTTTATATTTTTCACTAGTGCTAGTTTAATAGAGGATTGGACGTCCAAAATTTAATGTCAAAATAGTTTACAGAATAAAAATAAAAATAAAATAGTGTAGAGAGAGTGAGGGGTAGAGATGGAAAAGATGGAGAGAGAGAAGAGGAGCAAGAGGAGAGAGTGAGGGGTAGAGATGGGAAACATGGAAACAGAGAGAAGGGGTGTGGGGAGAGAGAAAGATAGATAACTTTGGGATGATGACTTTTAAAAAAGGCATGTCTTTTAGACTTATTTGGGGTAAAAATACAAGTTTAAAGTAGAAGGGGTTGGAACAAATAAAATCTACAATTTTTATGCCCTAATATATCTTTTAAAATCTTGGGTCTATTGCGAAATGAAACCTACAAATAGGGGGTATCGAGATATTTTTCTAAATTTTAAACTCAAAAAAAGCTTCAAATGATCTATTTTTATCTTTAATTATAAAATTTTAAACCAAAAAAATGCTTCAAGTAGATTTATAAACATAAGAAAATCTTGAAAATGGACAATCTAGATAATGTGTTGCAAGGTGCACTATTTTTTGGACTTAAATTTTCTTTTTGTTTTTATATTCATATATCTCGATGTCGAGATGATCAATTAGAAGTTTTTCCAACATCAAAACAACTTTTTCCCATGATTTTTGAGGTGCACCGTATTCTACATTTAAGGTTGCAATCTTATATAAAAATCTTCCCATTTTAAATTAGAACAATTTATATTTGGACACAAAAATTAATAGGAAAATACTGAAAGATCTATTTTTAGCAAAAATTATACTGAGGATTATCTCTGCAATTATTTTTTTCAAGTTTGCCATTTTGTCCCATGTTACCAACATCATACCAGTTTTATTTTTTTGTTTTCTCAAATAACAGGGCCGTGATCTAAGGTTTAGGGAAAATTTGGAGCAGGTCAATGTTATTATTGTAGGACCGCCATAAAATTTAGCCTAGTCCAATGTCACAATCATTGGACCGGCCGATTAATTGAGTTCCAGTATTCTAGCGCACAATTCGAAACCAATATTGGCTTCACCCCAAAAACTTACTCTCTATCACATAAGTTATAACAATATGGCTTCACCCCAAGGACTCCACTTTCTCTCTCTCAACGTAATTAGTGGTTTAGGGCCTAGATCTTGACTGAGGCACAATGAAAACATATGCAACACAACTCTAATCTTCTTCTTCTTCACTTTCTTTTTTTTTTTTTGGAGTAATAGGAATTGAACTTTTGAAGCAATTGAGATTAAGAACCCTGCATACATAGAGAAATATTTCGAATGGATATGGTTGAACACATAATTTGTAACCAATATGGCTTCATCCCAAAGACAGTAATCAACATTGGAGGGAATAATCATGTAACAAGGGTTAGTCAGTTCAGCAAGGCCATTTTGTTGGGGTGTGTAAAGAATTCAGATTTTGTGTATAATGCCCTATACATTACAAAACTTCTCAAACTCATCAGACATATACTCTCCTCTCCTATCATTCTTTAACATCTTGTTTTTTCTACAGAATTGGTTTTCAACTTCTTATTTATGTTGAGCAAATTTTGAAAGGGCTTCTTACTTCGATCATAAGAAGTAAACAACAGTATATATATTAACTAAAAATTGTTTATAGAATTACTACTTATGTGGGACATTAGTATCTTTGAATACCAAATATCTCAGTCCAAATATACTATGAGATTTTAGTACCTATAAATACAAATATCCCATGTAGGTAGTATTCCTAAAATCAGTCTTCAAAAATATTGGCGCTTATAGTTGCTTAATGAGATATTTGTGTTCCAAAGCACCAGTATACATAAAGTGAGGGTTTTTTCTTTTTTGAGAGAGCAGTAGGGAAAGGATCATCTGCTCATGAAAAGCATAAAACTTAAGAAGTCATGTTGTGACATCTACCACTCTAACCACCTATGTCTTGAGTCTTAAAATGCCAATATCTTATGAAATGTTGTGAAATGTCACACTCCCGTGAGACATTGGCACTAAAAATAACTATACCTCACAAGGCAACTTAGTGAGATTGGTTTTGAAAATACCAAATTTATAGTACTTTGCTTGGTGAGATATCTGTACCCAAAAATACCAATATCTCATAGTGCATTGAAAGAGATGGACACCTGTCATGAAAATAAGAAAGGATCCTAATTCTATAGAACGTAATAGCTAAACATACTATATTTAAGGTATATTTAAGTGTAGAGAGAGTGTGAAAGAGAGAGAGTATGCATTTTCTTAAGAATGAAAATTTTAGGAAGCCAATTAAAATAGCTACGTGGCTTGATTGATGTTTCCTAACCTAGCCTTTCTCCCCAAAGTTTTAGAGAAAGAGATAGGTACGTAGAGTTAATATAGTGAGAGAGTATTTGTCCAAATCTTTAGGAAGAGATTGGCACGTGAAAATAAGATGGGATCCTAAAAATATTAAAAACAATCCACATTTGTTTTGACGAATGGAAACAACCCATATCACAATATCATTTTTTTTTATCTCTTCTTGATATACTTAAATGGAAAAATATTA
The DNA here is from genome assembly GCF_000471905.2 of Amborella trichopoda. The sequence goes on along the minus strand of NW_006497600.1, from coordinate 670,280 downwards.
GAAAACATATTTAAAAAGCTTTTTCCAGGTGTAGCCTATATCTTCCTTGATATAATGGCAATAGAAACCATTACATTTTCCATTAAATGTGAGAGAAGCGTGTAATAGAGATAAAGATAGAGATGGGGAGAGATTTTAGAAGGAGAAATATGAAGAGAAAATTGTGGAGATAAAGAGAACAAATTTAAAAAAAGAAAGAAATAGAAAGTAAATCTCCAATATTATCAAAAAGATTTTGTTATGGAGAGAATACAAATAAAGATGGAGATAGAGAGAGATTTAAGAGAGAGAGAGAGAGAGTTTCATCACCAAGAGAGAGAGACGTGCATAGATCCTCCAATTTTTTCTAGAACTTTGCAGTAGAGGTACTCTTCGCTGAATATTCTCTATCTTTGCATTCTTTGCTGAATAATCTCTTTGCAGTAGAGTTTTTTTTTTTTAGTATTTCCTATAATCAGATATGTATGGCATAGAGATTTTCTCGAATATTTTTTAGAACCAGGTACATGTTGCAGTAGAGGTTTTGTTTTTGTTGAATAGTCTCTTTGCAGTAGAGGTTATTTGAATTTATTTAAGGCTTAAGCGTGCATACCTTAAAGTCAATGTTTTTACTTTTCTGTCTTTAGATTATTTTCCCTCAATTCTCAGGAGGTACACTTTTTTTTTAAAAAAAAAAAAATTTCATAGAATTTTATACAAGCCATATGACTTGATGAGTTCTATGGTTTATATACATGATTAAGGGCCTATGTAGATTGTTTAATTTCATTTTTCTCATATATTGTTGATCATTGTTTGAGTTTTAACGCTTGCACTTTGTATGATTAGTGCATTGAAAAATGTTTTTCATAATTTTTTTAAATATTTATTATTCTTTATCCTTTAATAGAGTAGAATGGCGGACTAGAATTCATGTAGTCAACCCCAATTAAATTGGAAAAAAGCTATGATAATGATGATTTTTATTATTCCTTATGTATGTCATATTAATAACGCCGTAGGTGCATGGTTCTTTATTTTCCTATTTTTGTGGAATTATTTAGTGAAAATAAACATCCAGCAAAAATAGAAAAAGAGAAAAGTAAAAAGGATTAATGTCTTTTAATTAATTGTTTCTTCAATAAATCTAACAATGCATATCTTTGCTACTTCCGTTATTTTTGAGTTTTTGATTTTTCATGATTTTATGGTTCATGATCGTTTATTGTCATATCAATATATTTTTACGTGGTATATTTGTGATTGGTTGTGTGAATGTACATTGCATTTACATATTCTCTACATTATATATTTACGCAATTATTTACGTGATAGCTTTATTCATTTTTTATGTGCAACTCATTTATGCAACCCACATAATTTCACTAGATTTATTCATTTTTAATATTTTTTAGAAAGTGAGTACACAATTTTAGAGAGATAAATAATGATAAGCTTTGATGATAGGCATGAATACATTCAAGAGATACGCCCAAATTTTGCACATGTGACCTCTTGAATATAGAGGTCGACCTCAAAGATGAAAATTTTCAAATTGCATGTTTTATAAAAATAGATGATATTTTGAACCCTTTTATTATGGAGATGGAATTTTTTTGTAAAAATTATGGGAATACCACCCACCCGTGGCGTTTTTTATTTTTTCAAAATTGCCCATCTTTCCAATGTTTCCAACCTAGTGTAATGCATAAAATTTTATTTTTCTCTTACTCAAGCTTGTTTGATATTTGATGTTCAAAGAGATCTATTAATCAAAATTTGATTAATCATGAATCACCTCTTAGATAATAAGAAAAGTTTAACTACAATAATATTGAGAAGTTGTTATAATTAAAAAGAAAAATTAAACAAATTTTATTATTTGTTACAATAGTTTTGAAAACAAGTGATACAACTTTCAAACGGTTTGGTATTTAATAAATACTTCAATCTTTATATTATAAAAGCTATTATGTGCATGCATGTGCATGACATTTAGAAGTATAAGAATTCAACAAAAAATAAAATTCTTTTAACTTGATTTTATAACTTGATATTATAATAAAAAAGAAAGCATGCATATATGTGTATGTGTGCATAAATTTGTTGAAGAAACTCTACTGTAAGTCACTGGGCTCACATGAACATATATGCTCATATGAGTTAGTGAGCTAATCTCAGCATTTTCATATATATATACAAAAGTAGAGGAACCCTAGACCCTTGCCCTAAGTCTTTAAATACAATTGCATTTCCCTCTTACCATCACTCTAAGGCTGGCTAGGTTTCATAAGAATATCATACTCTAAGGCTCATGTCTTATGGCATCCAAGATATCACCAACATTTTCTTAGGTTTCATAAGGGTATCCTAAGGCTCATGGCATCCAAGATTTCAATGGTATAGGCAGTATGCCCTTGGTTTGTTCCTCTCTCTCTCTACTTGTCCTTGTGGATGCGCTTGGTTTGTTCCTCTCTCTTTTTTCGACACACATACATACGTGTGTAGACAAATACAGACACATTTGTTTTCTTGTCTAGTGTATACACATACTCTCTTTTTATTTATCGAGCCACAATTAATGCATATCATTGATTGATGGCTCACCTGCCGCCATTCCATCAAAATCAAAGAGATAAATTATATGCTCTTTTGGGGATACATAAAAAGCTAGGTCCATTGAATTTACAGAAAAGAGCTGAATTTAAGAAAAGAGCTCTTAACGTATATATTATGTGCATAAGGGTAGAGACACAAAGTGAAAACAATGGAAGTAGAAAGATGCTTGAGGATTGTACGTACTTAAGGTCATGAAAAATAAGCCAGACTGACTGTGGTGCCCAATGCAATGGGCTGCACAAATCCCCACTTTATTAGGGTCAGACCAAAAGTGATTGAGTATTTCATGAATTAAAAAATTGTGGGTAAAAATAATGGTACGCCGGGAATCTAGAAGCAAGGAGGAGGAGGATTAGGTTGAGAGTGAGAGAGAGTTTTCAGTCATGGTAGCAGATGAGCATGACAACACATCTCCTGATGATGTAGAGCCTGGCCCTCTGCTCTCTCAAAACTCCTCCCCTGCTCGACCACCTTCTCTTTGGCATCTGATGAGCCTCCATCTTCATAACACTTCACTCTTTCTCTCTCTAAAAACTAGAGAAATAGACTTCTTTCTCCTCCTCCAATGGCTTCTGATTTCGTGGTTCTTAGCCTTGAAATGGGGTTCAATTTAAAGGGTTATATAGAGAGAGTGGGAGGACATGGAAGAGGCAGTGGTCGAGTAAAGCGCAGGCAAGAGGAGCGTCTCTACCACTAACACACTCGTCAATCAGAGAGAGAGAGAGAGAGAGAGAGGAAGAAGAAGACAAGGGAGAGCTGGCTCTGGCCTCCTCTACATCCCGCAACTGTACCCACCCTGCTTCCCACTATACACGTACAGAAAGAACCCAATACTCAGTCATCTTTGATAGATGATAGGAGCCTCAACACATATAGAGAGAGAAGGGGAGCACAACCAACCACGGTTTCTTTTGCTGGGTGATCCTAGAACCAAGTAATCGTCTGGAGAGAGAGATACTGTGTTTTATGACGTGGAGTGGTGAGTGAATAGGTGTGGCAATGGCGGGACACGGACCCGATCCGTCGGGTCTAAAAGTTGGATCCATGCCTCTACCCATCCGGTCTTGGATCTGTCCAATCAATCAGGTCCACCTTCATTATGAGTTTTCCATTTTTTTACTATCATATACCTATATTTTTAGCGATAAGTTCACAATCACCGATCATTAAATTTCAAGCCGTCTGATTTGTTGTTAAAGATAACTACGAGCTCCTGTTGTATACGATCGTTAATACACTTAAATGAATAGAGCTTAAAACATTTTATTTCCAACAGTTTACTAGTACAAGTCCGGTCCAACCGGATGGTATTCGGATCCAAGTTTTGGACGTGGAACTGACCCACTAGGTCTAAATATTTAACCCATACCCAGACACAAGTTAGGACCTGAGTCGGGTCCAAGTCCATTGCCACCCTAAAGACGAAATGTCAGGAGGATATAATAGTAAAATAATAAGTGAGGGAGCACCGCCAAGAGGTAGGCGACATTGCCCAAGTCTTATTGCTCGGTGGGAAGGCAATGGGTCCTTGTGCATGGACCTAAGATATCATGTACTCTTTTTTTTTTTGGTTGAGCCAGCGGGAAGAGGGCCCCTATTATTGTTCTTTTTTAACCTCTTTGGGACGGTAATTGATTTCCAAAAAAGCGCGGCCATTACCTTTTGGATACAGGAGACAACGTTACAAATTGTCAAGAGCTGATCAATTACGTCGAGTTTTTTTTTTTCCTTTTTTTTTATTCAATTAAGCTCGAGTTCTTCTTTCTTTTTTTTTCAATTAAACTCAAGTTCTTCTTTCTTTCTTTTTTGTTTTTTTGATAAGTAAAAGTGACAAGTCAATGGAGATTTGAACTTCTACCCTTTCGTGAGAATTGAATCAGAGATCTCATAAAAAAGTGGTGAAGTCAATGGGGATTTGAGCCTACCCATTCGTAAAAATTGAGTCAGAGATCTTGCCATAAAACTCGACAATACTATCGCCATTCTCAAAAGGATAATACCAGTTCTTTTTCTTAAATATTAAGCAATTAAATGGGAGAGAGGAATAACTACATGCTTCTAGAGAGAGACAGGGTGTATGTTTCTAGAGAGAGGGGTAAAGGTGTGAGGAACATGCTTCTTTTTAGAGAGAGCTTGTTTAAATTAGAGATATTGAGAGTGAGATTGTTTTGAAGATGAGAGAGAGAGAGATTGTTTTGATGAGAGAGAGAGGTGGGGGACAGCGAAGATGTGAGGGATTGATGATAAGGTAGGGGCTGTACGTCGCATAAAAAGTTAGCAGATCCTCTCACCATTTTCCACATCTATCAAACAAAACCGGGTGTGGGATGCCGCTCTCTCTCTACGCTGACACCGGTTCTCTCTCAAGTGGAGCGATAGAAGCATCTAGCAAAGCGCAATCTCTCTTCTTAAAATTAACACTCTCTCTCTCTCTCTCTGATTTCAGTTTATACATTTATAGAGTAATGAAGCATCTAGCAAAGCGCAATTTCTCTTCTCAAATTGCAGTTTCTCTCTCTCGCACACACAGTGATCTTCTCTTCTCAAATTGCAGTTTCTCTCTCTCACACAAAGTGATCGTAGAATCAACAAGCAAAGCTCACTCTCTGTCCTCAATTAGCAGTTATTTCCAATTTGTCTCCGTCCTTTTCATGCTTACAAAGTAAAACATGGAAATGTAAAAAATATATTTTTCTTTATTTTTCTTATCAGAGCAAACCAACCATTCACTCTTTGCTTAAAGAGGGGTGTCCTTACAAAATGCTTCTCTATTTGCCCATTCTTTCCTCTTGTATAATTATCATTACAAACGAATCTTCAATTTACAACGATACAATCTTGCTCATGTACGCATGTTTCTCGTATTGAATCGTCAAAAACCCATGTGATGTCTGAAAATGACCAAAGAAGAGCCCATTAAGTAGGTAAGGTCTGCAGTAAATGGAGTGCTCGAGTCCATTGAGGCCTCTCTGATAAAACTATCCTTCGCAGTACCGGAACTGACCCAGCAGCCATTATGGCAGCATGGTTCTCACTGTCCATGCTCAAGTTATACAAGATGGCCAAGCCAGCATTTCGAGCCCTCTCACTACCTTGATCAATTAGCTTGACCAATGGGAATATACCCCCACGAGCAGCAACCTGCCTTGCATAGTCTGCCACTCCTCGAGAGATTATCTGGTTGAGTTCCACCACAGCCGCCTCTTGCAGTTCCGAGGAGAAAGAACTCCTCATCTCTTCAACTAATCTAGGGATCGTCTCGTGAAGGGTGACCTGTCAATATAGATGGTACACGTATGAGCATCATTGTTATCACTGTGTTTTGTAAATACAGGAGCATTATAATCTTCAAGTACAGATGAGTGGGTTGTACATGTAACATAATGGGAAGAAACCAACAACAACGAGAAATAAACAAGCAAACAAACAAATAACAACACAATAATGTTCATTTAACTTCAATTCCTTCTGAGATCTCAATTTCTGAGATACAAAGGTGTATATATATATATGTGTGTGTATGTGTGTGTGTGTGCGCATGTGCATGCGTGTGGAAGCCTCCAGGGGGTTATAATAATCTGACAGAGAGCGATTAAGAGTGTGGAACCCACCACAGCAGGGCATCACAAGAATGGCGGCTCCCATCATTTCATCAGGATGTTCATGAGCCCAATGAGTTATCCATTGAATTATATAGTATGTTTATGAATTGATCTTACCTCCTATGGTTTAGAAATAGAAAGAATAGAGAGAGAGAGAGTACCTCCATGTCAATGGGGCAATCGAGATTCCCACTGGGCCCAGCCAATGTTTCAAGCTTTATAAGACATGCTGCAACCCAGTCTTTTGCGCGAAGAGGGATGTTAGATTTGAGTACTCGACAAAGAATGTGAAAGAAGTGTGTGGAATCGATGGCTTGGCAGCATTCTTCAAAGGCCAATAACCTTGTCAAAAGTCGTGAGGCTGCACTAACAGCCAGCCCAACTTCTTCGGCTTCTATGGCATCCAACTCTCGCTGAATCACTTCATTCTCTTCATTTTCTGACCGTAAAAAAATAGTGTTCTTTGTAAAGAGAGCCATGATAGATAATTGATGAGATTGATCGTGCAACAAAATAGGAAGGTAGAAATGCAATGTAAAGCATGTACTTATACTGCATTTGGTAAGGAGTTCCATGCAATGGAGATTCAATATGTTTAAGAATGTGTTGGTTGTTAATAGACCACAGCTTGCCTACCTTTACAATTTGGCAGGGATAGGAAACACTGTTCCCAGCCTGTGTTTTACAGTAGGAAAGAGATCTCATGCCGTCTTTTCTGCTGCACTATTGATGATGATGTGCTCCACTGAGAATGTAAGAGAAGGGAATTGACCCCACTAGCAAAGGAAGCCTCATGGCATATCCTATTATGGTTAACAAAAGAGAGTTTGTGGTTGATGGATGGCTAAGGAAATGAAATTGGGGGAAACTTTGATGAATCTTGAAGTCCAAAGCCTTAATTAGTTTTTTTCTTGGGGTAAATAATCCAAAGCCTTAATTAGTTGATGAAAGCTAAATGAAGTTTCTTGTCCATAAGCAAACAAGAACATCAAGTATGATATATAAAGAAGATAGTTTCCGCTTCTCTCTGAATAGATATGCATATTTTGCTCTAGTCACCTGTAGTCCGCAATCTAAACCAAGTTATGGTTGTGGTCACTCTTAAAACAATATTGAGAATGAGTAGACTATCTAGGTTGGTGCTTCATGCTACATACTTGTTTAGGCATTTATGTTTTTGTATGTGTAAGAGGATCTGAGAGCATCCTTATAGGAAAAGTATGAAACCAAGTCAAAACAAACAAATGATGCAAGAGGCATATAAGAAATGACATGCCATGCAACTATGTTGCAATTTACTTGAGGCAAATACTCAGACTTCAGATTTAGCTGAATAACACTCAACGAGACAACTCTACGTACATAATTCACTAAAATGCCACTACATAACATCACAATTTTGGAGAATTCCTTCTTTCCTTTATATCATATTAATGTACTAACACAATGAGGGACCAATATAGATCCATTACACTCAAGGATAGACCCCTATAATGGAAAAACAGACCCAGTAAACCAATGCCAAGCACAATGGAGAATGCATTTCAGTCTAATAAACTGTGGCATATGGTATTCAACCACTCTATCCATTGTCCCTTGCAGCAGGTAATGGCTGCATATTAACAACTCTGGGGCTTACAGGATGTAAGCCTGGGCAAAATTAATCTCTAACTACAAGTCATAGTAATTGGAGTATGTAATACTTTATACAACAAGATATGTATATCCCACATACCATCTTTGCATTTTAGTCGAAAACAATGTTCCAGCCCAGAAGCAACTCCCTCTCCAGTGATTGCAGTTGCATAATGTTCATTAATTGCTATGTTCTCAAGAATACAAGCAGCTTTCTGTTGCAAGGCTGGAGTTGATGACTTCATAGTTTCAATAATGTGAGGAATAACACCAGATTTTAAAATCTTTTCCCTACAAAATAGCAACCAAGTCTGCAAATAAAATTCAAAAGGATAGAATAAAAATTTATTAACCAAAATACTTCTACCAAGTCTGCAAATAAACACATTCTCTTATCCTCATCAAATCCAAAGCATACATTCAACAAATATGACATTAAAAATCTTGGACTCAAATGAGTTTTATTTTTGAACTACAGTTTGGTCGAAGTGTATGCCAAACATAAGGAAGCACCCCTATGTACATATGGGAATTAACTTTTCATCAAGTTTCATTTTGTATATAGTTTTCACAATATTTTATGATATTTCCTTATTTTTTAATTTTCTTATTTTGTTGAATAAGCAGGACTTGGCAAGTTCAGTATGGACTGTCCAAGCTGTCTCGCCACAGCACTCGCTGAGTCCTGGAGTGAGTCCTGGTTTTAAAACATTTCTTGGCAAGTTCAGTATGGACTGCCCAAGCTGTCTCACCACAGCACTCGCTGAGTCCCAGAGTGAGTCCTGGTTTAAAACATTTCTTTGTAGCAACAGCCAAACTCTTTTTTTTTTTTGTTCTGATGATGATGAGATAAAGGCCCAGGGTCTCTTTTTCTTTTCTTCTTTTTTTTTTTGGTATTAAAGACCGAAATTCTACTTAATGATATTCTTACTTATGCATGGGCAGAGAGCCATTTTTCATTAGAGAAAATGTATTTTCTTTGCCCCCAGAATTCGATGGAATATCCATCTGCCTAAAGGAAGAGGGGGAGGGGAAATCCAACCACTCTCTCTTGCTTCTTCTAGCTTCAATCTCTCTGAAATATTGTTTATAGCATTATTTATAGATGTACATTTATCAGTACAAAGCTCAAATCTCTTAGAGAGTAATTGTTATTTAAAAAAATAGATTATAAACCATATTTAAATTTTAAAAAAAAAAGGTACTTTCAGCCCCCACGGGACTATGCTAACATCTTAGTTTTTGTAGAACCATATTTCTTTGATATAGCATGAGAGAAAATATTAGCACATGATAATAACATATGAATAGGATAAACATATGGAAAATTTGGTTGTGTTTTTTTATTTTCGACTCTCATATGACTAAAATAACGGTGTTCAATTTTCTTGGGAATCCCATGCCAGAAGTGCTACACTAAAATAAGTATGTTCAATTAATGATGTTTGTCTTAGGAATCCTGTGTGATTCACGGGTAACTTATCTCTTACTTTTTGTCTAGGATATATATTATATTTGTAGGTTGCAAGTCAGAAGTGCAGCAGAAGGCGGAGTGCTTAATATCTTTAACGCCAAAATAAAATGTCATGGACTCAAAACCCATGAACGAAAAGGAAAAGAACTTGTCCCCCCTTTATTGGGATACGGTGCATCTATTGTTGAGACAAATCTATTTACCGTGTTGATACAAAGTGCCCACAACAAATATTTCCTGACAAGTACAGGGCGCACGTCAGTCCTGTGTCAAAGTGTCTTGACACTCGACAAGTGATACAAAAGAAAACCCGAAGTGTCAGGGTAACACTGCCGTTATCTATCCAAGGAGGGCGAATTACAACTAGTTTATCAACTTAAGTTTGGAAAGTAATCATAATATTCTATAGAGGTCACCATTGTTTGATGAAATATAACATTCATGGGCAACAGAAAATTAATATTTTATTGGGATCAGCACTGTTTGATGATAATGGCGATGGAGAGATAGGGAGCCCACCTAAATTAGGCACAAGCTCAATGGTGAGTCCCGCTAGTCCATCTGTCCAACTTGTCAATAGATAATAATGACCCAAAGGCCTATTGTTTGTCTCATAGTCCCTTGGAAAGAGTATTCTTCAACTTAGAATTTACAGCACATGCCTATGAAGCTTCTAAGTTCATCAGTAGGAAGTCCAAGAATGTTTCTATAAGTGGTTAACTAGGAAATGACAATAAAAACAATTTTCTTACATACAATTCACTTGATCAGCATACTTGCTATTTCAAAGTCTGTGGACTTAATCCTAAACTCTACAAGGATTGGGAACAAACAATAATGCCAAGCTTTGCTAAGACTCAAAAATACAAACCTAGTGGTGGTTTCTTTCAATTCTGATGGTTCACTTAAAGCTCCTTCTAGTCCAGCTATGAACTCAGAACTTTGGTCCAGAGAACCTTGAATCTGAAAGAGTTAACCAATTTACGATCACAAAATGCACTTAATAAACACCAAAAAAGACAGAAATCTATAAACATTTCACTCACTGTATTCATCATTTCTTCATCAGGATTGGAAATCCAAGAGAGTATGCTCATAGCCTGCATTTGCAATTACATTTCCTCTCAAGTCAGCACAAATTGAAAAGTACGACAATCATGCCAACAATACACAGCCCAATTCTGAGGGAGAACCACAGTGGATTAAAACCTTCTCAATAAGACTTTGCGATGTATTTACGTCCTTTAAAATATCCAACAGAGGATCCACAACACCATGTGATTCAATTATCCGGGAAACATTATAACTGTTCCACAACCAAAGACAGCATAGCGTGAGCAATAAGTTATAGAGATTATTGTCAGAGACCAATAGTGCATTTCAAAAAGGGTTTTAATGCAGTAAAAGCCCAATATGGTTAAGAATGTGTTGGTGGTCAATGGACCACAATTTCCCAGCAACCTTTTACAGATGGGCAGTATTGTAAACACCAATCCCATCCTGTGCTTTACAATACAAAAGAAAAAAGCTTATGAGGTATTCTCTTTTCTACTTATACTATTTACAACAAAGTGCAGGGTTAATTGAATAAAAGGGGGAAATTGGCAAATGAAGCCTAATAAATTTTTGCACTAATCTATTACAGATTAAATGAAATCAGAATACAATCACACTTTCAAACACTACTAATGTGCACAATATATAAAAGGTAATTAATCCAAACCACATGATTTTAAAAAAAAACAGGGGAAACTATAAAAATTAATGGACCATATAAAACTGTCATACATTGGGGTCATCACTGTCCAATGAAACGATGAACGTAACCCCAATGGTAGGTCCCACACTCTTTCATAACCATCCATCAATTCATAGGCAATGGCCACATCAAGGGAGTATGGTTTTCCATAATCCTATATCTCCCCCAAACAAATATTATTTTGTATTACCTAATATATTCAAAAGAACAAACATTACCTGATAGAGAGCCTATCCAATGCATGAGCTGAAGCAAATCTAACAGCATCATTATCATGAGCTAGCAAGCATACCAAGCGTTTTATTGCTCCTGCTTCTTTGAACAAAAGCCTAATGTGCTCATTGATACAAGAAACAGCAATTGAGTGTGCAGCTTTTTCGATAACTGACACATCTTCAAGCCCAAGTATCAAAACCAAGCGAGCAACCCCATCCCTCCATGGCAAAAGAGTGAATCGCGGATGTGGAGCTGCTCCAGGATCAAGTTTTATTCCCTCTTCCATTTCTATAGCACCAATTCGTGCAAGGAATTGCTGCTGGGACCGCCCCACTATAGCATCCACCTTTCCTTCTTCTAAATTGATGTTTTTATCTTTAATATTGAGACCCAATAAAAGTTCCCCCGCACCATATTTGGAAGGGGTTGAAGGATCCCTTTTGATCTCGGTTCCATCTGGTAAAGTAGGCCAAGAATGAGAAGGAGAACTAAAGGACTTATAGGCATCTGCCCCAACAATTGGGACAAGGACAAATCCTTCTTCTACAATAAGTATTCTGTAGTATTCATCGTTAGCCAGTTCCAGCAATACATTCCTTGCTTCCTTTTTAATGGTCTTTGATTCTTCTTCTTTGTTTTTTAAGATCTCTGCCTGCAAATAACACCGGCATCAACAAACTTCATGGAAAAAACATATTAAAAAGGAGAACTATTACAAGTATACAATGGAATTTAATATTAATGAAATAATTCAATTATGAAGCAAAAACAATAATATCTCTTTCTGGTAAAGAGAAACAATTATTTGAATCACTTGCGTTGAAATATAAGAAACAGAAGTTTATAGCCAGAAATGTTTTGAGGACTCATGACTTAATTGGTAAAACTAAAAACAATATGTAGTCATGCACTCATTTTTCTGTTCATGCCCCAAAGCTCCAGAGCCATTAGATCCAAGGTTGGAGCTACATGCCCTTTTATAAGGCTTAAACATGAGAATATTTAGTCCATGGTCCTCTACCATGTGAAACCCAACAACTATGTTGCTGTCTTAGCTGCAACACAATGATTTCATTGACCATTGATTCAAAATTTCATAGCCATCTATTAAGTTCACTAAAAGTTATAAAAAATATGAAGCTCAAAGGAGAAACACAATAGAGATAGCTCCACAATATTCAATTCACAGGTCTGTAAGTGCTCTACTAGATAAACCCGCTGCCAATGTCCATAAACTGATATGCAGGGACGAAATTGAGAATAGTGAAAATAAATGTTATTTCATCACTTGATGGTCAAGCAAATGACCAGGGTCCTCTCAAGTAAGCATCATATTCATCTGCTAGAGAGGTAATATGAACTTGCGTATGTCAATGGGAGCTAGTTCTCCTAGCTATGAAGACTAGAAGGACAACAATATCATAATTAATTCATGGCTTTTAAATTCTACGGTGCTTGATAACAAATAGAAATATCATGTTTTCTTTTTCTTCTTCTTTTTTTTTCTTTTTTTTTGAAAAACAGAGATATCGGGTTATTAACAACTGAGAGTTTTACAGCAATATTATCTCAAGAGTCGTTTCCATTTATTTTCAAGAAAAATAATATCCGTAAGCTCTTCTCTATTGGGAAACCAAAATTTAACATTTACATTATTATATTATTTTTTAGAAAACAAAATTTTTATTTTAGTTGAAAACAAATATGTTGGTAAAGATATGATACCAAAATAAAAGTATGATAATTACATTGCTTGTTTTGATTGTAAAATAGAATTGAAAAGTTCAACATATGAAGCAAGTGTCACCATCACTGGTTGCTGTGAAAGGCAAATTTTATTATTAAACTAAAATGTCACTTTACCCATATCACCTTTTAGATTAAGTTATATCAAAATGGAAAAGTATGCATTTAACACAAGTTACTTAACTTACCAAAATAACTCTGGCATGGCAAGCCCTAAGTCCAGATGAGAAAGGATGAGGGTTGTGTTAGGTTGGCAGCCAGTGAAAACTTTTGCCACGTCCTTATCATGTATGTTGACCCAATGTTATATGCTCGTGCTAGGGTATTCCCTATAAGCGATGCGCTATGGTCTAACTAAAGGTATAGCCCTTGATAGAGCAGAATGGCAGAACATGATTCATGTGGCTGACCCCAAATAGTTGAGATAATGCTCGGAGGAGGATGACGATGATGATGATGACCAAACTTACCAAAATTTTAGCAAGTATTTCTTTGATAGGAAAATTTTAAATGTTCCTAGAAGAGCACTAAGTTGATGTTCCCCCACCTCAAAAACCATTTTTGAGTAGGTGAGGGACAGGAAGAAATTCCAAATCAGTTTCCTCCAATCCAAAACGATCTTCTCAAAAAAGAATATTATGAGCTCCAAAAATGATGCAAATTTTTTGCCTCTCAGAATCAGATGTATGAGTCCATTTGAATGGACACTAGATCTATGGAATTTGGAGCGGTTATGGAGCTGCAAATCAATTCTTACTTTAGAGGAGCCACTTCAAAACTATCTCCTCCAAAAAAAATCCAAATCAATATAGAAGTTATCTTTTAATGTTCCTGCAGAACATGAACATCAAAAGTTCACCCTTGTTGGGATTTCCAAACTGAAAGGACAAATCCCCTTCTTAATTGCATCCCCTATATTATCTCCATGGTTTTCGCAAATGAAAATAACAAGCTTCTGAGGGCCATGGTAACTTCAAACTATTGGGACTTATATCAAAATCTTATTGGGTGTGCACATTATCGCATGAAAAATCTGGTACAATCATGATAGGGTTAATGTTTATTATTAACAACTTGGAGGAATCTTCTCCATAGGTGCCAAGCATACCAGGAACTGCTAATCATCACAGTGCAAGACATTCAACAACTTGGCTTTACATGATTAAAAACAATGATGAAATCTTCCAAAACTTGAAAAAGCTTCAAAATCATCATCATCATTCAAGCCTTATCCCAATTATTTGGGGTTGGCTTAGGGTTCATGATAAGATGTGGCTAGATTTTATGCGCTGCCTATCTAACACGACCCACATCCTTTACCCAGGCTATGGATGGGTTAAGAGAAAGCTTAAGGTCCTCACCCTTATTAGACCTTTCCTAAAGCTTCAAAAAACAATTGAGAAATCCAATTGTCAATAAATATATGAATCCATGATGATCCCATAAAGGAGGAATTGGCAATTACATGAAGCAGTCACTTAGATAGAGGCAAATCAACTATAAGATTTTTTAACTATTTCTGTCCTGATGACCGCCTATATGGTCCAAGGAAATGCAGATCCATGTTCTTTACAGGAAGCAAGCGAGGACTCAAGGGTGGGTATTTGCATTGAGGCAGGAAAATTCTCCATACCTTGTATTATAACCTGACTCAATGGCTTATGAAAGAGCATTCCGCCTTGGAGACTAGCATGCATTTTCTCTGAGATGTTGAACTTTTCTAATGGAATAGAGTAATAAAATAAATGTACTAAAGGGCATTCATGCCATATGGGAAGCAAATTCAGTGGGGAAGGTTTAGGCCAAGTTTGAATGGATTATTTCTACACAATTAAGCTCTTTTTATTACATAAAAGAGGAGGGAGAATTTTTTTTTGTGGGCCATTTGGGTCATTTTGTTCCATGAAAAGGGAATATTCTAACACCCCAAATTAGAAGAAAAAAAAAAAAACTTGTCCTATGCCCTAGAAACACCCAAAATTTTTAAAAATCAAGAAAATTTCAAGAAATTAATAGAATCATTCAAAACCTTACCATATCTTATTGCAATCAATTTTAGGGTCTAAATGAGGTTCTTAGAAGACTTTTAGGGTGATTTTGAGCTTGCTAGACAACCAAAAAATTGAAGATAAAACGTCCAAAACAGTGAATAATTAAAGTATCTCCTCTTTTTTTCATTTGTATCGCATCTATTGTATAACATCATTTTATATTGGTCATTTAGTCTCATTGGAGATTTGGAGTCTATGAGTACAACAGTACAAATTATGCATTACAGATATGGTTTATGAACTACGGAAACTAAATCACTAATACGCTATGTACTAGGGTTTCTTTTTTTTGCCCCCACTATTTTAGCTATTCAAAGAAGCAAATTTTTAGTGATTTGAACGTGTTTCAACATTCACATGCATATATTTATATAAAAAGTTACCAAGATTAAATATAAATGCATAAATATACATATTTAACAAAATATATATAGGAATATACCAAACGAACATATATGCATATATGTGTATATCTCACATCTCTGGGCGCTTGAGGGTCCAGGCGGCTGCCTAAGCGCTGGGCACCCCAGACCCCCCCCCTCCCCCCAACAGCGTTTTTTAAAACCTTGAGTACAATTATCTATAACCTATTTGCTATTATTATGTATATGTGATGGACAATCATACAATATGCAATCCAACAATCCCTTTTCCAATTGGAGAGAAAGATGTCACCATTATACAGTGAGTAGGTCCCTTCACAGGAGAGCTCCACCTGAACTTGATTATTCATGAAGTGTGCCACTAGCATTTTTGTTTTTTTTGAAGAAATGTGCAACTAGAAATTTCTTAACAGTGCAATGAGAAATCTATTAATGCATGATTTGTTTTTTGACAAGTTTTTAAAAGCAATAGTTATGGATTTATACCCGTGAAGAAAAGTATTTATGATTAAGCACTCACCAGCTTGGGAATGACACCAGCCTCTACCATAATTTCATGACTAGATGGACTTAGGGCTAGATTTGCTAATACACCTCCTGCTGCCTCCCTAACTTTGATATCCTCGTCACCAAGAAACCTAACAAGTTTTGGAAGAAGAAAATCAACTTTTGCCATCTTCACCCTGATCTTCTCATCAACAGATAAATTCCATAAAGTGCATACACATTGTTCCTTAACCTGCACCAAATAACCAATATGGCAACAATATGTAACGAACATCATATAATAAACAGTCAATGCACCATTTTTTATCAACAGCCAATATATTAAAATTGACAAAATTGGAACGCCCAATATTCCATGGCTCATGAATACCTCTCCAGGAAGATTGGGCCTACTAAGGAGACCATTTATTTCTTCTATTGCTCCTGCTTCTGCAACTGAAGCTCTGTATATATTGACAGAAGATATGGTTCTTAAAAGTCCTGCTGCTGCTTCACTCACAGAGCCATGATCAGATTTCAGAAGGATAATCGTGAGGTTAACGCAACCAGGGAATTTCACAATCTCATCAATGCTCTCCTTTCCCCCTTGTGAATATCTCCACAAAGCATTAATGGCCTGTTCTCTATCTAGAGGATCATTGTCCATCCCAAGCATCCGAATAAATAAACCAACATAACCGTCCTCGACATTACCTTTCCTGCTCCTAAATGTATCTGTATCCTGAAATTCAAACAATAAATGGTATCATTTGTTGCCAATGGGAAGAAATGTGGCCAAACGGTGTTATTTATAAGAAGAAATGTGATTAAAAGATATAATTGAGGAATGAAAAGAATAATATCATGATACCAAAGTTTTCATTTCAAGTGATGGAGTTTTGTCACAGAAGTTCAGTAAACCTATTCAAGCCAAGAAGCCATTATAGATATTGGAAACATATTGACTACTTCATATCACAGTTATAGAGAATCCATGATAATACCATCTTGGTGAAGTACTCCCAATTACTACAATAAAAAAGATAGAATTCAGAGCCATTCGGATGAAGAAACCAATGGTTTTGTCTCTTAAACTCCAAGAGACAGAAATTGCAGGAACAATAATGGTTTCATAAGAATCAATTAACAAAACACCACAAAAATTTCACTTCACTAATCAAGGTTTAATTCAGGAAATAAAAGACCCCATGTTTTGAAGTATCTTGACACCTTCTTATCTGAACAATCATGAAACTAGAAGCTCTTTTCCTCAATCAATAAACTAACGAATCAATAAACCCACAAGCCATAGAACTACCAGAGAAGAGCTCACAGAAAACGGGGACATGAGGAAATAAAATCCAAAGTTAGAAGACCCAGAAAAACCAAAAATCGCAAGTAAATATATACGAATTAGGAGCACAGAGAAAATGAGGCAATGGAGGGAATTCGACTTCAAAGAGAGAGAAAAACCACAAAAAACAGAAAAACCCAAACATACAGACCAATGAAGAGCTCAAAGAAAATGCGTATGGAGCAAATAGAATCCAAATAGAGAAAATCAGAAAAGAAAGACAACCCAAATGATGGAATTTCACAAGTTACTCACTGAGGATAATGGAGGTTGAGAAGTCTCAGTAGTTCCTCCATCTCTAGCAAATTCATTAAAGTTCTGAGCAAAGATATATCCTTTTCTTTTCCCATGCCGCTGTTGGTGTACAGTGTCAGTAGAGAGCCGCTTCCTATAAGGAAAATGAGCTCTGGAAAGGACTGAGAAGCGTATCTGTGAGGAAGTAAGGTGAGGGTTAGGGTTTGGAAATGGTGGGTGGAAAGAATAAGTAAGATGAGTGTGGTGGTTGCAGAAGGGGGCCATTGCGGCGTTTGTTCAGTCCAAGCGTGGCTTCTCGATTTTTTTATTTTATGGAGGTCCATGTGTGGGCGAATATACTGCAAAAGTGCAATTTGTAATACACACGTCCTGTGTATGGGAGCTCCAAACGCTTCGAGGGTGCCAAAAGATACTAAGCTCCTGATGGAGTCTACTGTCCCTTTACTCCCTCAGGTTCCATGCATATATGTGTTTTCCCGTTGATGAGTTGGAACTTTGAGTAAATCAAACAACATTTCAGTAGGGGTGGCAGCAGGTCGGGTACAGGTCAAGTCTGGCTGAACCAGGACCCGAATAGCATTCGGATCTAAAATTTGGTCTCGTGCTCGAACCTATCGAGTCTCAGGTCTCGGGTCGGTCAGATCCATTGCCACCTTATGACTATGAGCTTCTTCTCTTTTTTTTGTCTTTTTTTTACCATTATATACCTTATGATTATGAGGATCTTTTTTTTTTGCTAATAATACTATAAATATAGCCAATGTTGTGTCAATAAGAACACCTAGCGTGCTTAAAGATACACAATTGTTATCATATATCCTATGACTACGCATATAGGTCGGGTCGGCTAGACCCAGATCCGGAATAGTATCCAGGTCCAAAATTTGAACCCAAGGTCAGGTATAACCGTTAGTTCCCCATTCTAGTCGGGTCCATTGCCACCCCTACATTTCAGTATGCGTTTGATCATCACATGTTATCCTAAATAGCCATTTTACATGGGGTCCCAAAGAAACGGCTTGGATGGGTCCACCTTTCGTCTTTTTTCCTCTCTTTTTTTAAAGCAAATGAGCGAGGTGGGGGACCTAACCGTCTTATTAATTTATTTAAAGTTCTTACAAAAAAGAACAACATACTAATAGTATGAGTGTGATCGAGATCAGTATATTGAGATGAATGAATGCGAGACAAAAAAGGATAGAATTGAAAATAAATATGTTATGAAGAACTTAGGTGCGGCTCCAATAAACGTTAAGATAAAATAAAGTAACTTAGGTAGACTGAGAGAAAGTAACTTAGGTAGATTGGCCACATGCAATGCAAACTGAATACTCCACCTTTTAAGAGGTGCAAGTTAGTTCAAGTTGAAGGCTAAAAAAAAAGTAGGGTAGGCCCAAAAGGATATAGTTGGAAATAGTGATAAAAGATATGAGGAATTATGGCCTCACGAGGGTATGGCCCTTGATATAGCACGATGGCAAAGTGTAACGAACCTCAAATAGTTGGAAAAATGCTATGATAATGATGATGACAAAAAATAAATCAAGGGGCCTTTAGAAAGATAATATTTGCAGCATCAGAAATTAAAAAACAAGCCAAAAAATTTGATGGGCAATAACCCCAAATTGTAGCCTACGAGCATCACATGCCATAGCTTGCTAATACATCAGCAACATGGTTTGTTTCTAAAAAAACATAATTCATGATCCAATGCACATTCTAAAGATAACAAAGGCAGTTATAATCACGAGTGCGAAAATGGCAAGAGGAACACTAGTTCCATATAAGGAGTTACAACTTGGAATCACTCTGAATCTCTATCTTAAGAACTTTAAGCTCTTTAACAAGCTGAATTCCTGATACCAAAGCCATATACTCATTCCAACGTAGTGCAAATACGCCTGCATGATCTAAAACTTCTAACTTACTTTATTTGTGACTTCAAGTATAGTCTTTATAAATTAATCCAAAAAAAATACTCTCTTGATGAGTTGCACATCGTACTTGATATCTTAAAAAAATTAAAACAATCTAGACATAATCCCAAACATTAGTTGATAAAATGCTAGGGCTTATTAACAAGAATGGTTGGGTTTGTAGTGGGTTTCCTCTTGAATGAGTTGGAGACCAACAACTAGTGCATTCTCTTAGGGGTTGTATAGCAAAAGACTCTTTATACTTTGTATAAGATAAAAAAGGCCATAATTACATCTAATCATCGGATACAGTATCTAACATCCTAAAGCACATTATAAAATTCAAAAAAGTTTCTTTTAGACTTAGAGCCCGACCAGTAGAATACACCTCCAGCTACCTGATTTCACATCTAAGGACTTAAAGAGTGATTGTATCCCTTTATGTGAAAGGTTAAATGGTCTTTTTATATGCTCTCTTTTTCTTAAATAATTAAAATGTACAGTTTTAAAAAGGAGTTTAAAATGAACTATTCTTCGGCTCAAATTTATTTTGTTTATTCATGGTTAATGTTGTCTAGGTGATAGACAAGCAAAATTTGGATTAAAAATACATCTCCTAAATGTATTTTGGAAGGTGGACTCACTGAATGATATGCATCCCCCAAACACCCCTAAACCTCATCCTTTTCTCATGCATGCTAAATATATTGAGCTTCTCTCTAGCCATCTCTTTTTTATGTTGGGATAATTCAATAGTCATTTTCGAACCTCAACATGATGTTGTAATTATCAAAACTTATAATCAATCCAGTTTTCTGGCATATGGTAAATCCCTTATTCCACTCTGACTTCAAAAGTCTTAAGAGCCAATACCTTAGCAAATTGACTCAATCAAGCCACAATGCACACGAGTGATTTAGCCATGGCTACTTTTCTCTCTCACCATTTTGCTCTTTTAATTTGTTCATGTTGAAAACAATAAAATTTTAAAAGAACGAAAAGGAAAGGGAAATTTATCAAATTACCCATGAGAAAATAACAATTTAACACTCTGCCCATATCTTTTTAATTTAATTTAAAAATACCCATAAAGTAACTCATGGTCTTCAGCGGGAATAGTTCCAAAAGGGTAAATTGTTAAAGGGTGCAGTTGGCATGTGGATGCATACGTAGGTGTAAAGGTAAGGTGCACCTTCAAATTTTATCATGGTACATAATTTTGACGTAAAATGTTCTTAGGATTATCTCAAAATCTATTTTTATACCGAATTATAAAATTTTAAATTTCAAAAATGGTTAAGATCAAGTAGATCTATAAATATACGAAAATCTTGAAACTTGCCTGTGTAGATAATATGTAAAATGCACTATTTCTAAGACTTAAAATCTTTTTATTTTTCATAGTCATACATCTCGATGTCGAGATGATCAATCAAAGGGTTTTTCAACATTAAAACTATCTTTTCCGATGATTTTTGAGGGGCATCCGTAGTTCTACATTATAAGGTTGCATCCTTATATAAACTTTTTTCATTGTTAAATAGTTCATCTTTTGTGGGTATTTTGATAAATTTCCCCACAAAATTTTTAAAAAATTATTTTGGAAGAATTTCATTTTGTTCTAGAGGATGAGTAGCACTTCAAATGGACCAATATGAACAGATGATAAAAATTTGAAATTGGACACACAATATCTTTGTTAGAATTGAGAACATGTAACCATTTACAGATACTTTTCCGAGCAATATAATAAGCTTCCTACTGCTTGTATTTGTCATAATTTGGAAGGAAATCACACGTTCTAACTTGTGTCTATGTTTCTCCCTGATATTCTGTCGAGCAACAAAAACTCAACTTGATTGCAACAAAGACTTAACTTTTTATTACTAGATGCTCCTCAAAGAAATATCATCCCTTACAAGCATAAAGGGCCAATTGAGCCTGAAAGCCTCCGATGCAACCTCGCAATTTGATTATCTCTTCCTCATTTGCAGCAATTTGGAGTAAGATACTATGATCATTAAAAAAAAGTTAGAAAAAATAATAACTACAAAATAATGGGAATAGAAATTACAATAAAAATCTAAATATGGTGACCACCGTATAAAAGGAAATCAATCCATTATATGATAAAACTTAGTGAATTAAATGAGTTCCGGCTTTGTTAAGGTCATGACTACATGAACTAGGAAACAACAGAAAGAGAAATTCCAGATGGGCATAGAAAATTCAGAGCAGCATTCAAAGAGGCCATGCTTCATATTCATGCTTAATGTGGTACACTAAATCTTCTTGTAGTCAAATCTATCATGCAAAAATTTATAGTAGCATTATTAAATGTCAGACATCATTAGACTGTTTAGATCGTGCAATAATTTATTCATATCCACAATCAAGGAATATGTATTCCCCTTTTATGGTTAAGCAAGAACGCATCTGTCAATATGGTCACTCAAAATATGATTTCGGAATTCTATGAAAATGGAACAAGTTACGAGTTATTAACCATTTCAGCCCCATATGGACATACCAAGTTTCAGAAACAGGACTATTTTCATTTCCAATTCCACCCTTTATGAGTGAAAAATGGTCTGCTTTTAATGCTGCCAAAATGTCCAAACCATGCAACAAAAAAATACAAAAAATTGTCTTTCTGCACTTCCTTGTTGGAATTGTCCAGCCATCCAAACAGTGCTTTACTCAACAAAGTAAGTTTAACAAGCTGCAAACTTAAAAATAACACACAGAAATGATAAAAGTTCTTAGTGATCTATTCATTCCCTTGATGGAAGATGCAGGGTTGCATTAGAAAAACTTAAGGCTATTTAAATTTTTGCTCCATTCCTCTTTCTTCCTTTCAAATATCAGACAGAAAATCATGAATAAAACAAAAGTTGGATAGTAGTGCACTAACAAAGTTATTTATAAATATATCCATCTATCTAAATAGATACATAATACAGACGATTAGATAGAAGATATCATTGCTATGAGTTATTTACCATGAATTGTCATCAATTGTTTTAATGGCACACTGTGAACTCCTTAACTCATGAATATCCTTGAGAAGCTTCTCATTTTCCAAGTTTCCAACACCTATATTGCTCTGCAATTCTGTTTTGTTTGTGTAAGTCAGATTTGATGTAACATAGAAACAAGTAACAATAATAGTCTAAAGCACAAATGCCATGAATCCTATGCTACTATTAACTGGGTAATAGGATTAGAATAAATGAATAAATAGCTTGATGGCCTTAAAATGCAAACTACTTACACAACTTGTGAGGTTGTTAGTCTCAAGCCTTTAATTCGAAAGTGAACAGAACATGTGTCTAAGATGGATGCTTTGATAGTCTGGTGAGCATAAGTCATTACCACTAAAAAATAAAAAAAGTTTCAACATTTAGCTCAAACTACAACACTTAGGTCCCAAAAAATAGAAGATTCCAAGTAGGAGTGGCAACAGGTCAGGTCAGGTCGGGGTCAACCCGACCCGACTAGGGATAATATCGACCCAACCCACCGGCTCGGGTCCAGGTCTAGAAATAGAAAATAAAAAAATTATTTTATATATGTATAAGATATATTTTATATCTATATATGCTACTTAGGGACCCGACCTTGAGCCATCCCGATAGGTCCAAGCCAGACCCGACCCGACCCAGAGGCATCCCGATAGGGTCCAAGCTAGACCCAGTTTGGGTCGATCCACCAGGTTGGTTGCTTGACCTGACCTGAATGCCATCCCTAACTCCAAGTATGTAATTAGGATCTGTACAGTATGTATCACAAGGTAGTCAAAAGCATGGCAAGCTGTACATTATGTATCATAAGGTAGTCAAAAGCACACCAAGGAAACAAAGCAATTTTGACTGAGGAGAGGCAAAATTGCAATAGACCCGGCAAATAATCTTCACACAAGTATATACATTTTTCCATTCATAGACAGGACAAAACAAAACACAATAACTATTCAGTAGAATGCAATACAAGAGATAATAAGCTAATATGTAGTCATAATGCCATGAATAGTTTGAAACTCCAGAAAAATTGAACCGAGAACATTCTGTTGTTAACCCAAAAATATGACCAACTCAGCAGCAGAAGCTTACCAAAATTAGTAGTGCGGAGTCCTGCAATAATCTCTTGGATAAAAGTTGAGGTCGAATCTCTCAATGTATTGATTTGGTTATTCAAATTTAGTATCCGACATTTGAGAACATCTTTCTCTGCAAACAAATAATGGACATCTTTACCACCTCCATCCATTGTTATATTATTCTGGAATTTTCTGCAACTATCAAAGAAGGTCTCCCTAAAATCATGAAAATAATATTTGTTATCTTTTAGTAATTTAATATCAACCCCAAAATTTTGCATAAAAAATAAGTTAGAAAGCATAGCAGCCAATTTCATAGCCAATGAAGCTCTTGATCCGCCACAAGACGCAGTAGCATACTAACATATGCAGTACATATCTGAATGGTCAATGAGCTAGCAAATGGAGCAAAAATTTATAACTTGTTTCCCTATTGGTCAATTTACGAGTAAATGGATTAACGATAAATGACATGAATACCCATAAGATCAATGAATAAATTAACAAAAAACACGCAATACAGAACTATACTCCTACTGACATCAAATGCTACATATTGACACATACCAATACTCCACAGCAAGTTCGAGATTGGAGATCAATACACCCAACTTGCAAATAAGTATGTATCTTATTAAGAACACGTGCAACTTTTCACGAACATAATGGAAATCTATCACACAATGTTCTGTTTGTTCATGGAGCCTTTAATTTTAAGTTGTGCGCATGTGTCTGTTATTATCATAAACTCATAAGCCCCAACTCTTGGAGTTGTTGAGAAGACCGCGTCAACTTGATTTAGTGCTAGTAAATAGCCTCAATTGTTTCCAAGTAGATGAGTAGTTTTTTTTCTACCATTCTCTAGGCTATAAGATTTCAACTTTTAAAAACACAATACCCAGGGGTAGCTAACTAACATCTTACACAGGTTGTGCTTTAAATATCTAAAACCCATGCACACAAAAGCTGCAGTACATATAATGTCCACAACAATTTACAATTTCTGAACATCCCATGAAAAATCAAGCACATGTATCCAAACTCTAGCTAAGTGAGAAGTATAGAATGATTAACACAAATACTAATAATAATAGTAACAATAATAATAATAATAATAACAATAAAATAACAATAATAATAATTAATAAAGGTGAATGTTGGTGTGCTCCCAAGGAACAATACTATTGGTGGATTTAGAGCCTTATTAGAGCTTCCAAACAAAATATTGTTTGGATGAGACTGCTTTTGGTGGGAAGAAACTATTTTGTGGTCCCTCACACACCTCAATATTTGTTTTCCAGGTGGGATGAGCATGAATGGGTACCGTAAAATCCAAATCAAATAACTACTTGACCATCAACAACTAGTTTACTCATCAATCACCATGAATGGAAAATCCCAGAATTTAAGGATTTTCAATGAGAAAGGAATCAAATGAAGATACTGGAGAAAAGAAAATCATAGTCACATTTCAAAAATTTGAGCCACTGCCGATCATTGGTAATTTTGTTCAGCATCTTCTCCCGCTTACTCGTTAAACACATTACTTCCTCCTCCATATGCTTCAATGAAGCACTTGCTACAGCTGTTTGGCAATAATAAGTCATATAAATAATCATCAAAGTGACAAAAGAAAGAACAGTGAAATGACATTAAAGAATATATGGATTAATATAGGAAGAGAATTTGTGCAATAGAACCAAAAGGCAATCTGGTCAAGGTATTTGATGTCTATAATCAGGATGCATTTAGAATAACTGAACTGTGGGGGAAGAAGCAATTAAAACCACAGCAGGGAGTTGGTTTATGAGGTGAAAGTTGGTTTATGAGGTGAACTAATGTGACAATGCCTTGTGCCTGAAAAACCTTAGAAAAATTGGATCCATCAAGAAAGGTATTTGAAAGCCTTTGTCTTCATTCCGCAATAACGTTCTAGTGTATGTGGACAAGTCTTTTGCGTGGCAAAAATATTTGAAACTCAAAAGAAATGCATTAACCTCCTCAACCATTATTCCTTTAATGTTCAAAATTGAGTTTCAATCATGTATTCATGCTAGAAAAGTTTTTAAAAACTTTTGAGGATTTGAGATATCAAGTAAATGACATTAATTTAGCTTTAGATAGTAAATAGGCAGGACATCAAACATCAATGTATAATATCAATGGTATGTAGTGTTCTACTATTATTTGACAAATTCATTCTGCCTCCAATCAAGTCCCTCATCAAAGCACAATTGTCAGGGAAGGTAACATTCAATTAGCTTCTACAACTCACATGAAAAAAATTTAGTTCTGCTTTAGAAAGTTCAAGGTAAGAATATCTCAACTGCAGATTGTCTATCATGGGTGTCAATGAACAAATTTCAGGGCCAGTGTCAAAGTATATCTTCTGAGGACGTATTGCAATATGTTACTTCGGCCTTGCTCTTCAATTTTTTCATGTACTTGATGCATTTCTATGTCCTTAAGTTGTAACAAGCATTGCTCCATGTGTAACACCAGAGATGGTACCGTATATACATCAAGGTTATAACTGTTAATGAAATCCAACAAGCTTAATGCCCACCTTCTCTACTTCGTCTAAGCTTCTGAACTATATCAGTCACCAATTGCATTGATGAAAAACATTTAAAAAATGAAACAAAAATCATTATGAAAATGCCAAACAATGATGACGGGAACATCAAATGTGTTGAAACTTTAGGCATTATTATTATTCCAAATACTCAAAGCATCAACAGTTGACACAAATTTTCCGTATTTGTGGCCACTGTCGCAATTGGAGTTATGATTAAAAATTCATTATAAAACTATAAGAACAATGGTTGGAAAGACTTCATCAAGCACAAACTAATAAACTATGATGCGACAAAAATCACCCAGAACTCCATGGGAGTAGCCCCTTATCAACCCATAAAAAGAATGAAAAAGCAGCAAACGGCTATTCTTCTTAAATGAGGTTACTCAAAAGGGTCTCAAACTCTAGATTAATACCAGATACTGCAGCTAATCCACTCATTTCAAACTTCTTTGAATTAATAAGATGTGTTAACTCTGCTTCTCTGTCCAGTAATTTATTTTCTACCTCTGAACATTTAACCACCTCTGATTCTATCTCTCTTGGTCTCTGGATGTTTGCCTCGAGTTCCTCATTTACCTGTAGCCCTACAGATGAGGTCAATAAACATCAACTCCTACCCCAAAATTCGAAATACAGAGTGCGCAACTATTGAGAGATTGGATGATGGCAGTTTTCTCAAGAGAATAAAACTAGTTTTTAATCTTAATTTGCTTTGGGAACTAAGCAGCAGGATTTTAAAACAGATTACAAAAATTCCAAAGCTTTAAGAAACCTAAGAAATTGTTCACAATAAAAAATTCTAAAGAACAATGGGTCTGGATTAATTTCAAAATCAACCAATCCTACACAAAGGATTGCTAAATAAAAGCTAAAAAATTGTTTGAATCACAATTTCTAAGACCCAATGATCCTAGATTTTCACAGTCAACCAATCCCACAGAAAGAAGAATTCGTCGCCTTGGCAAGATAAACCAATCCGAGCTTAAAGCAGAGTGGATTAAATGCATATTACCATAAAATGCAAGAGATGCGATCTGATCAAATTTGTTCGTCCAACTCCTTGTAACTAGATAATAGTACTCAAAAGAAAACTGTGTCACATATATGAAAAAAGAGACATAAATCTCTCCATGTTCACTATGGACAAATATTTTATTAATAACGGTAATTCTATTCGAAATCAAGTTTGCAATTTATTGGCCTTGGATTTTCCGGATACCATCAAAAACTGTCAACAGTAACTGTGCATCTCTGTTACTGGATAGAGAGAGAGAGAGAGAGAGAGAGAGAGATAGAGATAGAGATCTAAAAAGGAACCGGGCAATTGAAGTGACATCGGCCAGTTTGAAATCTTTTGATATCAACTCCATTGTCCAATCCGAGATCAGGATTGGGGAAATTCATCAAATGAAACGTATGGATAAAAAATAAAAAGAAAGGAAAGGAAATGCAGAGAAACAGATGCATGTCCTAAACGCCTGAACCTCATGCTTCTGGTTACATGCGCGCGCACACGCAGAGAGAGCGAGAGAGAGATAGGGAGAGAGAGAGAGAGGAGAACCTGGTCGAGCATATCCTTGAGGGCTGGACTTTCACAAAGTATGGAACCAGAGTCCTCCATCATCGCGCCACCAATCCGAGAGAGAGAGAGAGAGAGAGAGAGAGAGAGACGCCGTCGTACGCGTACGTAAGTTCGGCGGTCTTTCGTAGAAGTAACTTACTAACTCTTCTTACTAACTTCCGTACTCGTACTACTTACTAACTTCCCGTT
>NW_006497600.1:566966-642334 GCF_000471905.2 Amborella trichopoda | reverse complement strand
ACGTACGTACGTACGTACGTACGTACGTACGTACGTACGTACGTACGTACGTACGTAACGTACGTACGTACGACGTACGACGTACCGTACGTACGTACGACGACGACGACGACGACGACGAGAGAGAGAGAGAGAGAGAGAGAGAGAGAGAGAGCCTCGTAGCTCGAATTGGCGGGCTTTTCTGAAGAATTCAAACTCTTCTTCAAATTCCGACTGCATTCAATCCCTTGTTGCCGGTTATTGAATTAGAAGCCAAGCGAAATGACATTTTTAACTTTTCAATTAAGAGCGCATCATACTGTATACTTAATCCCCAGGGCACAAGACCAACGTGTAAATATCTTTTTGTCCAAAATTTTAGGAAAGAAAATGTTTCGGTAGGGCGCCACCATTTCAAAATTAAGTAAAGCCTTACGTCAAAACTCACCAAAGATTGCCCTTTTGGCAATGCAAAACCTTCAAATCCATCATCTGGTTGAAAAAAAATTAAGATTTCAAGTGCTAATAATGAGCCATCCTTTCGCACTAAAAAATGAGTGCTACTAGATCTTTACAATCTTTTGTATTTTTTGATGCTTCAAATTTCAACTTTGGTATTGAAAATTGATTTTAGAACCGTTATGAGATTTCTGATGCCTAAAGTGCTTTCGAATGAGGACTCAAGGTGAGGTTTTATTGTTTTTTCATAAAGCCTAGGCCATATAGATATTGCATCGGCAACCACCTCAAAATTACTTCTTTCAAATTATTTTTCTATATTTTATATAGGTGGTTGATGGTAAAAACTAAAAAGTATGGAATCAGAAGATTTTAGCTTAATTAGAAGTATAGAAAAATAGAATGAAAGCTGGATTTTTTCTAACCTTATCCCAAAAAAAATTGTAATAAGTAGTGTCCAATTCACTAGACCTACCATGGATGGGTATTATTATGAGAAATCATTCATTTAATAAACACTACCATTTTATCAATGAAAATTTTAACAGTTGGTTGAAATTGGCTAATTTTCAAATCTCCTAATTTATGAAATTTCAGCTTAAATCAAGTATAGGTTCCAAAATCCCCATAATTCTACACTATTTAACCAAACAAAGTATTTTCCATTACCATATACTCAATTTTATGCCTTCTAGATTTTAGATTCGGAATCCCTACTTTTAATTCCACATTCCAATTGCCAAGCGCCCTGAGATGATTTTTTTTAAAAGAAAATTTTGAATTTTGAATTTTTCCATACTTAGTTCTCACCCTTCAAAATTAGAGGGTTTCCATTCAATCTGGAGGCATTGTTTTTTAAGCCCATAAAAAATACAATTTGAAAATTTTCAGTTGAGTATATCATGTGAGTTGAGGATGTTACATTCCCCAAATTTGAGGTCCTAAAAATACTCCCAGATTGGGTTTTGTCCTAATGAATAAATGCACAGTATGATCCCTCATGCGGGTAAAATCTTTTTGGTTAAATAAATAAAAAATAATGGTTAGCTTTGCTCGCTAAGTGGCGCAGTCTATCTATCGAGTTAGGGGTGGCAAAGGATCGGGTGCGGTTCCAGACTTGGACATGATCGGACGAGATTGGACCATAAAAAATACATATTAAAATATTATATTAAATTTATGCAAGTAGTATTTAAATATTATAACTAAAACATATAGTTATATATAGATGTATTTATTTAAATACTATTGAAATATTGTGTATTAAATATTAATACTATTCGGGTCGAGTTCATATGGACCTGGACCCGAATACTAACCCGAATAGTATTCGGGTCCAAATTTGGACCCTGACATGATCCGTCGGGTCTAATTTTTGGACCCATACCCAGACCCGACTGTCGAGTCTCGGGTCAGTTAAGGTATGATTATGTTCTCTTTGTATTACAAATAAATACTCTCTCGCTATTTCAATATTTAAATAAATCTGGTGGTCTCATGGGATCATCAAATCTATTTGTTCCCTAGCCAAAACTACACGGATTGTCCTCTTTTGAGTAGTTCAAAATAGGGATGGAATTTGGGAAGGTAATATTTATGAAGAACATAATGTGCCATTAACCAAGGCACCATCCCAAATGATTGATTGATGCCAATATATATTGGGCTCGCCCGAATAATATATATATATATATATATATATAATTTTTTAATTTATTTTTTGCTAAGAAAAATTTTCAATCCGAAAGTTTCATATTGAAAATAAATCCTCACTACCTGTTTGGAAGGCAAATAAAAGTGCAGTGTGGTTGCATTGAACCGCAAATCTTTCCCTCTTATGTTTTCTCATGATCAGAAAATACTCAGAAATGAGCTTGGGCTCCCTTGTTTTGCAACTCTGCGAAGCATCCTAACGTGTGGGTATACGTAGGTGCAAGAGAGCTTAAAGCACACTTTGTACTTCATACGCTCAAAATTTTTTATTTTTATTTTTTAATATTGTTGTGCACAATTACTTTGAATAATTGCCTATGCGTGAGATGATATTAACGATTTTAAGCTCACTCGAGAGGCTATATTTTGTATTATTTTTTGTTAATTCAAGAGGGTGCTTTTTTGGCATCAATCTCTATTTTGTTTTGTCACTCTAGAAGAGGCAATTCTAGTGGTCTGTAGGTCTTATTGCTCGTGTATTTGAAAGAGGGAGATAATTGTTGAAATGTAGGTCTCATTGTTGTTGTACATTTGAATGACAGATAATTATCGTTCTTCAGTCTCTTTATATCATGGTGACAAATTTGCACAATATTTAGAATTAGGACTTTATAAGAATGTATTTAAGAGCTGAATTATTTAACATTTTATCTATTTTTTATTAATTCTCGAAAAGATCATTAAGAATTGGAATAGTTGAAAATAGGCAAAATGTTAAATAATTGATAAAGGTTAAGACCGTTTCCAGCCCTTGCTTAGGTGGGATGGGCACCTGGTTACGGCCCTTTTTAGTTGATAGAGCAAGTGTATATCGATAATGTTTCCTCTTATATTTTGCAAGTGCAACAAAATGCATCAAGAAATTATGCAGTCCATCCAGTAAAAGAGACATGGAATGAGAGTGCAATATAAAAGAAGTGACAAGAATGGAATTTCACAAACTCCAAAACTCTTAAAATTACTAACTCTTGTGGAGTTGTAAAAAAAAATGTGATGTATTCCAAGTTATAAAAAAAATTAAAGGCCAATCAGAGGAGAGTCTTTGAAGAAAATGTGATACAGATTGGAGATCTAAAAGTTTGACAACAAATATATTTATGAAGGCAAGAATGTGAAAAACCATTATTGCATGGTGAAAAGAAGAGAACGTTGACTGAGCTCTATTTTGCCTGTTCATTCTCACCCAATGCATAGCGCAAAAATGTGCATCAAGCCCAGTAAATTTCTTCTTGGGACAGGCAAAAACTGGTAAGAGCAATCTAAACAACACCTTCAAGTATACCTGCATCAAAAATTATCAAGGCATGAGAAACTGCATTTTTTTGTTTAATTTTTGTTCACTGACTAGGATGCTTAGATAATAATACTAATAAAATGTCACTTGATTTCATATTGTATAACTATGATATTTTCATTTTCTCTAGAAACACATTAAGAAGTAAGTGACAGAAAATACGCCAAAAAATATTATGCTTCCATAGGAGTGTAGTGTCTATTTACTCTCTCGGGTACAACCCCATCTGGGATTATTTTTAGGACCCCGAATTTTAGGATGAAACCTCTTCCATCCATAGGTTGACCTCAATAGAAAAAAATTCCTAATTGTACCCTCTATACACTAATAAAAAATTAATGGGTTAAGATTGGATATAGACCGTCCAATTTTAAAAGGCGAGATTTACATGTTAGAAAGCTTAAAATTCAATTTTTTTTCTTTTGAGAATAATCATTTAGTGATTCTTAAATGGCTTCCAAAATTTTAGTTTGAAAATCCTTTTAAGTATGTTTTCTAACCGAGGAGTAGATGTATATTACACTCCCATTGAAGCAGCTCTAAAGATATTTTAGATATCTTCTCACTCTACTACTACGTTTAACATGCTGATGCTCCCATCGGAACATATCATATAATCACTCCTTATGTGCCAAAGAGGTGCTTAGGAGGGACTTTTTAGATTTTAGATTTTGGGATCCATTTGAGAATCACCATATATATTTTTTTCATAAAAAATGAATTTTTTGAGGACACTATAGATTTAAGATTTTGGGATCTACTTAAGAATCATCAGATAATTATTTTTCCGAATAAAAAATGATTTTTTTGAGTTTTGAAACACTTAGATCTAATCGTCAAAAAAATTTGGTTGTCCATGTTCAATATTTTGATGCTAATTCTTATTAAGCACTAAGAGAGTCCGACTGAATTTCTTTTTTTCTTTCTTTGTTTTTTTCTTGGAGTTTGGTATAGATGTTACAACCCTAGGATTTGAAGTCTGAAAAAGACTCCTGACTTGGCAAATAGACTAGGCTCCAATATGAAATCTTTTCACTTTACAAAAACTCGATCCTATTTAATGTGAGATTTTTTTTCAAATATGCATTTTTTATTGAACATTCATTTGATTTACTTGCGGAGTAGAAAAGGTACCATAATGGATTTGCATGGACACCCTGATACTACCCATAAACAAGAGCGAGTAATGTTAAAAAAATCGACTCGACCATCGTACTCGGAGTTTGGTCGAGTTGAGTTACTCGATCGAGTCCGAGTCAGAATAACTCGAGCGAGTTCATGTCGTGCTAAAAAAAAGAAATAATAAAAGTAAATAAGGTTTTTGTATAATGAAATACCTATGTATAATAGCACTATGCAAGCAACGTACTGGTAAATTGTTGAGGCGCCTTTATGAGAGGTCGAGGTCGAGGCCTCAAGTCCTGCCCATTGCGCATAACTGGGTGAGTGCGTAGTTTTTTTTAATAAAATAAAAAAAATCCAATTTTTTAAGGTTTTTTAATCAAATAAAAAAAACTCCAATTTTTTAATGCCACTTAAATGCAGTGTGAATAGAATTGCAAATATAATTATATATAGAAAATCAATGCATAGTATAGGCGAGCCCGAGTTGCCTCGAGTTAGCCAAGTAACTCGGCCGAGTCAAAAAACTAAAATTGCAAATACAATTATATATAAAAAATTAATGCATAGTATGGGCGTGGCCGAGTTAGCCAAGTAACTCGGCCGAGTGCGAATTACCTCGGCTGAGTCCTAAAACACTGTAAATATAAGTATATATAGAACATCGGTATATAGTATGGACGAGGCCACGTAACTCAGCCGAGTCTGAGTCACCACCGCCGAGGACAGAAACGCAGAGAAAGAAAGCACTTACCGCATGTCAGGAGGTTATCTGGCGGAGGGCGCTCCTTGGCCGGGTTCGGGTCATCATTGTGTACTCTGATATACAATTCTTGGCCCAAAAACCAATTCTGTAATCGTTGAGACCTTAGGTTCCACATCCCTGGATTGTCTAAAAATGCATAAATCACCGTCCATCCTGCTGGATAAACCTTCACATCATCACCGAATCAAGATTAGAAAAAGAGCGTGCGGGAGCATATTGTACAAGGAGTAAACCATATATGACCCATACGTGGAGGATCGTACGGCACCAAGGATGCTCACATACCTGTACAGTTGAGCGCACCACCGGATCGAACAGATTGTAAGTTGCACGTGATTCTTTGCTCCACACCCCTTCTCCAAATCTACACCACCACCATAGAATTCTGTGTGACCATCCATTAATGAAAGGAAAAGCATACGTTGATCCACATTATAACCACATGAAATCTGGAGTGCTTATAAGTCGATCCATATGATCATAATAACTCCATGTCTATGAGGTTATCACCATTCCAATAGTGGATTGGATGGTGATGATGGAGGGGATTCCACTAAAGTATGGGATTAACTCAATTGAACGTCCCGCCCTCCCTTTGTAGTCCCCATCATATGGATCATATTATACATTTCCAAAAATTTGTTACAGTACGAGTCACTTGATCATCCCATCAATGGATAGAAATTGATGCTGGGAAAGGTTACCCCACCAGGACATGATAGGACCCTAGAGAGAGATTCCAACTCTTTCTCTTTGTCACCGATTCTAGGGATTGGAAGGTGATACAGACTTAAGACCATTGAAAATCTGTAGTCATATGGATCAGAAATACTTTCTCAAAGCATAAACATGTGGGAAGAAACCTTTTGTTTCACATTCCATGAATAAATAGGAATTTGTATTATATAAGACCTGTTATCATTGGTACAATAAAGTCATAATCATTAATAATCGTTAAATGTGAAATCAGACAACTTAATGTTTGTCACAAAATCTGAAAATTTTCCTTTGAAACTTTGAGACTGGTCAGTCTCACTCCCAGCTGCCCAATTTCACATCCAACAGCCAATGATGAATGTGACTTCTTTGTGCCAAAAGTAAATAGTCTTATAGATAATTGTTTATTTTTCTAAGTAAATAACAACCCCAAAGCCCCTAGATGACATCGAATCCTCTCTCTTTCTCTCACTTTCTCTCTAACACATGCATGCACACAAATATTCTCTGTCGCTACTCACCCCACGACGTAGAATCCGAAACCATCCAAGTGCCAAGTGTCTACAAGTGGCGCATTGTTAGCGAAAACGATCTCGATCCATCCTTTATGAATGCCAGTGACAACAGATGTGTTAATGGCAGCAACAGGGCTAACTGCATTGGTGGGGAAGGCATCAAGTATATAGACCCCTGAACCATTGAGAGCGTGGTCCGCCAACTTGAGTGGTGTGGTGGGTGTTAGGTAGGAGATGTTGTTTACAGTGAAGCGAGTATTGCCTTCTATCTCAACTGGGAAGCTATGGAGTATGAAAGTTTGATTTATGGTCACGTTGGTTACATTGAATGTGCCTTGAGGGTTGGGTCTAGCTGCTCCTGTGGTCATGTTCCACCTACAAGCAAAGAAATGGTTAAAACCTAAACAACACTGTCCTTTTAACATCAAGAGAGAAGAGGATGGTCTTAAAACAATACATCAATTTCTAAGGAAAAATGACCACACCAACTTAGAAGGGCACTAAGAATAATTTTTAGAGTAGAATGAATTGATACTGAAATACTCTTGTGTAATGGTCTAAAAGGAAGATCAAAACCTGTGGGATTTTGGTAAAGGCACAGCCATATGGAATTTTGGTAAAACCACACCCCTAATCAGTTTTATCAGGATTGGATTGGCCATCGAACTGGTGTGGGGTTTGGTTAATTCAAAACCATTTAACCACTGGTCAAACTAGTTAGAATTTATTTTAGAAAAAAATTAAAGAAAAATAACTATAGTAATTTAAAATAAAATATATATTAAAAAAAATCTACCCAACTTCATTATGTTGGTCGAATTGTTTAAAACCGGCTAATCCGATAAGCTAAAATTGATCAAATATTAGTTTTGACTGGTTATCGTAAAACTCAGTTTTTACTTTGAACCAAACTAGCCGAGGCAATAATCAGTACTTAGAGGTATGTCTACTTAAAGAAAATCTATTTAGATATCAGTTTTGACTAGTTTTTGGTAAAAACGGGTTTTTACCCCTTGAATTCAGGTATTTGCCGGCAAAACCAGTTTCTTTGACCCGTTTGCAGCAAAGCATATTGGTAGTTTGGGTTTTTACCCAAACCAATGTTTTTTCATCTAACTCGACTACTCAAAAACCCTAGGTATTAGCCAGTAAATATGAAAGTGATGAAGGAAAATAGAACTACCTGATGGATCTGGCTTGGTTTACTGAGAATTCTTGATCAAGTTGGTCAGGCCCTACAGGCAAAGAGCCAATTGGAGCAGTGGTGCTACTGTCATAGTGTAGCACAGCAATGCCCATCAAGTTAGGGTTATCTGCGGTAGTCACCAGTCTAGGTGAGGCAACCATGAAATAGTTCCCAGCATTTTGGTCGGCAGTGACTAGTACTGAGTAGGATTGGCCAACATGCACATCCAAAGAATCCAACATGATTTGGCTTGTATAGGACCCTTCAGTCTCAACTAGCTTCATTTTGTGGTTTTGAATCCTAAAATTCAAAGTCATATTTAAGCCCACATTTGATATCCTGAACCTATACGTCTGGCCTGCATATACCAACATTATTCCACTTGGTTAAAAACTTAAAATTGTTATATTGCAAAAAGAAAAAACAAAGAAGGTTAAGGTGTAAGGGTATTTTGGTCTTTTTTTATCATAATAACACCATATTTGGTCATAGTAACACCATGGTCATGAGGTTATCACCATCAGATCATTGGAAAATGATAGAGGGGGGTGGGCCCCAGCCTTTCTCAATAATTTAGTTGTATGTCACCAATCTCTCTCCATCACCCTCAAATCTTTGATTGCAAAGTGACAAACACATGATCATGGTTGTTGTATGACCATATGGATCT
Organism: Amborella trichopoda; assembly: GCF_000471905.2. The sequence continues at coordinate 633,913 of NW_006497600.1, read as the reverse complement.
TTTCATATTTTTCGATGTACAGATGTTTGTAAAGAAAAAGTATACAATTAGACTGTTTACTTTTAGTACAAACTTACAATCACCCTCAACAACTAGGTATAAAATCGGGTGATTATGATTGTGTAATTAACCACTCTCTGGATGTGCGGGATGCGACATGACTATTTGACTAGTATGTAATTGTATCTATGTTGTACCTTGGGTTACAGTGAAGATTTCATGTTCTTTGGACCATGGGTTGTTATAGGGTGCCTTCCCATTGATAAGAATGGCCTGCGGAAGGCCCATATCATACTTACCAGTGCTTAAAATCTCTCGTGCATTCTGTTCAGAGCAGAAGGAAATCAAAATCAAGAAAACAAAAAACATAAATAAAGGAAAAAGAGAAAGCTAATAGAAATACATAAGGTATTAAAAGTAAGACACAGTCTGAAAATAAAAGAAGGAAAAAGAGTGTCCCTTGAGTTTTAGCTTAGTGGTAGGCATATCAGTTTAGGTTAGAGAGGTCAAGGGTTCAATCCGTTTTAATTACAGCATAGTAAAGAAAAGAAAACAAGTTAGAGAGAGTTCATGGAATTAAGAGGTGACAGGCTGAGTGATCATGCCTTGTACTCGTAGAAGTACCAGTCTCCGATGAGGACGTCGAATTCTTCCGCAGGCTTATCAAAGGGAACATTAATAACGATACGATTATTGACTCTAATGGGTCCGAATCCACCAGCCGCCTTTTGGAAGAGGGTGGAGGGGAAGTAGAAGAAGCTGCCGATCTGATCCTTAGTCTGAAATGCATATGTCCAGTTTGTCCCTGGCTGGATGGGGCAGTTTGTTCCTGAGACCCCATCTTGCCAAGAGTTTAGCCTTTGTTGTATTCCATTCCTGTAAACTCATGTCTTTCATTCTCATTCATTGCTCATGTTGAATAAGGAACTTGGGCATATTTAGGAAAAGAATTCCTTATAGCATAATTTGACGAGGAAAAACATCCGGTAGTACTTGTTTGGTTTCAAACAAGGTACTAACAGCTCACTGTCGTACTTGTTCGGTTTCAAGAAAAGTACTAACAGCTTGTAGGCTGTCCATCCTTAAAATTGGATGGTCAAGCATTGTAGTATAAAGAGTCTTTTGAAAATTATGCCTTGGTGTGGTCTACAATGTACATGTGTAGGCTTGCATTTATTATCTTACTAGAACCCATCTTGATGTACAGCGGAGGAACAAAAAAAAAAAACATGCAGATCCATCTTTCCGCATGCAAGAACAAGATTCCATGAAAACAAATAAGTTTGAAACCCTAAAAACGGTCCATCTTGACTGCTATCTATAGTCACTAGATCAATTAAATTTGAAAAATTTCAGAGCTCCAAATCTATTTGTCTATGGCAGAATTGGGTTTGCTTGGTTTAAAATAGATTTTGAGTCCTCAATCTATCAAAAAAAACAAAATAGACAATATGGATTTTTTCTTTTTGGGGGGGGTTGTACTTTTGCCATTTGTGAAGGGTATAATATAGACTTGTAACCTAAATTCAATTTTTTATCTCATTTGGGTAAAGAAAAGGCCTTACAAATACCCTTGTCCCTTATAAATTTCTGGTTCTCGGAATGAGACTTTCTATCATTCCCCTATATAAAATGCTTTAAAGTTTTAAACACCATGGCCATGTGAGCTTGATCAAGCAATTCATTGGGAGCTTGCCGAAAACAATGCTCTAAAACTCGGTCTAGCCTACTCGGACTCAGCAAGGTGCCAAGTCTATAAGGAACCAGGCAAACTCTGCTGGTTCCTATGTTCTATTATTATTACTTGTACAGACTCGGCTGAGTCTGTACAGATAACTCAGACTGGGGGCCCTATCGAATCCTGAGTCCAAGTGTTGTTATTGAACATTGGCTGTAAAAGATGTTAAAGGTACCATGTCATGAGGAAAGGCTCATCAAGATTGTTGAATATGTTCACGTGGATGAAGTCGTTGGTGGTGCAGTTGATGAGAGGGCCAGGAAACATGCCATTGATGGTTATAACCTACAAAATCCATTAATTGTTGCACTCAGCCTCTAACTAAAAGTATATATACATGGTGAAATGCAGCTTAGGATCACCATTGAAGCCTTTTCTTTCAATGAATCTCTCCATTTCCTTTCTTTTCTTACCAGTTGCTTTTGTCCAACAGGAGCGATTGTCAAATCCGAAGAGACATTCCAATCGAGAAATATATCAATACTGCTAACACCATCCAAGAAAATGAAGATTGACACACACAAAAGAACCAGTCGAGCTCGACTGGGGAGATCCATGGACCGAGTTGGCAAGATTCAGCTCGAAAGGAGGTGGAGTTGTGCACAACTTTCGCCTTGATGCAACCTCCAACACTTGTATGGTAGTCTCAGATGTAAGGAGAGAGTGAAGTTTTGGAAAGCAGAGGGTAAAGAGAAGAGCCAAACAAGACATACAAAAAAACCGTTCAAAACAAGGGCCGTCCACTTTGGACTCTACAAAGCCGGCTCTTCCAAGGAGAGAAGCATAGATCAGAGTGGGTTGCGACTGGGCCGGCACGTCGCGACCCGGATCGATGCGCCATGCCTAGAAGTGGGTCCATATTGTTGGATTCACCTGAATAGCATTTTTACCTTAATTTTTATTTTTGACAAATGGGACAGTATACTATAAGACCAGTGTTTTGCAAATGGATCTATATCTTAATGGGCCCCTCGAGGGATAGATTTAGATTTCTGGTTTTTGATCTATCGATGATCTATCCAAATTTGTGGAAAAAAACAGCCAAATGAAACATTGTCGAAATTGGTCCAGCAGTGAGAGAAAATGATAGATTGAAACACTGTAGTAAAATGTTGAAAAAATGGCCGATGCTAGAGGCCAAAAAGTAGAAAACAGAGAAATGAACTAAAATTTAAGGTAAAAAAAAAGGATGAACTATATCATCTTGGTGAAATTTCGTTTCTACATAACCAGAGATTAAATAAATTGTCTTTGAAAATGATTTAAAAACACAAATCAACTATTTACAAAGATAGAATCAATCATTTCATAAAATAGTTATAAATAAAACAAAAGTTAATTTAAATCAAACTAAAAAAATAAGCTCAAAATTTGACAAAATTCAATTTTCATCTTTTGATTTCACCTAATAGGAGCATAGATTCAATAAAGGAAAATGGGTTGATAGGGCTGCAGCCCTATCAAAATAGGTAAAGCCTCACCTCATAACTCATCAAAAATTACAATTCAAGCATTGGAAAACCTTTACATCGATCATCTCGGCTTGAACAATATGGTTATAAAAATAAATTAAGATTTCAAGCTCTAAAAATAATGTATAATTTAAAGAATTATCTAGACTGTTCATTCACCTTAAAAATAAGTGTTTAAAGATCTGCACGATTTTTTTAATTTCAAAATTTGTTGTCAGTATTGGAAATTGATTTTAGAGTCATCATGGAGATTTCTGTTGCCAAAAGTGAGGTGAGGCTTTATTTGGTTTTCCATACAGCCTAGGCCTTATAGAAATTTCATCCTTCAATAAAATATGGTGTAGTTTAAAAATGATAAAAATAAATAAAAACCATTTTCTTGAGATAAATAGATAGAAATCCAGAGGATAATAAAATAAAATAGTGAAAGGCAAGAAAAATGAGATAAAAAGAAAACCCAAATCCAATCTTAGAAATTTTTTGTGCTGGGCGATTGTAGATTGATAGGGTATGAACAATTTGATGGAATTTCGTGAAAAAATGAGTGAGAAATTGAATATTTTGAATTTTAGTTTAAAAAAGGTCCATTTTAGGCTCTCAATCACAGTGATTTTGGTTTTTGATAGACAAAGCTGTTGTATGGAATGCAAGAGGGCTCAAAATGAAAATTTTGAAATTAATTTTTGTGATTTTTGGTGTAGAAGTGAACAAAAACAATGAGAATGTCTAATGTAGAAAAAAAAGAAGGAAGCACTGGAATCGCCTAATTATTTTCTTGACAAATTGCCCGGTCTCTGACTGAATTGGGTGATCCTACCTATATCTAGCTGATTCTTAATTTCAAGAGGGAATCAACCTGATCACCACCCTCCTAATTTGATCAAGATTAGTCATTACCAATCTAACTTACTAATGTTTTTAAATATTGTGTAAAACAATTTACATTTGGTGAAAGAAGTTCACAATTACCCTTACCCGCACATAAGAATTTTAATAGGTTAGACTGTAATATAAAGTTCAAAAAAATTATTTGGACTTTGAGCATGCTCAGTGTCATACCTTCCACAATTTCCTTCAAAAACCTTCCCATACAAAATAGTTATTTATTTTTATATGATTCCCCTAACCAAAGCCCACTTATACGAAGCCCCCCAATATTAGTGGCCTCACTAATGTTTTGTTTCCAGTTACACCCTAAGCATTCTTTCTCGGTATAAACACAACCAAATTCAAACTTTTGCTACATTGAGGATGAGTATAGAAGCTAGGGGGCAGTGTTACTGAGATATTTCATATATATTGTTGTGTCATGTGTTAATACGTGTCGATGCATGTACATATTTGTTGTTTTTCTATGTGTGTACTACATGTCAACACTTCTATTAAAAGTGTCGCCATTTTATTTTATTTTTTTGAAAAAAACTATTGATAGTATAAATCAGCCATGAAGTATCCCTTTTTTTAACAAAAATAAAACTGCCAGCAACCCCTAATAGGATTTAAACTCAGGTTATCTCTATGCTTTTCCCCTAATTAAAGAGTACCTACATGAAGCCCCAATATCATTGGCCGCAGTAACGTTTTGTTTCCAATTACACCCCAAAGCAGTCTTTCTCGGTAAAAACACACCCTACATTGAGGATGAGTAGAGATACTAGGGCAGTGTTACTAGTACTTCATAAATATTGTTGTCATATGTTAATACGTGTCGATGCATAATCGTGTGAAAGTGTCAACATGTTAGTGGGAATGTTGTCATATGTTAATACGTGTCGATGCATGATCGTGTGTAAGTGTCAACATGTTAGTGGGAATGTTGTCATATGTTAATACGTGTCGTAGCATGATCGTGTGAAAGTGTCAACATGTTAGTAGGAACTCAGGCAGCGAGATTAAGCCAGTCTACCAAAATGGCTTATGGATAAAACAAATAATAAACATTGAATATTACACATAAGTGAACTTTTGAGAATTATACCCATGACCTAGGCTGTCGCTCACTCCGGGCTTGGTGGTTATACCACCTACACCGCCCAATAATTTTGTCTTTGTTTTTAAAATTAATTATAACCAAACTATAGAATTTGAGATGTAAAACATATATCATTCTTTTGTCGCCATAGTGCTATATTTCATGTTTTATTAATGTTATATCTTTATGTTTTATTCCTTAATGTTTATTTAATTCCTGATATAATCCTAGATGAAATTTTCTTACTCCTCTAATTTTTCAGTATTTTTTAAAATATATGTATTTTAATTTTTCCCATTTTTATATACTATATAAAAAAACTATCTATGACTGAGTATTCTACATGTGTATCAGAAATACTAAGAATCAATTACGGCATCGGAAAATTTGGCTTCTCCAATTATGACAATTGAGAAATCAACGATTTCGCACGTGGAAAAAACAATAGTGGAAAGGATATGCAACTTATTAATAGGTTAGTCGGCAATATGTGTTATAAGAAAGATGATTGCATCTTTTTTTTCCTTTTTTTTCTCTTTTTGGGGTAATTCAACTGTGAAGTCCTTTATCCATAGTAGGAGTGGAATGCAAAATATCACATTGTGGCGTCCCACTACTTTAACCACCCATCTTTGAAACAATTCCTTGTTAATTTTTTTGGGTAGTTCAATGAGAACGGATACCATGCCAATTTTTTTTTTTTTTGGGTAATACAATGATGAATATAAGCCCCTATCTATTTTTAAAACGATTAGTAATTTTGAAGGTGTCAAAAAAAATAGAAGTCATGCAACTGAAGTATGAGGGCGCTGGTTGGCACCAATATTTCCCGAGTCCGGTTCAAATCCAAGCTATGCGCTCCAAAGAAGTTTACATGATAAAAGAAGTGGGTCACTTACGACTCGAAGAAAGTTAGGAGAATTAATCATGAATCTCTTGGTGGGATGACGATGGCCACACTCTTTTTGGGTAAACATGTTGGCCACATTCATGATTTAAAGCAAAGCAAAAAGAAAGGACAAAGAACCCCCAACGGTTTACACGAGCAAAGGAACTCAATGTCTGAAGCTAAATAATGAAGTGGTTTTCTTTCATTTTGGAGTGGTCAATTTCGTTCGGAGAGAGAAAACAAAAATTGCACACCAGACCAGAATTCATGTTGGTGGCACCAAATCGTTGGAAAAGGGCTGTGGTGATAATAAAAGAGATGGTCAATGTGGAGTGGATTGCAAGAGAAGATCCGAGCCAAAGACTTGTCTCTACAAATTAAAAGTAAGACTGAACTTGACACAAAAGTTATATATATATGGGAACCCGAAAAGTATTATCGGATCTAGATCCAAATACTATTCGACTATTCGTGCTCAAGATTTGGATATAGACCCAACTTGCCGAATCCAATTTTTGGACTCATACCCGAACCCTGATCGGGTCTACCCCTCCCGAAAAGTATTATCGGATCTAGATCCAAATAGTATTCGTGCTTAAGATTTGGATATAGACCCAACTTGCCGAGTCCAATTTTTTGACTCATACCCGAACCCTGATCGGCTCTACCCCTCCCGAAAAGTATTATCGGATCTAGATCCAAATAGTATTCGTGCTCAAGATTTGGATATAAACGCAACTTGCCGAGTCCACCCCTCGGGTTCCCGGATTAAGGCCTGGGCCCTTTGCTACGCCTTCCTACCTGGTATACTTTTTTTGCACGCACTGGCTTATGTGTGAAAAACCCTGATCTTCTATTTCCGAAGGTAAAAAATTACTTTTTGAATGTAAGAATAGTATATTTTATATTTAAGTTTTAAAAATATAAATAGTATTTCAATTTGATCTATTTTCCTATACATCGGATTAAGCTCAAAGTTGGGATGTTTATACTTTTCACCATCATGCACCTATAAAAAATATATAAAAATAATTCAAAAATAATAAATAGCAAAAAGACTCCATCTATAAGTGTGTTACAGTGAGAAGTATCAATATACCAAAGTTGAGTTTAATCTAGTATAAAGGAAAAAAAGAAAAAAAAATTCATAGATATTTTAAAAAGTAGAACTGAAGTGTGAAATATGAAATATTCCAACAATAAAACATGACTTTTCAGTAAATTTCCACTAAAATTATAAAATTTGACTTTATACACAAAAAATTTCAGTTTTTATGGAACTCATTAGAGTGTCGTTGGGCTCACTGCCAAACAAGCAATAACCTATGGGCCTTTAGAAGAGAGAGAGATGGAAAAAAGAGAAATGACACTATAAGACCCTCCCACACCCACGTGAGTAGCACCCAAAATGATCGCCATTAAATTTTGACACAAATCTATAGAAAAGTTGTGATATAGGTATAAGACTTGGGTAAATGAGTTTTCTAGAGATTTATGTCAAAATTTAATGGTGATCCTTTAGGGTCCTACTCACATAGCTGTGGGAAGATCTCATAGTATCAATACTCGGGAGAGAAACATATAACTTGACGGATAAAATTTCATGCCCCATAGGTAGCTAAGTGTACATTCAATTTGGGTGCAGTTTCTAAAAAGCCAAGGCTCTAAACAATCAAAATAAAGCACATGTTCAAATAATGTAGAGAAATGTGGTTTCAATACTGAAAATCTTTGTGATAGCCTTAAAATATATTTTCGTCGTTAATCACAAAACTTAAAGCCTAAAAAATAGTGTAGATCAAACAAATCTATGAAAATTGAAAATCTTGAAAATTGACGGTAAAAAAATGCGTTACAAGATGCACTATTTTCAAAACTTGAAATCCATTTTTTTCACATGTCCATGCAGCTTGATGTTGAGATGACCAATTTGACGACATTTGGGCATGAAAATAAAATCTTAGAGTGAAATTTTTGGGGTGCACTTTAATTTGATTGTTTAGAGCCTCAACTCTATAGAAACTTTTTCCTTCAAATAAATGAAAGAGATAGAGCGAGAGAGAGTTATACACTTTTTCCTTCAAATAAATGAAAGAGATAGAGGGAGAGAGAGTTATACAGCATGTAGAGGAAAATGGACAAAACAAAATAGTGTTTCAAAACATGGATTGGTTGGTGGATTGTTCATCCACATATCCGTATCAGATCATTGGATTGGTGATTCAGATCAGGTTTGGATCGATAATCTAAAAAATATTAGAAAAATGAATGACATAAGATAAAAGTTAAAAATATAGAGGGGCCCTAAGAATATATTAAATAAGCTTAAGAAATAGAAAAACATATATAAGGGAGAACTCAGTCGGGACCCATACCCTTCCAAAATCGGACCAGTCCAGAATGTTTCCTATCGAAATCGACGATCCAGATTGGAAATCACCAAGTTTTAAAACATTGAGGCAAACACTACTACAATATTTACAGTCTGACATGCACAAAATTATAAAAACCAATTTTTACTTATGGAACTCAATAATAAAATCAGCCATTTATGCAACCAAACAAGGAGTATCTTATTTGCCCTTAAATGTAAAAATAGGCCTCTAAACCAAGGAAGAAAGAGATAATGGACCTTGTATAACATATGGAGAGAAGGATCAAACACCATTGCTTGGACAAAGAGAGAACCATGCATCTAAAACCTGAGGAATTAAAAGTTTTTTCCACAAAGGCAATCATTATATAACATAGCGATTCATTGAGGGAGGGAGATAAAATGTTTTTTAATGCAAGAGAAATTGCTTATTTAAGGCTTGTACATGCCAATGAAAAAATATAGACACATTAATCATTATTCATTATATAACATAGCACAATTTATTTTTCATACAAGGATGTCACAATCAAATATGACCGTTAGATGTGAAATAAAGTGGCTTGGAGTGTTTTCTTGACCAGGCTCAAAGTTTAAAATTTATTTTCTTTCATAACTTTATGAGACACCTCAAGCTGTCGTATTTCTCATCTAATGGCTATAGTTGATTGTGATATTCTTGTATAAAAAATAAATGATTTAATACTATAAAATCCCGTATAACATAAGGAGAGAAAAGGCCAATAATGGCAACTACTCGCCAAGAAGGAGAATGTGAAGAATACTGCAATGTCTTTTTCTTATTTCAAGATAATCCAATGTCCATGGTATAATAACTTTAATACATGTAGTGACATGTGGAAATGCTTCCTAGGAGTTTTTGTTTTTAGATTATGAAGTTTTAGGTTCCACTTAAAAGTGCCTGATGATTATGTGCACACAAGATGGATTTGGATTTCTTCAATGCTAAAATGTGCCTGTTGAAAAACTGAACAATCTATATTTGAATTTTGGATATTATTGCTTTTAGGCTTTGGGATATTATTATTTTTAGGCTTAGAAAGAGAGTGTTTTTATTTATCTTTTTTTTTTATTAGAAAGTTCGGTCTCCAAGTTAAAGAAAATACACCCCTGAAATTTTGTTTCTTTTATTTATTTATTAAATTGGTTACCGGGTTGAACAGAACACATCATAAAATTAAATTCGAATCTTGAAATAGTTTTACATTATTTATACTGGTGTGGTTTCTATAAGGTTGCAACCTTAAACAATCTATTTAAGGTGTGCCTTTAAATTTTATCATAACATATAATTTTGATGTAAAATATTCTAAGGTTATCTCAAAATCTATTTTTAAATCTAATTATAAAATTTTAAATTAAAAAAATGATTAAAATTCAAGTAGGTATATAAACATATGAAAATCTTGAAAATGGATGGTTTAGACAATGTGTTGTAAGATGCACCATTTATGCGATTCAAAATCTTTTTTTTTTTATGGCCATACATCTCGATATCGAGATGATCAATTAGAGAGTTTTTCAACATTAAAACAACTTTTACTAATGGCTTTTTAATGTGCATCTGTAGTTCTAGGTTTTAAGGTTGGAACCTTATATAAACTTTTCACGCACCAAAACCTTTGACATGCATGACATGTACGTAGGGTAGGGCGCAAACTACTAGTAGAGTAGGGGTGGCAATGGTACTAATAGAGTAGGGGTGGAAATGGGTCGAGTTGAGTCGGGTTCGCCTGACATGGGTCTGAATCAGAAAAATGATATGGGACCCAAACCCGATCAAACTTGAATCTAGTGGACCCAAAAATATAGTGGGATCTTGGACCCGACTTAAAAATTACAATATTTATGTATGGGTGTAGTTTGTATATAGCTGAGGCTGTAAACAATCAAAGTAGAGCACAGATTCAAATAGTATCGAGAAATGTGATTTCAATACTGAAAATCTTTATGATAGCCTTAAAATTTATTTTTATATTTAGTTATAAAATTTAAAGCTTAAAAAATAGTGTAAATTAAGCAGATCTATAAAAACTTGAAAATCTTGAAAATTGATTGTCAAAAAATACATATAAGATGTACTATTTCCAGAACTTGAAATCCATTTTTTTTTCATGTCCATGCATTTTAATGTTGAGATGATCAATTTGAGGACATTTGAGCATCAAAACAACCTCTTATAGTGAAGTTTTTGAGGTGGGCTCTAATTTGATTGTTTAGAGCCTCATATAAATTTTTTCCTTTATGTATTATTCAACTATATTTAAATATGGGAAAAGTTTATATAGAGCCGAGGCTCTAAACAATCAAAATTGAGCGTGCATCGAAAATTTCGCTTGAAAAGATTGTTTTGATGCCCGAATACCTTCAAATTGATCATCTCGACATCAAGATGCATGAACATGAAAAAAAATAGATTTGAAGTTTTAGAAATAATGTATTTTGTAACGCATTTTTTGATCGTCAATTTTCAAGATTTTTAAGTTTTCATAGATCTATCAATCTACGCTATTTTTTAAGCTTTAAATTTTATAAATATATATGAAAATATATTTTAAGGCTATAAAAAAGATTTATAGTATTGAAACCACATTTCTCGACAACTATTTGAAGGTAGGCTCTAATTCGATTGTTTAGAGCCTAGCTATAGAAACGGCACCCTTTAAATATAGGGAGAGGTTTGTGTAAGGTGTTAGCCTTAAACAGTCATAGTGAGGTGCACCCAAAATCTCGTTATAAGATATATTTTAGGCACTGAAACTCTTATGATCACCCTAAAATGTATTTTTCATCCTATTATAAAATTGAAAGCTCCAAAAATATTGTAGATTTAATAACATTGTAAAAAAAAAAAAACAAAAATATTGCAGATTTAACAAATCTATAAACACTCAAATATTTTGATAATAGATGTTTTAGATAATATTTTACAAGATATACTAATATTAATACTTGAAATTCAATTTTTCCTTCATATTCCTACATATCGAAGTGGAGATGATCATTTGGAAGGTTTTTTAAATGATGAAACAATTTTTCGATGAGTATTGAGGGGCAAACAACCTTTTCTATGAGTATTGAGGTGCACTTTATATAAATTTTTTTCTTAAATATATTTATATATCTGGATTAGAAAAATATTAGGTTACCTGGATCACACCCGAATAGTATTTGAGTCTAAAATTTGGACCCGAACCTTACTTGTGAGGGTCCAATTTATGGACCCATCATTAGGCCGGAACCGAATCCGAGGTCGGGTCCGAGTCTATTGCCAACCTTGCCCTCATAGGTTCATCAATAAAGTATTATAAAACTGGGGACTGAGGAAATTGGGCGGCTTACCTAAGCAAGCCATTGGGGGCCCCAATGCGGTGGGAAAGGCGGACCTTCTACTCCAACTGCTCATGGAGAGAGGGAAACTTCGGTTTATTTTATACTTTAGAGAGAGAAAATATAGAGAGAGAAAAGCGGTGAAAGGACTAAAAAAGAGAAAGAAAGAGCGTGGGGTGGGTATAATGGTGGCGATTCATGGGGTAATATACGGAGAAAGCGGTGGAAGAGGAGGCGCGAGAGAGGGGGAAGAGGAGGGCAGATGGGTTCCCTCCAGACATGGAGAAAGGCCTACGGGGCTTTGAAGGACACCACCAAAGTTGGCCTTGCCAAGGTTAACAGCGATTTTAAGGTATACGCTTCTCTCTCTAAGAAAAGCTCTCTTTCTCTCTCTACTGTGATTTATTTTTCTCTTTCTTCTCATTCGGGTTCTTCTAAGTTCAGTACTCCCTTTCCTCGTCTCTCCCTCGTCTCTCCCTCTTGTTATTTTTTCTCTTTATTTGGGTTACTCTATTTTCAGTATCTCTCTCTCTCTCTTGTCATTTCGGTTGCTCTAATCCCATTTCCTCGTCTCTCATGCTTTCCCTGTGAATCTATTTTCTCTCTCTTTTATTTTGGGTCTCTAATTTGAGTCCCCCCCTCTATCTCTCTCTCCTGCTGCCCCTGCGAATCTCTCTCTTTACTTTTTAGTTCCTTTATTTGACTCTCTTGTTGGCCCTCTCCTCCGGCCCCTGATTGTCCTTTTCTTTCTCTAGATATGGATTCCTCTGTATTTGAAACCTCTCTCTCTCGATGGGGAACTTTCATTCTCTCTCTATTCAATTGGGTCCCTCTGATTTCAATTCTTTTGATTGGAGGATGTGGACGTTGCGATCGTCAAAGCCACAAACCATGTCGAATGTCCCCCAAAAGAGAGACATGTGCGAAGTAAGACGTCTCTCCGTCCCTCTTCTTTCATTTCTTGAACTAAATGCTCTGTTTTATTCTACTGCCTTTTCTTATTGAATTATTTGGTTCCCTGTATTTCTCTCTCTAGAAATTTTGGCTGCAACTTCGGTGATTCGCCCCCGGGCTGATGTTGCGTACTGTATACACGCACTTGCTAGGCGACTGGCCAAGACCCACAACTGGACGGTATTTTTGATAGCTTCTTGATCTTTACAGTGAATGAACTATTTTTTTGCCTTTTTCTTGATAACTAGTCAGAATTGGGTTTTGCTTTTCTTGTTATTAATTGAGAGATAATAACTTGAGAATTGGGTGTTGTTTTTCTTACTTAATTGCCACTTGGTTTTTTCATTCTGATAATGACTTCGAGAATTGGGTTTTTGTTTGTTTCTGATAACTAATTGAGAAATGGCTTTTTTTCATGCCCACACTACTTGAATCATGTAAGTGATTTTTATGTGCCAGTGTATGTGATGATGCAGATTTTTATTTTAGGGTAGCAAAATAGGTCTGGGCACGGTACCGGCACTCTATGTAACAGTTGAAATGATTTGGCACAGCATAAATATAACAATTTATGCGTTTGTTTACTAAGCTTATCTACGTTTACAATGCATGCACATCATATTTTTAATATTCATGAAGCCATGGATACATGCATGCATTTTTATAGAAATGGTCTCATAAAAGGTCTACTTTTTGATTCATGATTGTTATCGTAATATTTGCGCATATATCTACGTATATACATAATTTAGAACTCAGGTCAGGACTTAGTCAATTGATCTCAACCACCTTCTAATTCCTGAAATGGTTGGCATTGTGATTTGTGTTCGTACTTCTATATTTTTAATGTTAACATCTACTATATGGGAACATTAGGTAGCTATACATGAATCCACGGCCATAAAATCACATTTAATTGTATAAAAAATCCTTATCGAAAAGAACTGTGTATAATACTATTGTATAAGTTCCAAACTGACATGAAACCAGTTTTTTCCTAAATTGCTTTTTCCTTTTCCTAGGAGTATTAATGTTCATTTTTCATTCATGTCTCCTCCAATTCAATGAGGCTCTCTTTTTCACCTTCTCACTGAGTCTTATGTCAAGTTTGACTCCTTCTATTCAGCTTGTTAGGCTCGTGGTCATCGGTCACGAGCCTAACAAGCTGAATAGAAGTAGGTTAATTGTGATGAAAAATTAACCAAGTCAACTCAGTCGAGTTTCAAATGTTCTTATTATACTGAATGATTGGTAAACTTGCCTTGAGGATCTTAGGGATGAAAGAGCCACCCATAACGACCGAATTAGGAAATCATCGATTTTACGAGGGTGTGGATGGGACATCTTTGTTCACCGTGATATTAAACCTCGACGCTGACTTAAGATCGTCCAAACCAGAGTTGTCTTGTGCCCCTAGCTATTATCTTTTTTTTTTTTTGGGTAATTCAGTGGCTTACCCGTTTTTTAAAGTAGATCAGGAGTTAGCTTTTTGAAGGTGTTAGTAGGGTGGTGTTAGTGGTGGGAATGGAAACCACAACGTGGTAACTATGGTGTGGGGTGCTACCACCACGACCTTAGCCCCTAGCTATTCTTTACCACCCTATTGCATTGCAAAGGGTGGTCTAGCATGAAAAGTTATGGGAAAGAATACATCACAACATCTCTAATTCCTCAATCTCTAGTGATCTATGTGTCCTAAATTCATTAAGATTAGGATGCATTGCATCCCATATTTCTTGTTCAAGTGCCTACCCCCCCCGCCACCCACCCACCCCAAACCCAAAACGAAACGAAAACGAAAAACGAAAAATTGCATACCTCCTTAAGTATGGTGCACCTTGAAACTACTTTCGATTCCTGACGGTCTATACAATTGAGAAGAGATCTAGATTTTTCATTTGTTTAACCATTTCTCCCATCCCTTCACTCCATTTGTTCTACCTGTTTTGTGATCACTTGGCTGAATGGCGTAAAATATCTCATCAATGTGGATTACCGCACTCCATTGACTGAATGGCTTAAAATAACTCATTAATGTGGCATTTTAGTGAAATCCCCTTGAGCTTCCTGATCAAATTGCTCCAATACTGTCCCTTACAGTTTCAGATGCTTGTCATGTCCCAAACCATTTATAGATCCATGTTTCATAGGGAAACAAACAACCCTGGGTTAGGCAGCCCAAACTGGCTGGGAATTGGTACCAACTGGACTCTTGTTTACAAAAGTTCCAAAATAGTAGCAAACCATGTAATTGCTCCTAGTTGTCAGTTCTTGATCCTTTTTTTTAAAAAAAAAACTTTTCCTTGGGGAGGGTGGGGTCTCAATGTTGTAGCTGGTGGTTTTATAGGAGTGCCATGTGAAGCACTTGGAGGTGTTCGTCTTTGTATATAACATGTATTTGTGTAACCCAACTAGCGTAGTTCTTTGGATTATCTAGTCGTTTAGATTTCTGATAAGTTCTATGCAAGGGGATTTCATCCTTGACTAAGTACACATGCATCCATTTCCCATTTTGAGCTCCTGCCTCCATTTTAACACCTCCAAGAAATGGTTATTTGCCGAGCTAGGTAAGGGTGATCCACCATGTCTATCATACTCTAAGGCTCATTCAAGTGACTAACAATTTGGAGTCAATTTTCCCTTCCCAATAAACTTCTTATTTTTGTAGATCATCATTATCATTTCAGCCTTCTCTCAATTAGTTGGGGTCAGCTGCATGAATCCTGGTTCTCCATTCTACTATATTAAAGGCCATACCCTCAGTGAGGTAATAAGTTCCCATATATTTTCGGACTACTTTCAACTATGTACTTTTGGGCCTATCCCTTGCCTTTTTAAGTCCTTCCACTTGAACTAACTCGCACCTCCTTACAGGTGCTGTACTTAGTCGGTGCCACATATGGCCCGCCCACCTAAGTCTACTCTTGCTCATTTTATCGCCTATTGGTGCCACGCTTAAATTCTCTCGAATAGTTTCATTTTGAATTCTATCCCTTCTTGTCTTGCCACTCATCCATCTCAGCATCCTCATCTCTGTTATACTCATTTCATGGGTATATTGTTTTTTGTCCGCCCAACATTCCAGAGCAAAGCTAGTCTCACTGCTGTCCTATAGAACTTGCCCTTCAGCTTCATTGGTATGCGGTGATCACATAAAATTCCTGTTGCACATCTCCACTTCGCCCCACTCAGCTCTAATTTTGTGTGTTACATCTTCCTCGATCTCTCCATTTTTTTGGATTATTGACCCAAGGTATCCAAAGTGCGGTCTTTTTTGTACTTCATGGCCGTCAATCTTAACTACTTCCTCGTTTCTACTCCTATTGTTACTAAACTTGCACTCCATATATTCTGTCTTAGTCCGACTAATTTTAAAACATTTGGATTCTAGGGCATCCCTCCAAAGTTCTAACTTTGTGTTGATGCCGTTTCGGGTCTCATCAATCAAAACAATGTCATCTGCGAACAACATGCATCATGGTACCTGATCCTGTAGGTTCCTAGTTAAGTCGTCCATAACTAAGATAAAGAGTTACGAGTTCAATGCTGACCCTTAATGTAAACTTATTGTCATTGAAAACTTACTCGTCTCTCCACTAGTTGCTCGTACACTAGTTACCGCTCCATTGTATATATCTCTCACCAAGCCGATGAAATGTCTAGAGATGCCTTTCTTTTCCAACATCCGCTAAATCAAATATCTAGGTACTCTATCTTAAGATTTCTCTAGATCAATAAAGACCATGTAGAGGTCTTTTTCCTTCGCCTTAAACTTCTCAATCAGTTGTCTAAGTAGGAAAATTGCCTCAGTTGTTGACCTTCCTGGCATAAAACTAAATTGGTTTTCAGATACACTCGTTACATGCCTTAGTTGTTGCTTAATGATTCTCTCCCAGGGCTTTATAGTATGGCTCATAAGCTTGATCCCTCGATAGTTTGCACAATTTGTATATCTCATTTGTTCTTGTAAATAGGTACCACAATACTTTTCCTCCATTTGTCTGGCATTTTCATTATTCTCAATACCTTCTTGAACAGCTTCGTCAGCCAGTCAATGTCTATTTCCCCTATGCACTTCTAAACCTCTATCGGCATGCTTCTGGTCCTAAAGCCTTTCTATCTTTATCCTTTTCAAAGCGTCTTTTACTTCTGACATCCTAATCTTACAAATGTATCTATTACCTCTGCCATCGCTTGTACTAACAGTCCCTTCTATTACTATGTTCCCATTGTGTTCGTCATTTAATAATTTTTGAAAATAGATTCTCCACCTTTCGTTGACCTCATCATCTTTCGTTAAAAATAAACTCTTTATTTTTATAGATAATAGAGTTATATTAAGCAATTGTCGAAACAATATCGTAGCCCACAAATGAACTTTTTATGAAGTTGATTGCTGGGTCATGGACTGATAAAATTTCTCTAGTAAACACAGTTTATCGTGACTTGATCGTTTTCTTGTCTGCCTATCAACATATATTTCTGAGGGAAGGCGTACCATAATCCAATGGAGTTTGGCATACGATACTTGAGACTTTGAAGGGAATATGTAGCCTCCATTTTTGCTGATTGATATTGAGGGTGAACCGTAGCAGGGTACAAAGGATGTTCTGTCAATCATAGATCCTCTCCTCCATTTGTCATTGGGAAAGTGCGGTGAATACCCCTTTGGTATACTTCATATCATATCATTGGATTGTGGTATTACTCGACCTACTTCCATTTGCTTAGGGAAACTCCAGCATAGGGAAACTCTGGCATTGGCATTATTTCTAAAGGATTGGCTATTTGTTATACTATTATTTGTTTGAGATAATGTTGATATAGTGATTATATGCGTCCATTGTATTTGGATTGATTCTTTTTCTTCACTTTGGCCATATATTCTACCTTTATTTTCAATCATTGGCCTCAGTTTCTTATTCTTTTTCTCATTTTATAAGTAAATAATTCTCATTCTTCTGTTTGTTGGCATCTTTTAGGTGGCACTGAAAACACTCATAGTTATCCATAGGACTCTACGGGAAGGTGACCCTACTTTTCGTGAGGAACTGCTTAATTTCTCCCACAGGGCCCATATACTCCAGTTATCTAATTTTAAGGATGACTCTGGTCCAATTGGTTGGTTTCCTGTACCCAAATCTATTTTTCCAGATTCGTAATCATGTTACAGTCACATTTCTCATTAGGAACGTATACCAATATATATGGTACTCAAATAATCCATCAAAAAAAATAGTAGAATAAAAGTTTGTCCACCCTCCATTCTCTATGGGCAGCAGATATCGATGCTATGGAGATGAATTTCCCATTCGGTCCTGCTATGATTAATGTTTGCTGTCTATCATGGATAATGAATGGTGGATGGCCCTTTGGTGTACCACATACCATGCTATTGCTGAGTGGTATAACTTTTGAATGGCTAGCCAAATTATGATATACTTCTAATAATTGTTTGGGAAACATTATTCTTGTGCAGCTTGGGATTGCTCTGCTTGGGTTCGTACCTATGCTTTGTTCCTTGAGGAAAGACTGGAATGTTTTAGAGTTTTGAAGTATGATGTCGAAGCTGAACGTTTTACCAAGCCTGCAGAAGGGCATGAGAAGGTACGCTTTTAATGTTGGATTTGTTCATATGGGAAAATGTGCTATAATTACATTTAGGAACATCTTAGTCTTCTATTGGGGTCATCAACTTCCAATGAATTTATGGACAATGATAGATTCGGGGATTTCAAAGCGGTGATCTGGATCATGAATGGCCAATCTGGATCAGATCCGGTGAGGTGCTGATCTAGTTCCTTATCAGAACTATGAATGCATTTGAGTCCGAGGGGCTCACTTGGTTCTTTGAGAGAACATGGCGAGTGTTAGGGAATCAAGCAATTTTGTTAGAAGAATCGTCTGATTCCTACCCCAATTATATGCGAACGACTTAGTCTTCTATTGGGGTCATCAACTACCAATGAATTTATGGACAATGATAGATTCTGGGATTCAAAGCGGTGATCTGGATCATGAATGGCCAATCTGGATCAGATCCGGTGAGGTACTGATCCTGTTCCTTATCAGAACTATGAATGCATTCGAGTCCGAGGGGCTTACTTGGTTTCTTTGAGAGAACATGGCGAGTGTTAGGGAATCAAGCAATTTTGTTAGAAGAATTGCTTGATTCCTACCCCAATTTATTTTTGGACCTTTTTCATTTTTTTTGAATATTAAAGCATTAGTTTAGTATAATATTTTTTTTAAAAAAGCATTAGTTTAGTACTATTTTGTCTGGGGCCATTTTTAAAATACTTGGCCATTGCAGTGTTTTAAAAAATTGATTGGCCAGGTTAATGTTTAAAACTTGGAGTTGGGTTAAGATTGCCCATGCTCTGTACCTGTCCAGATAGGTTGAAATGGTTGACAGTAAATAAAAACATTAATAATATTTTTTTGGATATTCAGCTTTTTTTTTTTTTGGGGGGGGGAAGTGTCTTGATTGCCTACCTACTGAGTTGCAATCTAGATTAGTGATTCTGATTGCCAGATTTTAAAACCTAGGTCCAAGTGGATTGGTCCTCCATTGTGCCGATCTGGTTTGGCCGAATAGGGCAATCAAGGTCAGCTGAATTGGCTGTCTATCCAAAAGTTAAGAAAGAACAGGAACTTAAGAAGAGAAAGTGTTGCATAGTTACATCTTCCTAATTTATAATATGTTTATTTGATGATTAAATCATCAAACAAACATAACATTTGGGGGGAACAATGCAATTTTGAAAGGTTAGGGTTCATTTCTAATTCTGGGAGGGAATTGGTCCAGTGGGTCTTGAATCCTATACAGATCGACAATTCTCGATCTGGATTGATGGCTTTTAAAACCTTGTGCAAGTGTTTTAAATCTGATATCATCTTGGTGGATCTGCCCTCCATTGGACCAATCCGGATCAGCGAAATTGGTGATCTAGCAAAAAATAAAAATAAATATAAAAATGAAAAAGAGTGAAAAATTACATAAATCCATATTTGTTTGATGATTTAGAGTTCCAATAGTTAAAAAGAAAATTAAACATAGGGAGTTAGGTAAACTAGAGAGATTCGAGCCAACTCTCGATTTTGAGAGGGAATTGGGCCAATCAATGTCCAGTTCTGATCCACAACGACGATTTTCAAAACCCTGTATTAAGCAGTCTATACAAGAAAAACTATTAGGGTTTGAAAGGTTTTATTTAGTAAGAGGAAGGAATTTAACGCCTATTATTAGGTGCCGTGACTGTATGGCTCTATTTTACTCAATTCATAGTGTTCAATATTCATTTACTTATTTATGGTTGAAACTCTAAATCATCAAATAAATATTTATATTATGAATTTATGCAACTTTTTTTCTCTCTTTTCGTTTTAGATTTTATTTATTTTTATTTTGGGTTGGATTGTCGATTCAGCTGATTTGGATTGTTCCAATGGAGGACCGATCCACCCAGATGATCCTTGTTCTAAAACACCAGCCCAAGGCTTTATAGATTGCCAATCCAAATCGAGAATCACCAATGAAGATCGAATTCAGTGACTCACTGGACTGGTCCCCTTCTTGATGCAGAAATTGGCCCTATTCTATTCTAATTTGCATTACTCCCCATGTATATTATGTTTGATGATTTAGAATTTAATCCATGAAACAAATATATTATAAATGGAGGAGATGGATCTATACAACACTTTAATTTGCTCTTCATTTTTTTTTTTGCTTTTTTCTTTTTTAACTTTCTGTTTGATCTACGATCCGGGCGATCTAGATTGGTAATTAGGATTGCCAGATTTGGCCGATTCGGATTATAGTATGGTGGAGGTCTGTTCCACCCAAACCAAGGTTTTAAAACCCCGCTATTTGGATTGTGAATCAACAATTCTGATTGGATTCGGCGGGTGGGCAATCTTGGTCTCCCCCGCCCCCTAATGTTATTTTCTTATTAATTTTTTGTGAAATTTCGACCTTTTCAACCATTATTAAAAAAACGTTGATTTGAATCTGGAATCGATGAACATGGTGATTCTGAGTAGGAATTAGCCGACTCGTTGATATATAATATATAATATGTAATAGTCGATATCACATCATATAAGCATATTATATAAAGTCATTATCATGTCATATAAGTTAAAGGGCTTGCTCGGCTAGCTTTGAGTGGCACTTTAAATGCTTGGTTGGGGGATCAAATCCCCACCCTCGTACTCTGTTACCTTTTAAATGCTTGTATTTGTACCTCAATTTTTTATTAACGCTTTTCTATTAACAACAAAAGTATTGCGACGGGAAGAATCAAACCTCCACCTCTTTGGAAAGAAAAAGACGGTCTCACTCTCTCTCTCTTTTTTCTGTCTGATCGGCAAACTATTGATCCATCTTAGGATCAGTGTTTGTACGATCTACTCTAACAATCCGTTTTTTATAACACTAGTTTCGACTGGTCCTAATTGGTTCAGCGGGTGGGCGATCCAAAATCCCATCACACTGAGCGGGATGATCTGTGTTTGAAATATTGTGTTTAAGAACTTGGATTTCCTAGGTGAACTGGCCAGTCACTGGACCTTGACCCGGACCTGGACCATCCAGATTAGTGAATCAGCGGTCTTGTGATTCAGCCATATGGGCAAAAGAAAAAATCGAGTTATGTGGGTTTGCAAAGACAAGATAGACCATTACATTATTGATTTGCTATTATTACCAAAACACATAATACTAAGAGTCTAGTTCATTCTTGTTGGAGTGCAAGACATTCATTTCATTCTCTAAATTGCAATATACAACAATAATGACATCCATATGATCAATCAAATGGTAATAATATAATTAGTCAAGTCCAAACATACAAACTAGGACCAAGAATAAATAACAAGATGGGCTCATATAAGTCATTCGCATCAGTGTCATATCGATCGTCGCCATAATGTTGAGTGGTCTGGAGGAGTACATTTGTGGGTTCTCCAAGGAAGATGTGTGCCCACCTTCTGACTGCTATATCTGCTCTGTGAATGGTTCTTCATGGGGAGACGAATGCCCTTCTCCTTAGCGACGTCCCTAGGGCTGGTTTACCCCTCATGCTCATCCCCACCCTCCTGCTGTTGGGGCTTAGGCAGGCACTCTTCTAGTTCGGATTGGGTGGCATCATGATCATCTACTGCCCCATCCCCCCTATCTTCTGCCCCATCTCCCCTTGCAAATACCTAAACACTGACATCTGATTCGAATTACTCAAATGTTTGCTGGTCACGTCTGCTTACTTCCTCATAATCGCCGCCTTCTTTATTTCCCTCACCTATTGCCTCAAGAAATGTCCTCTTACATAGTACTTGCTCTTCCTCTTCCGCCACACCTACTCCTCAGTTGTATAGACTACAAATATGACATCTAGGTTGATCGCCCGGTTCTCTGACAAAATAGAATGCCCCTCTGACTGGAAACAATTCCTGGTTCTGATTAGGAACCAGTTCGGTCCCCATCAAATATGTTATGGATCGGTGATTCCCAATTGTAATTGTGATTTCTTGAATAACTGGATAGAGTGCAAAACTAGGGTGCCTTCCAAATTTCACAAATGCTTTGTTGAGATTGAAGACCATGAGAACTTTATTACATACGCCTTTGTGGGTGAAATTTGGAACGCTATTACTAGAAGATTCAACACTGAAGCTGTAGACGTTTCAAAAATCCAAAGTCCCCTAACAAATTGGTTCCAAGAGAAGCCCATAGACAATTTTTTAGGAATATCTCTCTTCCCTAATTTGGGTCATATGGCAAGAAAGAAATTGGAGGGTGCAAGAAGATCATCATATGATTAAAGGAACACCAAGGGAGGTGACGTGGAAAATTCAAAATAGCATCTCGAAAGGGATATCCCTGCAAAGAAGGCAAGAGGAAAAAATCATTCATGGAAGATGAGAAATACAAATTCCCAATCAATGTTGGGTGAGAGAGAGCAAATATAGTAAGGTATAGTAAGGTCAATATGTAAGAGTGATATAGAAAAGCTTTAAGGGAGATAACTCACAACAAGGGACACCAAGGGAGGTGACGTGGAAAATTCAAAATAGCATCTCGAAAGGGATATCCCTGCGAAGAATGCAAGAGGAAAAAATCATTCATGGAAGATGACAAATACAAAGTCCCAATCAATGTTGGGTGAGAAAGAGCAAATATAGTAAGGTCAATATGTAAGAGTGATATAGAAGAGCTTTCAGGGAGATAACTCACAACAAGTTTTCATACAAATTAATACAGTGGGTGGGGTTCCTGGACAAACCCCTGCTACTTTAAGGGAAAAAAAGAGAGAAAGAAAGTAGAGTGGGGTTCCCAGGAACAGTATATGACCCAATAGTTGGTCCTATTCTCCCCTCAGTAGAGTGGGGTTCCCAGGAACAGTATATGCTATTCTCCCCTCTTATGGTATAAAGTACAGTTCATTGGATTACAGTATACTGATCATTTTGCTGCATTTTGCTTGTAGGGCCATAGTAGAACGAGAGATCTTGATAGCGAGGAGCTTTTGGAGCAAATGCCTGCCTTACAACAATTACTTTATCGTCTTGTGGGTTGCCAGGTAGTCTTTTTGGTCCCTGTTGCGGCTTACTTTAGTCTGGAGTAGGACATAAGTTTCATATATAGTTTAAGGATGAGAGTATTAGTTTGTACGTTCTTTTTTTTGGTCTGTTTATGGAGGGTTGGTTCTCCTTATCATCTTGTTCTTTATTCAGCCTGAAGGTGGAGCTGTTGGGAATTATGTGATACAGCATGCCCTGGCTTTGGTATGTCTTCTTTATTTTTGTAGACCAATTAATAGTTTATTGTGTTACTATTTTTTCCTGTCTTTGTACTTTGCTCTAAATGTAACATGCATTAGTTAGCATTCTAGTGCTTCTGAAGTTTGCATTTGTAACTTTAATGATCCAGGGAAAGTTAAAGAGTGAATTAGTGGCAAATTGTAGTTTAGATGCCTGCACCAACTGCAAATAATTGAAAAAAAAAGAAAGAGAAAGAAAATAAATGCAAACTGCTTGAAAATGAGCTAGGCCGTCCGCTGTCATTGTCTTCATCAATCTATTTCTTTATTTATTGGGAGAAAAGTTATGTAATTTTGGTTTGATTGGGGCTTGGAGGCAAGGGATGAAAAAAATGCTTGATTACTTCTATAAATTTTAAATTTTCAGGTATTGAAAGAAAGCTTTAAAGTTTATTGTGCTATTAACGATGGAATTATCAATCTTGTTGACAAGGTATTGAGATTTCAATAATTTGGGCTTTTCATACTTAATTGTTGCTTTTCATGTAAGTGTCTACCCTTTCTCCTTACCATGATCTCCTATCATTGTTACAGTTTTTTGAGATGCCGAGGCATGAAGCTGTGAAAGCATTAGAGATTTATAGAAGAGCTGGCCAGCAGGTTACAGTGATTTTGTTTTTGCATTCATTAAGTTTTATTTGTATAGTTATCAAAGAAATAAAAAAGAATATGTTTGGATTTCAATATCAATAGTTTTGATGTGATTTTGTGTTTGCAGGCTGAAAGCCTTTCTAGTTTCTATGATGTTTGTAAAGGATTGGAACTTGCTAGGAATTTCCAGTTTCCATCTTTGCGAGAGGTATGCGTTTATTTTATTTGGAGCATAATTGTTAATTTGTGGGGGCTTTTGTGTATTGTGGTCACGTTTGTACTGGCTCATTAACAACTTTTTTGCTTTTGCAGCCGCCTCAATCATTTCTTGTAACAATGGAAGAATACATTAGAGAAGCACCTCGAGTGGTTTCTGTCCCAAGAGAACCCCTAGTAAGTGTGAATAATGATCTCCTATAATTCAGTTGTACATCTCTTTCAAGCGGATGGAGCTCAATATAGGGGTCTTCATGTTTAGACATGCTGAATGGTTCAACTTCTGATTTATTTGTGTGCATTTAACAAAAGGGCTTCATTATTGGCAAAATTTTTGGTGCTTCTAGGAGTGGGCAATTCATTTCATAGTTTTTAAAATTATGTGATTATGCAAGTGTTGATGCATTCAAACATGGTCTTAGGGGTGTGTCTCTACATCAGTTGGTGCATTGGTAACAAAACCTTCTAATGAAAGGTAAAAATGGTGAATTGAGTAACTCATGCCCCAAGCTAGTCTGGCTAGACATAGATCCTACAGAGCGGAACATAGTTATTGGAAGTTGGAGCAGGTGCATGACTGAGGGGTTGTCGGTAGCAAGAAGATCCCTAATTTGGGAGCATCATAGGTTTGTGGTTATGGATGTCTGCCTCAAGAGATGGATGAGAAATAGTAAAACTAATAGGCGTCCAAGAACTAGGTGGTGGAATTTAAAAATGGAGAATATAGACTTATTTAGGGATAAGTTGGTAAAAGAAGGAAAATGGAATCCGAAGCATTGGTAAAAGAAGGAAAATGAAATTCTGAGCACGAAGTTAATGTTGTGTGGAATGAGATGGTTGACTGTATTAAGAAAGTGGCAAAAGAAGTTTTAGGAGAAACTAGAGGGAAAAGCAAGTTCGACAAAGAAACCTAGCAGTGAAGTGAGGAGATTCAGAGGGCTATTAGCGAAAAACGATCTTATTATAAAGCTTGGCAATGTAATAGAAGATGATTAAAATTTAGAAGAATATAAAAATGCTAAAAAAATAGTAAGGCTAAGCTTAAAGCATAGATAATCTGTGCAATAAACTAGGGATAATAGAAAGTAAAAAGATGTCTTCAAACTAGTTAAAATGAGAGAGAGGAAGTGTAGGGATCTAGATTATATTAGATGCATTAAGAGTAAGGATCCTTTGACCCTTGTGAAAGATGACGAGGTCAACAAAATATGGAGAATTTATTTTCAAAAATTGTTAAATAACAAATATTATGGGAACACAACATTAAGATGAACCTTTGACATAAATGAGGGCAGAGTTCATTATTACATTCGCAAGATTATGAAATCTAAAGTGAAAGAAGCTTTGAGAAAGATAAAGATAGGAAAGGCTTTAGGACCAGATGGTATCCCGATTGAGGTTTGGAAATGCATGGGGAGATTGGCATATGCTGGCTTACCAAGTTGTTCAACAAGGTGTTGAGAACAAAGAAAATGCTAGACAAATGGAGAAAAAGTACTGTGATACCTATTTACAAGAATAAAGGAGACATACGGAATTGTATAAACTATTGAAAGATTAAACGTATGAGCCACAATATGAAGTTGTGAGAGAGAGTGGTTGAGCAACAACTAAGGCGTAAAACAAGTGTATCGGAAAATCAGTTCAGTTTTATGCCAAGGCGGTCAATTATTGAAGTCATTTTCTTACTTAGTCAACTGATTGAGAAGTTTAGGGCGAAGGAAAATGACCTCCACATGGTCTTTATTGATTTAGAAAAAGCATATGATAGGGTACTTAGAATTTAATTTGGTTGGTACTGGAAACGAAAGGAGCCATTGGATGCCATATTGACATAGTGAGAGATATGTACGAGAGAGCGCTAACTAGTGTGCGGACAACTAGTTGAGAAACAAGGGAATTCTCAGTGATAATAGGCCTACTTCAGGGGTCAGTGCTGAGCTTATATTTATTTGTTTTGGTTATGGATGAATTAACTAGGCACCTACAAGATGAGGAACCGTGGTGTATGTTGTTCGCGGATAACATAGTTATGATTGAGACTAGAGGTGGCCTCAACGCAAAGTTAGAACGTTGGAGGGATGCTCTAGAATCTAAAGGTTTTTAAAATTAGCCAAACTAAGAGAGAATATATGGAATGCAAATTTTGTAATAATACGAGTAGAAATGAGAAAATAGTTAATATTGATGGTCAAGAAATGCCTAAAAGAGATTGTTTTCAATATCTAGCGTCGATAATTTAAGAGAATGAAAAGATTGAGATTTGAGAATATATCGCACATAGAATTAGAGCTGGGTTGGGCGAAGTGGAGATGTGCATCCGGAGGTTTATGTGATCGCCGCATACCATTGAGACTGAAGGCTAAGTTCTATGGGGTGGCTGTCGGACTAGCCATGCTTTATAGGGAGAATATTGGGCAGTCAAGAAACAAGATATCCATAGTATGAATGTAGCTGAGATGAAGATGTTGAGATGGATGAGTGGCAAGATAAGAAGGGATAGAATCTGGAATGAATATACACGTGCGAACTTAGGTGTAGCTTCAATAGGCAATAAGATGAGGGAAAGTAGACTTAGGAGGGTTGGCCATGTGCAACGTAGACCTAATACAATGCCAGTTAGGATGTGCAATGTGGTTCAAGTGGAAAGCTTTAAAAGGGCATGGGGAAGGCCTAAAAGGACATGGATAGAGGTAGTAAGAAAATATATGGTGATTTCTGGTCTTATTGAGGGTATGCCCTTGATAGAGAAGAATGTAGGAGCATTATTCATATAGCTGACTGCAAATTATTAGGATAAGGCTTGGATGATGATGATGATGATGATGATGATAGGAGTAGTATTGCAACAAATATATAAAGGGATTGTCTACAAAGAGACAATTTATCTTTTGTACATGGAGGTCACAATCATTCTCTCTCATTGGACATCAAATTGGATGGTTTGGGGTGAGTCACGAAGTCCAAGAGTTTTGTTTTTGGAATTTTGTGTCTATTCGATGATACTCTTACAATCGCCCATTTTTAAAGGACAAGAGTGTTTGTGACCTCCATGTACAAAAGATAAACGATCTCTTTGTAGACAATCCCATATATAAAATATATGAGAATTTTAAAAATAAAAATTGCATACAATTTTTATAAATTATATAGTGATATACAATTCCTTGAAGATGAAGAGATTGAGGAAGATGTTGTACATAGAATTAGAGCTGGGTGGGTGAAGTGGAGATGTGGTTTCATAGTTTTATGTGATTGTCGCATACCAATGAAAGGGAAGGGGAATGAAGTTTTATAAGACGACTGTAAGGCCAACGATGCTTTATGGGACAGAATGTTCGGCGGTCAAGAAATAAGATATCCATATAATGAATATAGCTGAGATGATCATGTTGAGATGGATGAAGGGCAAGACAAGAAAGGATAAAATTCATAATGAATATCTAAGGGAACTTAGGGGGTCTGAGGGAACTTAGGGGTTTGAGGGAACTTAGGGGTAGCTCCAATAGGTGATAAGCTAAGGGAAAGTAAGCTTAAGTGGGCTGACCATGTGCAATGTCGAGCTAGAATAACACATTTTAGAAGGGGCAATTTGGTTAATGTGGAAGGCTCTAAAAGGGCAAGTGGAAGGCCCAAAAGTACATGGATGGAAGTAGTGAGAATCGATATGGTGACTTATGGTCTGTATGAGAGTATGACCCTTGATAGAGTGGAATGGCGGAACATGATTCATGTAGACGACCCCAAATGGTTGGGATGATGATGATATTTCAGAACACAATAAAGATATAAAAAATATTTGTACTTTACTTACAAATATATTTTGTCAAGTAAATTTTACAGCATCTACTTAGCCAGGTCTTATTATCATCGGAACACAATAAAGATATAAGGAATATATGTACTTTTCTTGCAAATATATTTTGTCAAGTAAATTTTACAATGCATTTATTTAGCCAGGTCTTATCATGTAAAAGTCCTGCATTATAAATATTAGGATGATCAATCGAATGTAATATTTAATAAAAGATATTAATAGATTTCAGCCAACATAGGTTCTACCCTTTTCTTCCTTTCCCCTTGATAAACAATTGATGTAGAAGCAAATGACTCCTATCTTTGAATTTTTCCTATTAAAATTGAAGGATGTATTTTTTGGGGGATTTTCATGGTTTATTCTTCTGATTTTTAAGTTTTTATGGATTTTAGGGTTCTTTAGGATTTTTAGGTGCCGTTTGGTCTTCTATTTTATGTAGAATTAGGATTTCTTGTAGTCGCAGTATGCTCCTTATTATAAATTGGGATTGGAAGAGGGTTGTAAGGAGATGAATGGGATTTTGAAATACAAAAGGAAGAGAGCTTTGCTCTGGAATACCTGGTAAGGGTTTTGTTTAGGAGAACACTCAGATTTATCCATTCGATTGCTTGTTTGGCTTGAAATATTGATATTTTGCCTCTTAGACATTGATTCTATCTCCCCTTTCCTAAACGTCACCCCAAAAGAAGAACTTCTATGGTTTCTTCTTCCTCGAAGAGGTGGCTCCCCCCCTCCGACTGGGGTAAAAGCTATAGCTTGTAATCTCATCCCGTCCCCCACCTTTGCCCTCGCCATCCCCCCCCCCCTCCCTTCTTTCGCAATAGCTAGACCTTGTTGTGTGCCTTATTCCCCTCATGCCACCTTTGCACTGGTGGTGTCCTCTTACCTGTCTTCCTTTCTCTCCACCCCATCAGGGACCCCTGCCCCAGCCCAGTTGCGTCCACCTCCCCCTTGGCCTCGCTCTCCACACCTACCTCTAATACTCTCCACCCTGGACGAGGTCTCTACTTCCCTTTGATCCAAACTTCTTCCTCATTGGTAGGCTCTTTCCAGCCTAGGAGGGATGACTTCCGAGCTATTGAGAAATGGGGTCAGCACTCTTGGGAGGAGCCACAACTTGGCTGCCGTTGTCTTTCGATCGACTCTTATCTTTTTCGGCTTCCCCTCTGAGGAAAGCGCCCTTCGTTCCCTATTGACAACTTCGTCCCTCTGTTTCAAGGGGTATCACTTGAGCTTTGCAAATGGTCACTGGTCGAAGGGTCTATTAGGAAGCAAAGAGTCTGGGTCACGTTGTCACACTTACTCTCGACGCCTGGTCTTAGCTGAGGCCTGTGGTTCCCTAGTAGAGATCCACTGGAAATCACTCGAATTTCTACCCTTGGGTGCCATTCGCTTCTTTTTGGAAGCCCTTGATCCTAGACTCATTCCACCATCCCTCTGGCTCGAAGTGGAAGGGTTATACTTCCGCCTCCATGTTTCGTGGTCCTTGATCTCACCTCCATCCCAAACTTCTTCACCCCCTCTGATGGTACCTCCTCCTACGAGCTCGACCCGCCAACTTGGAATGTGGTTTCCAGGAAATGCCACCATCCTGTTGGTCCCGACTTAGCTCCTCTTTGGTCGAGGCACCCAGCCGTTGTCGGCAACCGCCTCTTGCAGACAGTAGGCGAACTTGGCAGCGTTACCACAACCCTGGAGATAGAGTTGACTGTCCCCTCACCTGCCACGTCAGCCCACTATCAGAGTCTACCTTAGGTAGCACCCATCCGTCCCTTGGTGCGGAATCACTTGCAACAATTGACTCCCTGCTACCTACACTGACTGTACCCACGCAGCTGCCCCCTTCCTCCTGGCAGCATTGGTCTCCCCTGATGAGCCTAGCGACAACGCCTCTTCTCGATTCGGTGAAGCCATTTGGGTCGACGAGGACCCTCTCCTTCTTTTCGAGCCGCCAACCATCTATGCGTTGGCAGGACCCTCTGGCCATGTAGCCCCCTCATTTAATGCCTTCTCTTCCTCGGGTGGAGCACCCTCACCCCAGCCTCATTGCCCTCTGCCTCCCTTTGGCCTCCGCCACCGGCCCTCTCTGTCTGCCGTCAGGCTCTCCCCCTAAGAAGTCATCCTTTGCTCCCCCCTCCCTACCACCTCCTTCCACTTCCCCTCTTCTGACACCAGTCCAGTCTCCATCCACCACCTTGAATGACGAACCCCTCTCGTCCTCCCCTCCTCCTTCATCGAACCCTTCAGTGACACCCATCCACCGCCTCCACCTACCCCCCTCGAGATCACCACCCAGCCGACCCCCTCACCTCTGCCTTTTCCCCTCCCCACCCTACTACCTTCCGCTCCTGCTTACTTTTTGGCTTGTTCCTACTCTCTAGCTCCTCCCTCTTCTATCCTTCTACCTTTGCATTCTCCGCTCCCCTCAT
Organism: Amborella trichopoda; assembly: GCF_000471905.2. Next base: position 603,287 of record NW_006497600.1, on the reverse strand, counting down.
GCCTACCCTTCGACGAGGCTCCCCTCCCTGACTCATCCACTCCCACCCTGCCCTTCTCTCCCCACCAACCCCTTCTGTTGCTTTTGGTAGACCTTGCTCCCTCCACTCAACCATCTTCCTCTTGCCCCTCTTCCCTTTCCGCTGTACCTCAGCCTTCTGAGCCCCCCCCCCTCCCCTCCCCTCCCCAGCATCTCTATCTGCGCCGTCGAAGCACCCGCTACCCCTTGTTTTCTAGCCACCTGCTGAACCTTCTCAACCCCCGTCCTCACCTCTCCTTCCCATGGAGTGGCCCCCTTTTCCAGCCGGACTATTGGTGGTGGAATCCGATGAACCCCCCTCCCCCCCCCCAAACATTATCCCTCTCTTCCAAGTAAGGTCTGTATCGGCCCCTCTCCCTAGCCCCTCGGTGATCCTTTTGCTACTCTTTTGGCCTTGGTGGCGCTTGCTTCTATAGCCCCCCCTCACCCACCCTTATCTTGTTTCCTCGACTCCCCTCAACTCCTTACCCTTGCCTTTTCTAATGACCAACTACTCTCCACTGCTTCACCCTATTCCCAACCCTTTTCCATTCCCCACCAAACCATTTTACCCCCATAACCCTTTCCCTTCCTCCCCAACCCCCTCTCCTGACCCTTCTCTTTTCAACTCTCCACCTTTGTCCCCTCTTCCAAACCCACTAGCCTCCACCCCCCCACCACTTTTCTCCCCTCTTCCAGACCCACCAACCTCCACCACCCCTGAGCCTAGCCTTTTACTCCCCCCTGATCTCTACCTTTCCTATCCCCTTGAACCCTCTCTTCCCTCTCCTTCAATGCCCTCTTGCTCAACCTCCTCCTTACCCACACTCGGCCTCAAGGGGAATCTGAGTCATTTGGAACCCCTCAGACCATGCCCTCATGTCCTCTCACACATGGGACTTACTCCATCAGTAACCTCCTTTCTAGGATCTCGGATGGATACCCTTGGAAATTCTCGGCCATCTATGGCCCAAACTTTGTTGCGCACAAAACTTGCTTTGGGACGAGCTCGACCTCGTCGCCACCCTCCCTCATCCCTCGTGGTGCCTAGGGGGGATTTTAGTATTACTAGATGGTCATTCGAGAGGAACTCAAATTCCAACATCTTGCAAGGGATGATGGATTTCTCAGACTTCATCTCGCGCAACGAACTTATCGACATCCCACTCCAGGGAAACCAATTCACTTGGTTAGACCACTCCTATCATATCTCTCTCTCCAATCTTGATAGGTTTCTCCTCTCTACAAATTGGGACGATCACTTTCCCGGCTCTGATGCCTGGCTTTATCGAAACCCACTTCTGACCATTGCCCCATCATTCTTGACACCCTTTTTGTCCTAAGAGGTCCTAGATCGTTTCTTTTCGAGCTTCTTGGCTTGAAGAGGCTCCTCTGTCCTTCCTCATCGACTTGGTGGGAGTCCTCCCCCTTCGTCTCGGGTAGGGTAGGATGCAAACTGCAAAACAAATTCAACTCCTTTAGGCATCCCTCAAATCCTAAAGTAAAACCATACTAAGCAACTTTTCTCACCTCAAGAGTACTCACCTTGCCGCCATTGATGCTTTAGACCTCACTGAAGAATCCCAGACCCTGTCGACCTTTGAATCAAACCTTAGAACTCAGCACAAACTGGAGTACTTCTCCACCCTCAAAAAAGAGGAGATTTTTTGGTTTCAGCAGTCCAGGGTCAAATGACTCCGCTTCGAGGACCATAACACTAGATTCTTCCACAAGATAAGAAATTGTTGATGACGGGACAACTCTATCTTCACAATCAAGGATGGAAATTGAATTTTGGACCAACTTCCTGAACTCGAAGAGGCCATTCCATCCTTCTTCCGAACTCTCTATTCTTCCCCCTCGGGTCCCAAACTTACGATGGCAGATCTACAGTTCCTGCTTATTGGGTCCAGTGGTTAGAGCAACCATTTTCTGAATCAAAAATCCTGTCAGCTTTAGTGGATCTAGGTAAAGACAAAGCATGAAGCCCGGACAGCTTCCCAATGGCTCCCTTCAAGCTTTATGGGAAACCTTTAGACCCGAATTCCTGGATTTTTTTTAAAGAGTTCTTCCTTTGGGGAATTCTTCCCAAAACCATGAACAAGACCTTTATCGCTCTTGTTCCAAAAATCGAAGGGCTAGAAGAACTGAAGGACTTCCGACCGATCAGTTTGGTCAACTCCACATACAAAATCTTATCCAAATACTTGCCTCAAGGCTTAAAGAGGTCCTCTCCTCTATCTCTCTCCTAGGGTGCCTTCATCAAAGATAGGTAGATTCTTGACGGGGTCCTAGTGGCGCATGAATGCTTGCACTCTAGGCACCTAGCTAAGCAATCGGGCCTAATCTTCAAGATTGATTGGGAAAAGGCGTACAACCACGTTGATTGGTCAATCTTGGACGAAACTATGGCTAAGATGGGGTTTGGGGAGCATTGGAGAAAGTGGATGAGGGGTTGTTACTCCCACCCCTTTTTCTCCGTGCTCATTAATGGAGCACCAAAAGGCTACTTCCCATCCTCAAGGGGTCTCCGGCAAGGAGATCCCCCATCTCCCTTCCTCTTCGCTATCTTTACGGAGGTTTTCAGCCAATCTATCTCTCGAATGTACTAGTCAGGGTATCTCTTTGGATTCAAAAGTAGTCCTAAGGGTCCTACTGTTTCTCACCTATAGTACGCTGATGACACTCTCGTCTTCATAGACGCAGTTCTGCAGGAAATAGAGACCTTGCGCCTCTTTACTAGATGCTTTGAGTTTGCCACTAGCTTCAAAGTTAATATGATAGGGGTAGCTCTCACTTCGTCTCAGACTAGAGCCCTCATTCCTGAGTGGGAGTGCAAAGTGGAAAACCTCCCTACAAGCTACCTAGGCATGCCATTGGGCCTAGGAAAACGTAAAAAGAGGCAGTGGTCCCGCATAATAGACAAGGTCGATTGTCGCCTTGCAGAGTGGAAAGGCAGATTCCTGTCCTTCGTAGGTGGGACCACTCTTTAAAGGTGACCCTAGCCAATTCCCCAATGTATCTCATGTCCCTGTTCCACATGCCTACGGCGGTAGCTAGTTGCTTAGAACAGTTGATGAGAAACTTTTTATGGACAGGGGATGCTCAATAAAAAAATTCCACCTCATTTCGTGGGAAAACGTTTGCCAACTGAAGCACCTAGGTGGACTTGGGATCTGGATTTTGCGGAAGCAGAACACGACCTTGCTCGAAAAATGGTGGTGGCATGTCGCAACACAAAGCAACATGCTCTGCTCTCAAGTCATCTGGTGCAAATACATAATTCCTTCCAATACCTGGCTATTGGAAGGGAGAACCCTGAGTAGAGCATCAGAGGCCTAGAAGTCCTTCTTCTCTTACCTTCTTTCAACAAAATATTCGCTTCAACCCTAGGGGAGGAGACAATATTCGCTTTGGTCTGATCTCTGGTTGGGTCACACTTCGCTCAGGGACCTATTCCGTTCTCTTTTCACTTTAGCCACCAACAAGTTCTCTTCTATTGCTGATGAGATGCCCATCTCTGGTAACCTTAGGGTCTGGAACCCATCCTTCAGACACCCCCTTTTTGATCTCGAAACCTTGGACTTATTCTCTTTATCATCACTGTCGCATTCAACCTTCCTTGCCCACTCTGGACCTGACCGCCTCGTGTGGATCCCATCCCTTCGGGTTCTTTCTCGCCTCCTCCTACAAAAAGCTCTTGCTACCACCTACCTTCCCCCTCTCTCCGACAGCTGTTGTCTCTAAGGTGTGGTCTTCAGTAGCCCCACCTAAAGTGCAAGGCTTCAATTGGATAGCTTTCTATGAAAGAGCTCTCACAGTTGACCAACTCCAATGGAGGGGGTCCCTATTCCCAATCACGACGTCATGTGCCTCTATGAAGAAGAGAGCAACCCTCACCTCTTCATCCATTGCCATCTTGCCCTCAATTTGTGGGGTTGACTTCTCTGTCTTTTCGGCCTAACATGGGTGACTCCAGCTTCCCGACCGGCCCTCCTTGAATTTTTGACGGACACTCCATGGCCAAAAGTGGGCAGGCTATTATGGAAGGCTTCCATTGCGGCAACAATCTGGGTCATTTGGATCGAAAGAAACTCAAGGATCTTCCGAGGAGCCAAGTGCAAAGCCTCGGCATTGTTCCACAAAATCATTGCTCAGGTCATTTTCTGGGCTTCTAATCACAAGGCCTTCAAAGGCATCTCGGCTTCAACCTTCCTACAACATTGGGAAGACGTCCTCCACACCCGCTCCCCTCGGGTTTCTAGAGCCAACAACTGGTCTCCTCCTCCTGTAGGCCTCATGAACCTCAATTTCGATGGGTGCTCTCTCGAAAACCCTGAACCAGCAGGAGTGGGTGGTCTTCAAAGACCACCATGGCAACATTCTGGCCTCTTTTTCCAAGTACATTGGCCACGTCGACTCCCAGCTAGCCTCGTCTACAACACTCCTCTTTGGACTCAGGATGCTTGACCCTACATGGGGACCACCACTAATTGTTGAAGGAGACGCCCAAAACATTATCACTTGGGCTGCTGGCATTGCTCCTCCTCCCTGGTACCTTGCTTTGATTTATTATAGATTATGCACATTTGCAGGGATACAACTGTCTTATGGAGGCATATCTGGAGGGAATCAGACGCTCTGGCTGACCAACTGACTAAAGATGGAGCGGCTTCAAGCGTCGTGGGTTCATAAGAGCTCGGGGGTTTTTTGTTTCCTATGTATTTTGGTCCTATCTTTAAAGGATTTTTGGACTCTTGCGACCCTGGGCTTCTTATTATTTTGTACACTATGTATTAGGCAACTGTTATAAGCCTCACCATTTTTGTATAGGGCTACTCTCTATGGGAAGCCTATTTTTTGCCGAGAGACCTGGCCTGTGGGTCCTCTTGACGGACCATTGTAATCCTTACTTCTTTTAACACAACAATTAACAGCATAAAAAGAAATGCTGATTTTTTGTTCTTCAAATTTCCTACATCAATTTGGTATCAGAGCACATGATTATTGAGCCGCAAGAGCGCGGAAATCTTTGGTCGAGTCCAGGGTCTACTGAAATTAGCTCAGGTTGTGCTAATTTCAGCCTAGAACTTGTCGATTTCAGCCAGGGTTTGATGATTTTCTGCCTTGGGTTTGTGATTTTGGTGAACCTATAGCTAGAAGAGGTCGTGGAAGGGGGGGGTCTCATAAACCTACCTGTGATCTCAGAGATCAGGAGATTGAAGACCTCAGGAGTCAGGTTCAGCAGTTTACACAGTAGCTTGCATGCATCACTGATGGGCAAGATGGTGATCATTCCACCAAAGAAGATGTTGGGTACAACCTCTTTTCTCTGCCATACTCTGTGTGGGAAATCGTGGGAAGAGGAAAGTGAAGGAAGGCCTAGACATGGAAGGCATCAGTTTAGTTTTTGATATGAAGGTTGATATTCCCGTTTGCTGGTAAGCCTCAACTCGGAGAATTTATTGATTGGTTAAAATCCAGTGGAGAGGGCTTTTGGTTACCATGAACTTCATAAAAATAAAAGGGAATTTCTTCTCGAATTCTTGATGATCGTCATGATTCTGTGGTTGATCTAATGTTTGATGAGGAACCTTTTGATGGAGTTAGTGATCTTGTTTTTGATAGTGATCCTATCTTTGATGAGTGTCCTATTGTTGGTGATGATTTGGTGGGTAATATCTATGGAGAACAACGAGATGAAGAACTCCAAGGAGAATCAATAGGTGAGGTTGCTAATCCAGGCATTTAATCTTAGTGCTCATCATGAAGATACTCTCTTGATTTGTTCTTAGGTTGAACCAAGTGTATGTATCATAGCTTCTCCATCGAAATACACACTCTTTTTGGGATGTTTTCTCTAAAGAGTTCATGAGTATATCACTTGATTGCAAAGATTGTGTCTCAATGCGCAATGGCTCTATTTTGTTGGGCCAATAAGTTACAGGTCCAGATTGAAGGCACAATGTTCAAGGTCAAGAAGCTAATGATTTTAGCGCAGGTTCATCTTAGCCAATTTCAAAACTCAAGGATGCGTTTTCTCCAACTGGGGGAGCACAAGAGCAAATGCTGTGTATTTTTTAATTCTTTGTTTAAACTTCAAGGATGTGTTTTTTGGGGATTTTCAGGGTTTATTTTTCTGGGTTTTAAATTTTTTTAATGGAATTAAGGGCTTTTTATTTTTTTTTAGGATTTTTTGGAGCTGTTTGCAAAAATAGTTAGAGTACTTACGGATTTGTTTAGTTCATCAGGGGTAAAAATATCATTGCAAATTTTTTTTTGATTAGGACTTCTATTTTAACAAGAGCTGAGATTTCTTGCTATCTAAATAAGGTTTTTATTAGAATACAAGAGGGTTGTAAGGAGATGGACATGCTCATGAAATAAAGAACGATGAGAGCTTTGCTCTGGAATCCTGGTTAGGGTTTTTGTGTAGGAGCACACTCAAGTTTCTCAACAGATTGCTTGTTTCTCCAACAGATTGCTTGTGTTGGCCTGAAATATTCGTTGATTTTCTGTTCTTCAAATTTCCTATATCATAAATTAAAAAAAAAAAGCAAATTAAAGAATTGATAGAAAGAGAATATAGAGAGAAGTATGAAAGAGAATATAGAGAGAAGTATATGAGACCATTGCAAATGTGAAAGTTGCTAAACTTGGAACCACCATCCCTTCCTTTAACGCAAACGTGAAATCATTGCATTCAGGACTTCTATTTTAATTAAATTGGATTTTGGCATCCTTTTTCAAAAAGAAATACTGCAAAAGTAGTTGAATCAATGTCTTTTTACTTTTTATTGACATGCATTTAGGACTTTTTTTTTTGATAGATATGGATTAAAGCATATCTTTAACCTTTGGAAAATATATGGAACATGATTTTGCAGACTGATTACTTTCTATTCTGTTTAATATGCATTTAAGATTTGTTTCCTTATAAATGTATCTAACATGGGTCTGAATTATGAGCAATCCCTTTAGGGGTTGCAATGGTATTCCACCATATGGGAGTGGGGTCCGCTCAATATCCCGATTCAAGAAAGAGTGATTCCGACCATGTTGGGCCTTTGCGGTAGCTAAGGATTGGAAGGAGACAAATTTGACCATTTGAATTCGATGGTCTACTTGCTTGAACCATCAGTTAACATTGCTTGTACAAACATACCAATTCCAGATGGAATTTAGTTTCTTCTTTTCTTAATGGAGTTCCTTACATTAATAGTGGTGCATGTAATCAATAAGTTCTAACTAGATGAGCATGTCGGGATCAAGAGCGGGGACCATGAAATGCTAGAAGTTCCCTATGGTTGGGAGTGCCATTCGTACAATGCATGTGTTAGGGATCGCTCGACCTTTTGGGGATCTGATGTAGGAGAACTTGAAGAAACCTAGAAAAATCAGCAAGAAACACGCAATTTTGGAGAAATCCTAAGGTTTTCTCCTACCTAGGGCTCAAACCTTAGGCTTCTTTAACAAGACAGTCTTTTTTTTTTTAAAGAGGAAAACATGAATGACTCTGCAGCCCATCCATGCTCTTATTTATATTGAAAACTTATTGTTTTGGACAATATTTGTCTATACAATTTAACTTTTGACTTAAGTATAACTTGAAACGAAACTCCCTAACTTTAATTAAAATATCTAAAAAGTTCCTAACTGTTCTAGCAATGAAATAAATACATAAAACATCTGAAATCGCCTCAAATAACTAAAATAAAACACCCAAACTATTTCTTGCTTTTCTTGGAAGCCCCTCATCCTCCAAATATGAGCAAAAATTAGGAGGAATCTGTCGTTCCAAAAGAAGATACTCGTGGCTAGTTGTGCTCTGATCTCCATCAAGATCTTACCCCCTACCTTAAAAATTATATATAATCTAGGACTATATGTACTCTTTAAAGTAGCGATCTCTTTATTTGTAGTAAGTGAGCAATTCAATTGCGTTAAAGGTGCAGTTGCAATGCTAGTTGACTAAATAAAGAAAATCATAAGTTTGGTCGTTAACTTGGCCTTTAAGAGGGGATCGATATCCCTATCAGTGGGAGTCGAGATCCTTAACAGTGGGGCCCAAGATTCCAAAATTTAAAGGTTGAGATTCCTTGATGATCCCTTTCTCAAAGTTTTGGACCGAGATTCCAGAGTGGGATCACCACCTATGGTAGGAGATCGCAGCAATTGTGGTTGAAAATATTGATGAAGTCTTGGACCTAATGATGTTAAATGAATTTATATTGACAATAGATGTATCTTGGAATACTTCGTCAGGATTCTCACGCCTTCCAATATTGCATTTGCCGTCTAAATAACACTGATATGTCTCACATTGAATTTCACATTAGTTCTGCTATGTTAGAGGCACGATATGTCCTTTGTTTGCATTGTTGAATCCTTGCAGTTTTTTAGGCTTGTAACATACTATATAGCCTTGAATTTGTACCTACATTCAAGGTAATTTATTTCTGTTGGACTTTCTCTTCATTTTCTGAGCCTTCTATTATCTCCATGTGCCTTATACTATATAATAAAAGGTGAGTTGGAGGGGCATGTGTTGGATTAGTTCTGTACAAGATTTAGTTATTTTGTGGTCATTTATATATTTTATTATACTCCTGCCAAAGAAAGAGCTGAGGATATGTTAGAATAAGACACGTGGTTTAATTTGTTTCCCTATGATGTCCTTACTTTTTCAAGGTATTTAAGTGTTTAAAACGTTAAATGATGTAATATTTAAATTTTGCAAGGTTTTTGCTTGGAAGATTGTATTAAGAGCAATAAATGAGGAAAGGATGGTTGTTCTTCTTTTGTCACGAATCAGAATGGGTTGTTGTGTGCCTTTTCAAAATTTTCTATTTCAAAACATATTCAACATGTGCATCTACTGTTCAAACAACTTTACTGTTACCTCTACTCTGAAAAAATCCCAAAAGATTTCTGTCATACTTTACTAGTATTTCTACTCCAAAAACTCGTAAAATAACACCCGCCCCTCTCCTCTCTCTCATTGCCTGTACTGTGCTTACTAGTATGGAATGTATGAATGATGTAACTTACATTCAATCTGAAGCACTTTTAACACTGTGCTTACTAGTATGGAATCTATGAATGATGTGACTTACATTAAATCTGAAGCACTTTGAAACATGCATTGCCTACTTGCTCAATGTATTGCCGACGTTCATTATCTGCTCTTCTTGTCTATACTATGGGGTCATTTATTCTGTTTTGAATGTCTAAATTTTTAATTCAGGAAAAATAGCAGGTAAGAGCTCAATTGTTCCTGTCAATTCTATTAAAATCTGAAATCTGAGCAATTAAGATTCGAAGTTCTGGTGTTATCAATATTTACAATTAATGTGAACTTGTGCCCTTTCAATGATATCGATAGCAATGTTGTGTTTCTTCATTTTGTTTTATATTAGTCTAAGATCACCTGTCCCTCTTCTTGTCTATTGTACTGAAATCTGAATTCTCAATACTCAGGACATGGAAGTTCTATTATTATCGTATTATGGATTAATCTGAATTGTTATTTTTTGAGGATATTAATGGGGATGTCACATTCCTTTTTTGTTTTTTGTGTTAATCTGAACTTATATTTTAACAGGCATCATCTATTAAAAAAAAAAGAAAAAACGGAGAACCTTCAATGGGTATTGAAGGGTGTGAATTAATGTTTCATTTCTTTCTGATAATTGTTGTATTACTTCTGAAACTTGATTTGGACCAAATCGATGCATATATGCCCCTCTATATGGTTGGTTCTATGTTTGACTGTTTGAATGGAATAGTATTTTTTGTTGCAATGGGGAACAAGATAAAGTGCAAAGTACAATGTAGGTTGTTTGGTGACTTTTTTATTGAATTAGGAATTGCGGCAATGCTGCAAATTAAATGTTTAATGACTTTCTTTATTGATTCAGGAATTCCCAGAAAGATTGCTTCTTACTTACAAACCAGATGATACATCTATAGAGGAACCAGATGGTACAAATGCACCAGTGGTAGAACCACAGCCAGTAGCCCCTACTTCTGAGAGTGTTCCTGCTCCACCTCCTCCTGTGCCTGTGGACACTGGAGATTTGTTGGTCGGTTTTTCTTTCCGTTATGATTAGTATGCTTTTGTTTTCTGATTTTATATTCTAATTTTGTTTGTCTTTTGTAGGGTCTCAATGCAACAAATTTTGACGCTTCTGCAATAGAGGAGCAAAATGCATTGGCTCTAGCTATAGTCCCCTCTGGTAAGTTAAATACTTAGACCATTCTTAGGGGGCATAGGGATTTTTAAAAAATGTTCACCTACACCCTTCCATAAGAGTCAACACCTTTTCGGCTTATTTTTCCAAAAAAGTACCCCCATTAAGATTTGAAATCCAATGGAGTCCATTCCATTTTAAAGCTGATTTCACTCCATCAAGTCCCCAAATTCACCACTTCTCCTGCCTTCCTCTTGTACAAAATCTCTCTCTCTCTCTCTCTTTCTCACACACACACACACACACACACACGCTCATACACACACACACTCACTCATTCATTCATTGAGCCTCTTTGTTTTTAGGTAAATTTCATTGCAAAGTTATTCCATGCAAATGAGTACTTACTGAAGGGCTATTGTATTGCCATGTGATCATCATTCTCATCCAAGCCTTATCCCAATTATTTGGGGTCGGCTACATGAATCCTATTCCTCCATCCTTCTTTATCAAGGGCCATACCTTCAGTAAGACCAGAAGTCATCATATTTTTTCTCATTATTTCTATCCATGTCCTTTTGGGCCTTCTTTCTTGCCCTTTTAGAGCCTTCCATTTAAACTAAATTGTACTTCCTACTAGTGTTGTATTTGGTCAATGCTGCACATGGGCAGTCCACTTAAGTCTACTTTCCCTCATCTTATCACTTATTGAAGCCACACCTAACTTTTGTCGTATGTATTCATTCTGAATTCTGTCATTTTTTGTTTTGCCACTCGTCCATTTCAATATCCTCATCTCAGCTACGTTCATTCTATGGATATGTTGTTTCTTGATCACCCAACATTCCGTCCTATAAAGTATGGCTGGTCTTACAGCCATCCTACAGAACTTTCCCTTTAGTCTCAATGGTTTGTGGCGATTACATAAAGCTCCAGATGCACATCTAATTATATGTGTGACATCTTCCTCAATCTCTCCATTCTCTTGGATTATTGACCCTAGATATCAGAAACTATCTCTTTTGGAATTTCTTGACCATCAATCGTAATTATTTCCTCGTTTCTACTTGTATTGTTACTAAACTTGCATTTCATATATTTTGTCTTAGTCCTATTTTTTAAAACCTTTAGATTCTAGAACATCCCTCCAACGTTCTAACTTTGTATTGATGCTGCCTTTAGTCTCATCGATCAAAACTATGTCATCCACGAACAAAATAGACCATGGTCCCTCATCTTGTAGGTGCTTGGCAATGTTCTAACTGTATTGCCATGTGATGTCCTTCATGAAATACAGAACAAAAAAAAGCCAGATAAAAAACATAGGAGTTTGCTTTTCCAATTTGGAAGGATTTATACAAATCGGCAAATAAATATTTTGGATAATCATTCAAACTTCACTGCAAGAAGGATGCTTATGCAATTTCATGTGCCTATCTGAAATCAAACTCAACTTAGAGACTCTTTTTTAAACTCATTGCAATGGAAAAGTAGGAAAGGAAATTCAAAAAAAGAAAAAGGAGCATTGTCTTTCAAAAATGTGGAACTGCACTTAACAATTCCCCCCTATTGGGCATGTCCAAAATTGTTAATATCAAAATTGTTAATAAGAAAGTCCAACAGAAAAGTACATTGAAATTTCAATCAAAATAAGAGATTCAATTTGACAGTCTCACATGGATACTGGAACTAGAACTCATGGGGCAGTCATGCAAATAAGCCACTAGTGCCAAATAAAAATTCAATTCTTCAATGGAATTTCCAAGAACCACATGAAAAAAAGACAAAAGCAAGTCAAAGAAAATCTCTTCGCCTTCTACTACTGTATAGACCAAAAAAGCGATGGATTTGTGATGGAGAACAGTACACCCTGGTGTACTCGTGTGTGTGTGCACGCGCATGCATGAGAGAGAGAGAGAGAGAGAGAGAGAGAGAGTGTGTGTGTGTGTGTGTGTGAGTTTACATGTAGGGAGGAAGAGCAACGAATTTGGGGGCTCGTTTTGGAGTGAAATAGTGTTCAAATGGAATGGACTCAGTTGGATTTAAAAGAATGATGAATTTGGGGGCTTGTTTTGGAGTGAAATGGGGTTTAACATGGAACGGACTCAGTTTGGTTTAAAATATTGATTGGGGGAAGTTTTTGAAAACAAAAAAAAGTAAAAGGGTACACGAAGGGATTGGTGAAACCTTTCTAGTAATCCCTATGGTTCCTGAAAGAGAGAAATTAAGGTGGGGTTCTTATGGGCAAGTCCAAGGTTTTGGGGGGTCTAAGTGAAAAGTATTCCGTAGACCTTATGACCATAGTAGAAATATGGTCATGAGGTCCATCACCTTCATGGGCTGGACAGTGATGAAGATAGGATGGAACCTAGCATCTAATCCTGTCATGCTCCAGCACTCCCCACTCTCTACATTTCTGTGGAACTTGTTGGTTGAATGGAAATGACCCTTATTATCACTGAATTCCTATAGTTATGATTATTATTCCACTTTCTATGTGTGTGCTTTGAAACTATAGAAATGGATTTTCATAGCAGGTAGTGATGCAGTCAGTGACTCTCACGGAGCACAAACAAAGGGCCTGGATCCTACAGGATGGGAACTTGCCCTGGTTACCACTGCCAGTAGCAATGATAAAAATTTGACCGAAAGCAAACTGGTTTGTCCTTCCTGCCTTTTAATTTTTCATATTTGTGTCAAATGTTGGGACACCTTGAATTACATTAATAGTTGAACCAAAATTTAAAGTGATTTCTGTAATTTTTCTGATGATGTTTATTTAATCATTTGATGCTGCACACCATATTGAATGCATAAATGGTGCTTTTGCATCATCTAATAATTCCTGGTTTATAACTAGTTAAGTGGTAGGGTTTCTGGCACTCTTTCTGATGAAAATATGGACCTTCTATTGCTCACCATGTTATAGGATTTTGTGTAAATTTGGAAAGGGGGTTCTTTTAACTCTTTGATCTCACCAATATTTTGTTATAGATTTCTGCTGTTTCTTCTAAAGGGATATTTGTTTTTAACTTCTCTTTGATATTTGTTTAATGCTCTGCATTTTCACTTCTCCTTTGTGGTCCATAGCGTCCATAAGGAATTTTGGGCCTTCCAAGGTTATATATACACATACATATAGAGGTATGTAGGTTATTGTCTATTGTTCATGCCCCTGAAAGGCCTATACATGAGTGTTAGAGTGGTCTAGCCTGACCTTATAAGTAGGGCGGTTTCATTGCCCTAAATGTTGTTAGGGGAACATTTTTTTATCCAAAAATTTTCAGATCACCCTGAAGATCATATCCATTAAAAAAAATTGATATGGAATACAAAAATACTCCAAATCAAACCCTCAAATAAACTTCGGACGATCCATTTGAGGAGCAATGATCTAGGGTTTTTAGATATTAAAAGCTGTATTTTCTTTTATTGGAATTGTTTGCAAGATAAAAAGGGAATTTTCAGGAAACAAAAAACCTAAATATGTTTCTTGGGGCCTAAACCACTTAATTATATGGCCAGGCTGGACCACAAACACAGATGCACACACACACATATATGGAAAAAGATCATCTGAGCTGATGGCTTGTAGGGTATAGCTCGGAAGCCCAGATTGAAGGAGAGACAAACAGCCAGAATTGAGTGTTTGCATCCTTTTTATGAAAAGAGTAGGGATGTGATGAACCTCAAATTTTGCACGAGTTGGACCCATCTAGATGCTCTGAATAAAAATAAAAAGAATTTGACAAGGACTAAAAATGAAAATGTCTGTCGTTCTTGGTCATCCAGGTCGTCCCCTTTCCTTCAATCTGGCTGAGAGGCTGACAAAATTTATATCCCCCCAACACACAGATGATATATATGCATGCATGTATGTAAACATGTATTTATGTATGTTAGTATGTATGTAATTTACTCTCTTGCTTAGAGTATTAGTAGAAGTGTCAAGATGTGTAATCCACATTACTAAATGGCAATGAATACTTCATGCTCAAAGTTTGACTCGAGTCACCCTCTCTATTCAACAAGTTTCATCTCCCCAGCGGCCTTTCTTTGCACTTATTGGAGGTCTCCAAAGTATTTAGCTATCTCACTAATCTTGTCCAATATGGTTGTTGTTCCTAATGACTGGGCTTCAAGTAGCCCACTAATAACGTTAGATAAGTTACCATTAATAATAAAGTGACCGGAGAAGGAAATGAGATAAAGTTTTAAAACAAAAGAAAGAGTGGAAAAACATTTTTTAAGGGACGACATATGAGAGGAGAGAAGCCTAATTTTGGAAAGATTATAGAATTTCAGATCAGTCCAGGGTCCCCAGAATATTGGAGAACTTCCTGGATTCTTATGTCACATGGCACCCATGGTCGTGAATCTTGACACATGAAAGATAAGGATTGGGTTGACCAACCATGGGGGTGGTATCCCAGATATGTGAACCCTCAAATCTGTAATTCCCTGTCATGCCTAAATTGTAACTGAAAATCGTTGCTCGCCAATCTGTAATTCCCTCTAGACTTGTATTCATACACAAATGAACTGCACAAAAGCAAACAACAAAAATTTGTAGTTTGCGGTTTTCTTGGAAAAACTACTGGACTGTCATCAATTTTGCTACATATGGCTGCAGACAAAATAGTAGTGTTTTTTTTTTTTGAGCACTGACAAAATCGTATTGATTATGGTGCCATAGATTATTGGCTGGCACAATTCTCACACACACTGCAAATATATTTGTGCGAATATCAATAGACTTGGATTGGTATGAATATACATGTTATGTCTGCTGTATTATCGATTTTGTGAGTTGTAGTCCTCAGGAAGTTATTTTTGTTAATTATTTCTAGATCTGATCTTCCCAAGGAATATTTCAGTTATTTTGATCCTGCGAATTCTCTTTTTAGGGATTCAATCCCTCATTTACTTTTTTATGAAATCTATTTTTCTTCTGAAGCTTGTCATAAACCCACCATCTTCTTCAAAACCAGAAATGTTACCTAGGAATGGGCCTACAGAAGCTCTAGAGGCAGCTTTCACTAACTTCTTTCAGAATAACAGAATATTGACTACAACCTTTACCGAAGCCAGTGCTGTAAAACTTGGATTCAGTCCAGGCTGCCTAGGCACCGCTGCCTAGGCGGTGCCTAGGCTGTTGGGGGGTGCACCTACTTATAGGCCCTGTAAATGGTGTTTGGGGGGTGTGGTTGGAAACCAAATGCCCAAAATTGATCTTAGCATGTTAGACATCACTTTTTTCCAGAATACAAATAGAAATCATCGTCTAAGTCCCTGAAATTTTTTTTTTTGAGTGAGGTTAACAATTGTACAACTAAAACAACATCGGAGAACAAGAAAGAGACTCGAGAGCGCACCCACAGGCAGGGTCTTTCGATAAAAAAAAAAGATCACTACTCTGTGACCCTATACACAAGTTGGGGCTTATAAGGATGTACACAGGAAAAGCAAAATACAATGCACCCGTAGAGGTCCAGAACAAAAAAGGAGATGGACCAGCGACGAAAGTATGAACAATGCAGCGAATACAGGGGCATCTGCTTGGGCCCTAGCACCATAGCCAGAAGATCTGCAAACTCGTTCAACGTCCTCCAGATATGCATTCAGGAGACGACTATATCCCTGCAAGTAAATGCAATCTCATAAAAACTAGAGGATAGGTACCAAGGAGGGGGGGCGTTACCGGCAGCTCAGGAAATGATATTTTTGGGATCCCCTTCGACAAACAATTGAGATCCCCAAGACTGGTCAAATCTTTTTAGTCCCAACAATAGTACCATGGATTCAACGTACTGAGAATCAACATGGCCTAAATGCTCTGAAAAAGTGGCCTGGATGTTGCCACTTTGATCTCGGAAATCTCCTCAAGCTCCCGCTAGGCCTGGGTTACCCAGGGAGCATCCGTCGAAGTTACGCTTGATAGTGTCTTCCGGTGGTGGCAGCCAGTTGTTGGGTCTTGAGACCCGATGGGGTTGGAGGTGAAGGATGTTTTCCCATTGGCTAAGAACATTATTAGCTGAAACCCCGGCAAAGGCCCTATGATTGGAGGCCCAAAAGACTACTAAGGAAGTAACCTTGTGGAAGAGGGCTGGAACTTCACTCTTGAGGCCTTGAAAGATCCTGGAGTTTCTTTCCAGCCAAAGGACCCAAATAGTAGCTGCAATAGAAGCCCTCCAAAGGATTCTACTTGCGTTTGGCCAATGAGAAATGAGAGACGAAGAGATGAGAGCCGGAATGGAGGGTGGAATGACCCATGAGAGGCCAAACAACTGGATGATTTGACTCCATAGGTCGAAAGCTAGGCTGCAGTGAATGAACAGGCGGGGGTTCGTTTCCTCCTCACAGTGACACAAAGCGCACCTGTTGGGGATTGGAATCCCTTTCCTTTGAAGCTGGTCTATTGTGAGGGCTCTTTGGGAGCGAGCAATCCAGTTGAATGCCTATGCTTTATGCGGTGCAATGGTGGACCAGACCTTAAAGAGAATCGAGATTGGGTTGAGCGGGAAGGTAGTGGTTGAATAAGTCTTTTATAGAAGGAAGCCATCGTAAATGAACCAGAGGGGGAGAGATGCCGCACAAGGGTATCCCTCCTTGAGAGAGTGATGAAGTTGGAATGAAGAGAAGCGGAAAGTGATATGAATTGCCCTGTTTCCTCCTCTCAAAGGTGGTGTCTAAAAGAGGGGTTCCAGACTCTGCGATCCCCAGAGGCAACCATCTCCTCTGCAACAATGGAAGCTTTATTAGAGGCGAGAGAGTAGAGGGAGGGGAAGAGGTCCCTTAGTGGAGTGTGGCCTAGCCAAAGGTCTAATCAGAAGTGCACTCTAGTTCCTTCTCTAGGATGAAGACGAATGAACTACTTGAACATAAAGAGGGATATCAAGAAGGACTTTTATGCTTAGAACACAAAGTTACCGAACCTTAAGAAATGATTAGAACACAAAATCAAAAGATTCTCATTTCAGTCAAGAGACAAATTTAAGACTATTGAACTAGAAAAAAATCATTTTGGTTTAAGTTTATTCATATTGTGGTAACATTGAGTAATATGCCATTAAACGCAAACCAAAACCCATTCTTCAATATGGGTCACAAACCCAAACTTCCAAACATGAACTTGAAAAAGAAATACAAGAACAAAAACCAATCAAGGAAAAAAATAAAAATAAAATTAATATACCCTAAACAATTTTTTTTTTAAAATATACTAACCTTTTAAAATGCAATAGATCTTGGTTTGAATCATGAACCATGGGTTGCCAAGAGTCTTCTTTCACAACCACTTCCAGCCACAAAAAGAATAGGGTTGAATGCTTTTCGGTTGTGTAAAAAATCGAAAAGTTCAAAAAAAAAAATAATCATCAAAATATCTAAAAAATGTTGAATGTTGAATTTTGTCACTCGAAATGTGTGTGTGTGTGTGTGTGTATATATATATATATGGGTGTGGTATGTGCAAGGTTCCAACCTTCAACAATCAAATTAAGGCGCACCTCCAAATTTTATCTTAAATATAATTTTGGTTTCAAAATTTTTTAGGATGGCTTGAGAATCTTGGTCATCTCTAGTTATAAAATCTTAAATTCCAAAAATGGTTCAAATCAAATAGATCTATAAACTCTTGAAAATGGATGGTCCAAATAATGTGTAGCGAGATACGCTATTTTTAGGACTCGAAATGTTTTTTTCTTTTCATATTCATACATCTCAATACCGAGATGATCAATTAGAGGGGTTTCCAACATCAAAACAACCTTTTATGATAGATTTTTGAGGTGCACCTTAATTCTACATTTTTAAGGTTGCAACCTTATATATATGTATATGGAGGGAACGGGATTGGCTCCAACGATTCCAAACCCAGATCGGGCGATTCCAATCCGGATCAATGATTTTTAAAAACCTTGCACCATTGTAATAGTGAACTTAGAATTTAGTACTAAATCTTTTTTTACCATAAAATGCCCATACATGTTCACAAATAACTTTTGGCCATTGCTATTTTCATGTATTTTGGAAAGGGTATTTTGGTCTTTAAAATCCCTCCAAAACTCAATTACAAATTTAAAAAGATTCCTTTGACTTTTTTAATGATGATTGGACTTTGAAAGTAATTTAAAATTATAAATATGCTCTTCTCAAAATGTTCAAATAAGCCACTGTTAATGTAATTTTATATTAGTAAGGGCATTTTATGGTCAAAGATTTTGAAGTACTAAATTCTAAGTATGGTGTATTCTAGAATAATCCTATATATATATTTGGGTGGGTGGTGCGTGGAATGGCCCCCCAAAACCCTTTCTCCCCTTTAAAATGGGAAGAAAATTATGTAAACTGCCCTTGGCAGAGGTTGTTTTTTCACCTTCAAGTCAAAGGGCTCGAGGGGCCGCCTAGGCTCCTAGGTGGATCCAGGCGTCTAGGCACCTCGAACAGCTAGGCAGCCTGCCTAGGCCTGTGCACTTTGGGGGTGCCTCCTGGTCATCTAGGTGGCTTGGCGGCTGATTTTTTTAATACAGAGTGGCTGTTTATTGCAACTATTAATGTTCAATGTGACTAGAGACTGTCTATTATTTTATTTTATTGTGAACTGTAATGAAATGCTTCTTGTGGTCATGATTTTGCATCCTATGTCCTAAAGACCAGTGAACAGCGAAATATTGGTAGCTTTTTCCTTCCTTTTTCTTTTTTTTTTGGTTTTTTTCTGCCTGCATTTCTTAGAGTGGGGAAGGTTTCTCTTCCTAGTAGCTTTTACCTGATTGTATGTCACAGATCTCCTATGAGGAATGCTTTTGCATTTGTGTTGTAATTGTGAACAACTGTCCTTTCTGAATACTGTTTGTGTTTGTGTATGTGTTTGCATGTTGGCAGGTGGGTGGGTTTTTTATGTGTCTATGTTAGAGAGCGAGGGAGGGACCCTCCCCCCCCAACCTTACAAAAAAAAAAAGAAGGAAGAAGGGGTGGGGGGGTTTAGTCATGTATATTGTTAGCATTTTATGTTTAGGTCCCACAATTTGACAGTGTATATCATATTTTAATTTTATTTTATTTTCTATCCATCAAATTAAGCTCAAATTTCGGGAGTTGATATTTCTCACCATCTCATATTTTTTAAGAAAAAACCAAAAAGGTATTTTAAAATAAATAAATACCCCTAAATGTTTGAAATTTCTAGGGGTATTTGGGCCATGAAAAATGCTTAGGTCTCGCGATTTGACACTGTATATCATATTTTAATTTTATTTTCTGTTCTATTAATCAAATTAAGCTCAAACTTAGGGAATTGATACTTCTCTCCATCTCACATTTAAAAAAAAAAGCTAAAATGTATTTTAAAATAAATAAATACCCCTAAATGTTTGAAATTTCTGGGGGTTTTTTGGCCATGTTATTTAAATTGATTACATTTTTTAATATTTTTCAAGTGTATTTTGGTGAGAAGTATGGAGGTCCAAAATTTGAATTTCATCAGATAATCGACGAAGAACAGAAGTGGGATGGAATATTCACTATAAAAAGTGTAGTTAAGTACCTACTTTAGAAAATTGTAAACAAACGGGATTTTTCTGTTAATTCTTCTTAGAGAAACTGCAGTTTCTGATTCCCTACTAAATGTGACAGGCCGGCGGATTTGACAAACTCACATTGGAGAGTCTCTACGAAGATGCAGTCTATAGACAACAACAACAACAATTTACTTACGGAGCACCCCCACCAAATCCATTTGAATCCCATGATCCATTTGCTATAGCAAACAACATACCACCTCCACCTTCTGTTCAAATGGCCGCCATGGCTCATCATCAGCAACAGCAACAGATGATGATGGGTATGACATCATCAGGTCCATTTGGTCATCAACCCAACTACCATCATCAACAACAGTTTGGCCCATCAAACCCTTTTGGTGATACAACTTTTGGAGCTTTACCGCCAAATCCAAATCATCAAAACAATCCATTTGGAAACCCAGCATTACTTTAGCATGGATGGATAAGCCATATGCTCATGCTTGTGTATTGGAATGATGGGTATGTATGTTTTGTATATGTCATATTCCCATTAGCAATAGTATGATTTTTTAGTTTTGGCTCTGCCTCATTGGCCCCACGGCACCCATGGGAGGTCGTTTCGCCATGATATGCAATACATGGGATTCTGAGCAGTTACTGCTTGAATCGGTTACATTTGTCAGATGTGTTTATAGGTTGTATGGGATTCTTGGTGGTTATGGCTTGAATTTGTGCTATTTTTTCTGTTATCCTTGTGGCCACTTGCTGAAGTGTTTTGTGTTATGCATCAGATTACAACTTGCTCCAGAGGAGCTCATTGTTGAGATTCAAGTTTTGATTCATCAAAGTTAAGATTATATGTCATAGTATAGTTTCTGGTTAATCAATGTAATAGTGAGGCACTTATACTTCCTCATCTCCTAACTGTGATAGAGATGTCCAAGAAATCGATTTTGTTAAGAGCCAATAATTTTAGATTCTAGTGACGTGTGTATCAACTAAGTTGCAGGTTTGAAACTCATGCTTATCCACCCATGAAAGCTGGAAATTGGAAAGAAGAAAAACTTCTTAAAAGTCTTCGTGTGAATGGTCCCAAGCTTGGATGTGGAACACTTGAAGGTTGGAACTCGAAGTATCATGATGACTGATATATGCAAAAAGGTGAACGCTCAATTAGATCTGGTTTTACGCAGACTACCATTGAGGCCAAGCCAAATGCCATCCAACTAATGGATGGACGATGTCGATAAGAGTGGAAACTGTGCTTTTTGGGCCTTGGTGGGTCCCATTCTATTCGACATGCCCCACCCATAGAGTGGATGATGTTATGTGGTCTCTTCTCTACCATAATGATCTCAGGGTTTTAAAACCCAGTGACCCACGTTGGAATCGCAAAACTGGATAGGGTTTGTTGGGTGTGTGATTTGGGTCCCATCCCCGGTCCCCCCTTTTATTTTTGTTTGTTTTTAAATTAAATTTTTACCAGTTTAACCGGTCTGTATTGTTGATTTGGCCGATCTTGGTTTGATCCAAAATCCAATTTTGTGTTTTAAAACACTAATTGAGTAGAAGCGATTCTACATGGTCATTCCTCTATAGGAAAAAATAAAATAAAAATCTGTTTTTATAAAATAGGAAGTCTCTTGTATTTCTTTTAGCGAGCATTTAACAGTAAGTTGTTCTTAAATGTATATAATTTTAATCTTACAAATATTTTGCCAGCATTTAACAGTACAGTTGTTCTTAAATGTATATAATTTTAATCTTACAAATATAAGTAGTGTATAAAAAATAAAAAATATAAGCTATATAAAGTTTAGATTTTGATTTAATAGAACAAAATCAATAGTACAGTTTTGATCCTAACAACCTTGGACCTTGTTTTATTTTTAATTATGTTTGTGCTGTTCGATCACTTGAAAAACTGCAGGATAGTTCCTTTACAATGTGAAAAAAAGAGAAGTTAATTTTAATGTGGGAAAAGTTTATATAGAGTTGAGGCTCTAAACAATCAAATTTGAGCCTACATCAAAAATTTCACTAGAAGAGGTTGTTTTGATGCTCAAATATCTTCAAATTGATCATCTTGACATCAAGATGCATGGACATGAAAAAAAAATAGATTTAAAGTTTTGGAAATAGTGTATTTTGTAATGCAATTTTGGACTGTCAATTTTCAAGATTTTCAAGTTTTTATAAATCTATCGATCTACACTATTTTTGAAGCTTTAAATTTTTATAAATAAATATGAAAATATATTTTAAGGTTGTCACAAATATTTCCAATAGTGAAACTACATTTCTAGATACTATTTGAAGGTAGGCTCTAATTTGATTGTTTAGAGCCTAGGCTCTATACAAACCACACCCTTTGAAAAAATGGGAAAGAAAAACAGGTTTTTCTATCTCAAATATTTTATTTGTTTTCTTGTATCTTTCCTACCGCTTGAAGATCTTTCTCTAACAACCGTGTCCCATAAAATTTCTTTGACAAGAATCACAATTTTGATAAATCGGCATTAGAGCATTATATATATTATCAAAGGGAAAAGTTTATATAGAGCCTAGGCTCTAAACAATCAAATTAGAGCCTACCTCAAAAATTTCACTAGAAGAGGTTATTTGGATGCCTAAATATCATCAAATTGATCATTTTGACATCAAGATGGATGGACATGAGAAAAAATAGATTTCAAGTTTTGGAAATAGTGCATCTTGTAACACACTTTTTGACCATCAATTTTCAAAATTTTCTAGTTTTCATAGATTTGCTTGATCTACTCTATTTTTGAAAATTTAAAATTTATAATTAAAGATGAAAATATATTACAAAAATTTCCAATATTGAAACCATATTTCTCGACACTATTTGAAGGTGGGCTCTAATTTGATTGTTTAGAGCCTCGGCTCTATACAAACCGCACCCTCATTATCAAGACTAAAAAGTGAGCAATCTAGGATTAGGTTCTTCAAGTTGAACATTTTTTCAAGTAGATATTAACTAGAGCGAAGAAATTTCTAGAACTAGTAGAAGGCTTGATGAAGGATAGGACCGTTTCTAGGTCCGGCCAGATCTTTTTCACTTCAAGTTGTCTTT
Organism: Amborella trichopoda; assembly: GCF_000471905.2. The sequence continues at coordinate 580,456 of NW_006497600.1, read as the reverse complement.
TTTATTATTGTAGGATTATATATTTCAAGAACATTTATCTTTGGTATAAGTAGTTCACAATAATTTATTGTCATGGAATTCAATAATTAGGGTGTATTACAAATTTAAAAAAATTTACTTTTAAACTTTAAGCCTGATTAATAGAACGAACATAGCTGCCCAATTTCGCATCGAATGGCCAACTTTAACGTTTGACCTCCATGTATCAGTTTTATTGTATATTTTTCTATTAATGTAACACTTTATAGTAAATTATCTAAACTTAAACTATTTAAACTTGGCATGATGTTTAGCACCCCATATTAACTACGGAGTAGTTTTTGGATGAGTAAGACAAGGAGAACCTCAAAATAGTGTTTCTTGAGTGACATATAGAGAATGATGGCAAAAATTATATACATTATGTATTATCAATTTAAGAAAAACAAAGCGAAATCTATAAGATGTAAAAGTCATATGACTAATTCAAGCTCTTCAATTGAGCAATCCAACTGTTCAAATTGACATCAACAAGGGAATTGATGGAGTAGAAGGATCTGGGCCATTTAAATGGCTTGTGACATCTTTTTTACTTTAATTAGTTGTCTACTTTATTTTGATAAATACATAAAGAAAATAAATTATGCTAAGCTAGTCTAAGAAGGGTGAGGACCTTAATTTTGTGTTAACCCATCCCAAGCTCGAAAAAAGAAGGTGTGTTGTGTTAGATAGATAATCAACGTAAAACTTTATCAACACTTCTCAAATAAATTATGCTAACCATGACGTTGTGTACTTTGCCATTTCACCTTAAGAGACATAATTTTAGTTGAGGTAAATCACTCTATATAGTTATTCGTGAGAATTATTTGTATGGCATGGCCTTGAAATTTTTGCACCAGTTTATACTAAGCTCATAATTATATTGTAATTATCCCATTTTGTGTTGGGAAGCAATGCCCTTCCCTGCTATGTGTGAATCAAAGGTAAAACCATATATCCCACAATGTGTGTTTGTGTAAATACCAAAAAATGGGCAAATTTGTTAAGTGCCAAGTATAATAAAATCACAAATCACAAGAAAGAGAAAGTTCTACCAAGCACAATCACAACACAAGATTTAATGTGGAAAACCCTTCAATGTGAAGGGAAAAACCATAGGGCAAATCTGATAGAGGAATCCACTAAAATCAAATGAGGGTTACAATATAGTTTATTCTCAAGTTTTTGCCCAAAATTTAAGGTTTACAATCAAATGAGAGAACAACAGTAACTTGGAGAAGATACAGAGTTACCTCACAAACTCCAAAGAATAGTCCCTTTCCCACCTCAAAAAACCCAAAGATGCTCTTCCAATGCTTGGAGATGCAATCACAGAGCACACAACTGTTTATGTGAATGAATGGTACTCAGTAGTAGAAGATGCTTGCTAGTGGAGATGATCGCTCATAGAAATCGCTGGTGGATGGAAGTTGCTGTCCTCTCCCTGTTCTCTTTCTCTACTGTGTTGAAAAAACGCAATGGGTTTTGTCTTTTAAACACCCCAATGTTCTCTCTCTCTCTCTCTAACATTTTCTTATTTTTATTGGGTCATTTCTTTTCCTTTTATTCCTTATGGGCTGGACCCCTCAAGGTATCACCCAACAAACTCTCCCTCCAGATCCATGAGGAGGGTTCCCCCATACTGGATGCTCACATGGCACCCATGCTTGCCAAAGCTCTGCATAACTCATGCTTCTCCTTTAGCACTGTTTTCGTCATCATGTATAATGGATTTCGATAGATATGGATTTTGCAAATCTTCATCAGCTCATTTTTTAAGACATCTCGAATCCAATGTTACCGCACGTCAATGTGCTTAGTTCTAGAGTGGAATGTAGCATTCTTACTCAGATCAATAGTGCTTTGACTGTCACATCTAACTACATATTCCTTTTGCTTCAAACCCAACTCCATAAGAAAACGCTTCAACTATAGCATTTCCTTACAGGTTTCTGTAGCAGCAATATACTCTGCCTCTGTAGTCGAAAGTGCGACACATTTTTGCAACTTTGATTGCCAAGAAATGACTCTTTTTGCAAAAGTAAACAAGTAACCCGAAGTAAACTTTTTTCTATCAAGATTTTCTGCCATATCCGCATTTGTATAGCCTTCCACCAAGGGTGATGAGTTTCCAAAACATAGACAAACTTTAGATATGCTTCTTAGATACCTTAGAATCCATTTTATAGCTTCCCAATGTTACTTACCAGGATTTGTCAAGTATCTACGCACTACACTGGTGGCATGTGCTATGTCAGGCCTTGTGCACATCATAGAGTACATCAAACTCCTTACGGCTGCTGCATATGGGATCTTATCCACTTTCTTCTTCTCTTCACCGCTGGTTGGAGATAACTTGGCACTCAACTTGAACTGTCTAGCTAATGATGTACTGACTGGCTTGACATTCTTCATGTTGAATATTTCAAGTACCTTCTAATTGTACTTTTCTTGTAATAGCCACAACTTTTTGTTCTTTCTAAACGCTTGATTGCCATATCCAAAATTTGTTTTGCAACCCCTAAGTCCTTCATGTCAAAAACCTTGTTCAATTCTTTCTTCAACCTGTCAATCAAATTAGCATCTTAACCAACGATAAATATATCATCAACATATAACATGAGAATAATAAGGATGACTTTCTAAGGTAAACACAGTGGTCTGTAGTGGTTCTAGTAAAACCATGACTCATCATAAAAGAGTCGAAACTTTTTGTACCATTGTCATGCAGCTTGCTTCAATCCATACAAGCTCTTCTTCAACTTGCACACCATGTGCTCCTTGTCCTTCACTAAGAAACTTTCTGGTTGTTCCATATATATTTCTTCCTTTAGATCTCAATGCAAGAAAGCTGTCTTGACATTTAACTGCTCAATCTCTAAGTCTTGACTAGCAGCTAGACTTAAGATGGTACGAATAGAAGTCATCTTCACAACGGGAGAAAAGATTTCATCAAAATTAACACATTTTTTCTGCCCGAATCCCTTGACAACCAAACTTGCTTTGTACCTCATTTTCTTCTTGTCCTCTTCATTTTTCAACCTAAATACCCACTTGTTCTTCAAAGCTTTTCGTCATTTTGGTAGCTCAACAAGCTCATAGGTTTTGTTCTTATGCAAGGATTCATATTCTTCTTGCATGGCTTTCTTCCATTGTTCATTTTACTCATGCATCATAGCTTCTTTAAAACTTTATGGTTCATCACTTTCAGTGAGTGTGACATACTTTGATGATGGATATTTTTTGAGGCTTTTCGTTCTTTTGGTGACCTTCTCACCATAGGTGATTCTTCTTGAGGAGGTTGCTCGCCTTGCTCAATATCATCATGTACATAATCATTACCATGCATATCATCATAATGCACACCATCTATTTGAGGAGTCTCACTACCTAAAACTTGGTCACCTTCATATTGAACATACTGCCCATCATCATTATGTATAGGTAAAGGGGCTTATACTTCTGGTAGCTCATCTACAAGCCTCGTTGGCGGTTCCTCTTTATTAAAATCGGAAAATATTTGGTTTTCACAAAAGGTCACATGTCGGCTTCTATGCAACTTCTTGGCCTTAGGATCCACAACCTGTACCCGAATTCATCATCTCCATAACCCAGAAATACACATTGGGTTGTAACTTGCTTCATTGCTCTTTAGGTACATGTATGAAAGCCATACATCCAAAGACTTTCAAGTGTGAGTAGGATATATCCTTACCAGTTCACACTCTTTCTAGTACATCCCCTTTCAATGGAGCAAAAGGAGATAGATTTATCAAGTAGCACGCCGTATTCGTAGCTTCATCCTAAAACTCTTTTGGTAACTTAGCTGAGGAAAACATGATTCTAACCCTTTCCATTATGGTACAATTCATTCTTTCTGCAACACCATTATGTTGTGGTGTTGAGTGAACAGTCTTCTCATGTCGTATGCCATGCTTGGCACAATAGGCCTCAAACTTTCTTAAGGTGTACTCTCCACCATTATTTGTGCTAAGGCCTTTCAATGACTTTGATGCTTGTCTTTCAACCATGACATGGAACTTTTGAAAATTTTCAAATACTTGGTCTTTGCTCTTTATTGCAAATTCCAAACTTTCCTAGTTGCATCATCAATGAAAGTGACACAATACAAAGCACCACCAATTGTTTTCACAGTCATAGTGCCACATACATCAGAGTAAACTAAATCAAGTATTTCAGTAGCTCGTTTAATTTAGCATATGAAAAGGAAACTTTATGATGTTTTTTTAATAGTAAACAATCATCACAAGGGGTTAAGGACGTGCCTTTGAGACTTGAAATAGAATTTCTCTTCACCAAAATCTCCAAACCTTTCTCACTCATGTGACCAAGTCGCTGATGCCACAAATCAGGTAGAGATTCTTCAAAGGCAGTGTTCACCTCACCTTTGGATAGCTGGGCTTTGGTCTTATAGAAAAAGCAATGTTTCTTGCTTCTTGCCACAACAAGAGAGTCCTTTTTCAACGTTCACACTCCATTACAAAATTGTGACTCATACCCTTCATCATCAAGCATTCCTGTTGACATGAGATTCAATCTAAGGTCTAAAACATGTCTCACATCCTTGAGGGCCAACTTGTAGCCAATATTGGTAGTAATGCAGATATCACCCATTCCAACAATTTTAGATACTCCATTATTTCTCATCGTTACCGAACAAAAGTCTTACGACTTGTACATGGTAAATAAATCTCTGTATGGAGTAGCATGAAAGGGTGCTCATGAATGAATCACCCAATTTGAATCATCACATGCTGCACTGACACAACCTTCACCACGCGTTGATATGATTATAATGTCATCGGATGCAACTGCAGTGGTTTCCTGATATTATTTGTTTCCATTACCATATTTTCCTTCTTTTTTATATCTTTTGAACTTCCGACACTCCTTATTCATATGTTCGGGCTTCTTGCAATAATAACAAATCACTTCATTTCTCGACTTGGATCTCCTTTTTTATTTTCTTTGGTTATAATTTTATTTATTCTTCGGTCTCCCCCGTTCTTTAATGACTAATGCGTGTGAGTGAGAGGAATCTGAAGATTTTCTTCTCATTAAACAAACTACTTGTAACTTGGCTCATGGTAACAATCTCATTGGGTGCCGAGTTGTTAAGGGATACAACGAGGGTTTCCCAAGTGTCAGGCAATGAGCTCAACAACAACAATGCTTGCAGCTCATCATCTAGCATTAGTTTCATAGCCGCCAACTAATTTACAATGCTCTGCATTTCATTCAAGTGCTCCGCAACCGACCCGTTCTCCTACTTTAACTTTACAAGTTTTCTAATTAAAAATGGCTTATTTTCGGCCGTCTTTCTCTCATGCAAATCATGCAATTTCTTCCATAAGGAAATTGCACTAGTTTCCGTTGTGGAACACAGTATGATCCAACTATTGCCGGATGCAAGCAATTGCTTTCCGGTCTAACTTCTTCCAGTCATCATCGATGATGGTTTTCGGCTTCTTCTCTATCCCCTCAATTGGGAAATAGAGGTCTCTAGAATAGAGAAGGTCTTCCATCATGGCCTTCCAAATTGACCAATTACCCCCATTCAAACTAATCATCTGTGTAGAGGTATTTGTATCCATCTTTGATTCACACACGAATAAAAACAAACATTTGATATGCAAATGCTCTAATACCAGTTGTTGGGAAGCAATGCCTTTCCCTTCTATGTGTGAATCAAAGGTAAAAATATATATCTCACAATGTGTGTTTGTGCAAATACCAAAAAATGGGCAATTTGCTAAGTATCAAGTATAATAGAAATCACAAATCACAAGAAAGAGAAACAATCACAACACAAGATTTAATGTGGAAAACCCTTCAATGTGAAGGGAAACACCATAGGGCAAATCCGAGAGAGGAATCCACTAAAATCAAATGAGGGTTACAATATAGTTTCTTCTCATGTTTTTGCCCAAAACTTAAGGCTTACAATCAAATGAGAGAACAACAGTAACTTGGAGAAGATATAGAGTTACCTCACAAGCTCCAAAAAATGGTCTCTTTCCCACCTCAAAAAACTTGGAAGATGCAATCACAGAGTACACCAACTGTTTTTGTGGATGAAGGGTACTCAGTGGTGGAAGATGCTCGCTAGTGGAGATGATCGCTCATGGAGATCGTTGGTGGATGGAAGTTGATGCCCTCTCCTTGTTCTCTCTCTCTACCGTGTTGAAAAAGCCCAATGGTTTTTGTCTTTTAAACACCCCCAATGTTCTCCATCTCTCTCTAATATTTTCTTATTTTTATTGAGTCCTTTGTTTTCTTTTTAGTCCTTATGGGCTGGACCCCACAAGGTATCACCCAACATTTTGCTCACCCATTAAAAGTCCATTGCAATGATCGATGGTTTTCAAATTTAAGGGAGATCCATATATATTAAGAGGTGAATGCTAGAAATTTAAATACGATTGTGCAAATAAGTAAAACCTGAGTGAATGAGTTGTTCAATTAAAACAATAAGGATAAAATACGAACCATCTATTATGTAATGAATGCCATGGATAGGTTATGACAAAAAAAATCTCATTCAATGTATAAATAAGATTATATACTATCAAATCATTTATTTTTGTTATAAGGTGATAACAAGCACTTCTAGCTTAGATGTCAATTGGATGGTTTAGGGTGTATCATAAAGTTCAAGAATTTGTTTTTGTAGAAATAAAGCATCCCGAGGCTGGCGTGTCTTGTTGGGCATGGAGAAGCATTGGGAACCCAATTTCTTTCCTTGGAACATCTTCCCCTCACCCTGGCATAGTGCTTAGTTTCAGGTTCTTCAAAAGACTTTGAGTCTAGTTAGTGATACTATTACAACTGCTTAATTTGGAATATGACGGACAAAAATGATTGTGAATCCTTGTAACAAAAGTAAATAGTCACTTTGTATACTTTTCAATACAAATCGCAATCAAATATCAACTTGTAATTGATAAACTATGGATTGAATGGCCAAAACATGTTAATTACTATCGGTTTATCGGTTACTTAGACCCCGCCCTAGACCGGTTTTTGAGTCCGGTTCGATTTGTCGAAGACTACTCTCAAGTAAGGGTGACAATAAGCCAGGAAACCTAAATAGCTTATGGAAAACAAAATCACCTACTAGTGTTTCCAAACAAGAGTTCAGCTTTGAGGGCTCCAAATTTTGTGGGCACCCATATTTAAGGCTCTAGTTTTCCATAAAAACTGCAAGAGAAATCTTACTTCTGCATCAACTTGTCAGTGAAGGTTAAACTTCTAGAGAGATAAAGTCGTCCATGTCAATAAGCCCGCAACTTGTTCTGTAATGAATGGATGAAACTTCCCCCGAAACCGCTTTTGGAAATTTAATGGAATTTAGAGAGAGAGCACGAGAATGGATCATACATTTCATTGTGTGCATGGCTTCTTTGGCTCTGCGCCCCTCTATCTTTGAATGCTTTTTTGCAATTTCTAGAGAGAGAAAGAGAGAGAAGAGAGAGACAGAGAGGGAGAAGTCTTGTGGTGTGGATGCATGCAAAGTGGGGAAGAAAGAATAGATTCATATGGGGAAAAAGCGTAAAAGTTGAGATGGTAATGGAGAGCGTTGATGTCACGCTATCATATCAAAGCATCAAACATCACTCTCCCTATCTTCTACTGGGACATGGATAATATCTCTCTCTCTCTCTAAAATCATGGATAATCCTTTCTCTCTCTAAAAATATAGACATAGATACTCTCTCTCTCTCTAAAAAATGGATAAATATCTCTCCCTCAGTAACATCCTGTGGATGTGGTTTTTGGTACACGTAGAAACGGTGGACTACAAAATGGAAAAAGAGAAGTAAAAGTTGTCTCCAAGAAAGTGAAAGGGGAAGCAAAACATTGCTATTTTATGTAGGGTGGGTGTGGTTTGTGTAAGGCTCAGGCCCTAAAAAGTTAAGCGCGCCATCAAATAGTATTGAAAGAAAATTTTTATGATGGTTTGAAAATATATTTTTATCTTTAATTATAAAATTTTAAACTCTAAAAATAGTGTAGATCAAATAAATCTATAAATATTTAAAAATCTTAAAAATTGATGGTCTAAATAATGCATTACAAGATTTGAAGTTTTTTTTTTTTTGTTACTTCCATGTATCTCAAAGTCGAGATGATCGGATTTGAGTGTATTTTTAGCATCGAAACAACTTCTTTTAGTGAATTTTTAAGTTGTGCCTTAGTTTGATTGTTTTGAGGCTCAACCTTATAGATACTTTTTGACCAAATTTTGTACTTGAGAACAAGGTTGGTTCCTAGAAAATTGGCAAATTCTTAGTTAATATTACATAGAGATGTTTAATATTTTTCTCTTGCTTAATTAATTTTAGCTTCTGATGGCCTTAGGTCTTTGTATTAATTTTTGTTAGTGCACAGGCAGGGTTGGTAAAATCCATAGTTTCTCCTTTGTGATATCGATAAAACAAGAAATAAATTTTGCTTGACGTAGGAGATTTTTAGAGAGAGAGGTGAAACAAAAATCGAAGGAGATTTTTAGAGAGAGAGGTGAAACAAAAATCGAATGTAAATTGATGTAGTTTGTGTGAAGCAGCCTTTGTTTACGACAAGAAAAAGAAAGAAGCAAGTTGCAATATCACTTGGAAATGTGTCATTACCACCGCAAGTTGCTATATCACTTGGAAATGTGTCATTATCACACACCACCTTAATGTGGTGGTGATTTACAGCTTGAATCCTTAAACCCACTTCATATCACATACAAAAAAAAAGGAAAAAAAGGGAGATTTTCTACAAAGATGCCGTTTATCCGGACTGGTCTAGCCACTTCTTTTTAGGACACGGTTTCTATGTCCATGTATGAATTGAATCGCCTCTTAAAAATCTATTTTTTGAGATGATTTTTGGACTTAATTTTTAAGGACATGTTAGAGATATCATGAACACGAAAAAAAAAAAAAAAAAAAAATTAAAAATAATAATTCTATTGAGAAAATATTTAGACTGTTAGTTTCAATTGTTTTTAGATAGACGACCTATTTCCATTCATCTTTAAGATGGATGCTTTATACCCGCACATTGTAGAAATACGGTCCAGCCCACATGGAACAAATTTTTTTTTCCTTTTTTTTCCTTCTATTGTATTCGCCTTTGCTCGACCAACCCTGACATGGGTAGGGCCTCTTTGGCCCTGTCAAGGTTAGGCCGAGCTCAAGCTAGCCCTGTAGAACTAGAGCTAGGCTAGTGCCAACGTTGGCCTGACCCAGGCTCTGTCAACTGTCACTTATTCCTTACACCTAAATGGCACTTTAAAAATTTAAACACTTCTTAATGGGCTCTCTTGTTAAAAAATCATGAAAATGACTAGTGTGAAATCGCACCTCTTTTATTATCAGATGTATCATATTCAAAAAGCTAACTTAATAATTAACTTTTTTTAAAATATCAGATGATATAAATGTTCATGTTTTTCAACATTATATCCTAAGAGTTCATTGGGATACATGCCAAAATACTTATCAAATGTATTTACTAAATAATAAGATAATCACTAAAAGATTTAAGGTGTGAAACAAGGAATGATAAGAGTCAATATATTTTGAAAATTAAGGAAATATGGCAACCAAAGGCAGACATCTTATTGTGGCCCTGCAACAGATATTTGTCCTCTCCATGAAGTTCCATGAAGTGAGTCAACAAGATTCTTAAAGACGAGTGGGAAAAGCAGCATTCAAAAAATAGATTCGAAAAAGAGGTCCCATGCGCAGAGAGGGACAACAACTTTGAATATTGATGAGTGAGAGAGAACTAGAGAGAAGATAGAACCAACAAAAGAGATTGTATACTATAAGATTATTTCCAGGCAATTGCTTTTGGCCGTTAGAAGTGAAATTCAATGGCGTTAAGTCGTCATCATCATAGTTTTTTTTCAATTAATTGGGGTAGGTTAATTCAACATCATGAAGTGTTTCACAATATTCGAGAATTTTATTTTCGACTTTGTGTCTAATCAACGAGAGATACCCAACTATCCAATTTTATATCCAATGCCTAATAATTATGGTACGGAATAAGGTTGATGTCTTGTATAAACTTTTTCCTAATAATAAGCAATGTGCTCGAGTAATCTAGACTGTCAAATGGAGCTAGTATTTCTTCAACGAGGCCAAAATTTTCCTATGTGTTCCTCCAAATCATCCCAACATGTCTGTCACAGAGGTATAGAAATAGACTCCTTTAATTACAAGGATGTCACGATCAGTAGTGTTTGTTAGATTTCAAAATGAGTGTTTGTGTGTCATTGATTAAACTCAAAATTTAAAAAAAAATTCAAACATTGTAACATACCCTAGTCTATTCAATTTGATATCTAATGGCTAGAAACATTTATGTCCTCCTTATCCATCAAAACAATTATGCCCTCCTTGTAATAAAAATAAATGGTCCCATAGTATACTATGATCCCTTGTTTTTCACCTGAATGAACCAACGTGGAATCCCAAAAGCGGCATATCACGTTCCAGTGGGCCCAATTCTTTTCGCGATCGATCGACCGTTCCCTGATCGGACAGCCGTGCATCATGAACGTATACAAAGACATTATGTTATTAGGAACAACCCAATAAGGAAGTTAAATTCCTCTCAATATAATTACCATCTTTGATTGGGTTCAAAGTCCGAAAAGTTTTCAAAACTTTGCGACATATTATAATTTGTTAAATTTTACGACCGATTGTTAACTATAAGTATAACCTTCTTCGTACTGTACAGTCCATAATTATAAGGAGGACCCGGTTTTCCTTGATAAGTAATTGGAAAAAAGGTGTTACAAGTAGTTATGGAAATGTCTCCCTCCACATATGCCCCCTCTCTCTATATTCGCTATCGCATATATACTAATAATAGTGGGGAATTTCATCGTTCACTTTTACTAAAACTGAAGTGTTTTTTCCAAATCCACTTAGTATGACTAGGATTTGAGGAATGGTGAATGAATGCATTATCCAAAATTGAGGAGTTATAGGAAACAAGGGAGTAGGGACAAAGCATCAGCCATTTAGGAAGTGGGCCTCATGGTTTCGCTGGAGAGGAGACTGAGGGCCCGCCAAATGATCCCAAACCAAAAAGCAAACCCCTCCTCTCTCTCTCTCTCTCTAACCAAAAAGAAAGCCTTGCTCTTGCTCTCTCTAATGTATCAGTATGAAGCACGAAGCGCCAGGTGGAGCGCGGACCGACGGGTGATGAGCAGGTGACAACAGTAAAGTTAGAGAATATGCCTACGGACCATATGGATCCCCCTCCCTGTTATTAATTTATTTTGTAATTGATTTATTAAACAAAGAGCAAAAGACTCCGACGACCCATCTTTTCATGCATCACTCTCGTTCTTTCTCCACTTAATTGAAAATAAACAGAAAAAAAAGATAGAAAACAAGAAGATCCATTTATGCATATTCTCTCTCTCTCTCTCTGACGGTAAAGGAACCACAAAACATATAGAAAATAAAAAAAATTTAAAAAAATAACTTTCTATACAATTTACTCTCAACTAATTTTTTTTATTTTTTATCTAAAGTATACTTTCCTAACAAATACCCCTTAAGTAAAAAAAAAGTATTTTTTTTTCTTTTTTTTTTACAAAAATACTTTTTTCCGTATTTAAAAAATTAATTTTGGCTGGATATTCACTCGCTTACGCATAGTAGCAAAAGCTACATAAGCTGCCGAACCGCTATGTACCAATTGCCAGACCTCAATAAACTAAAAAAATTGTCGAACCGCCTTCTTTATCGGCTAGACTGCAAATAGATTTGTTGTACCTCATATATAAAAGTGTCGGACCGCCATATAGATATGCTGGACCACATGTTTTTTTAGGAATAGAAGTTCTAGACCACCATACAGATCTATCAAGCCGCCCTTTGTCAAGGAAAAAAGTGTTGGACGGCAATGTACATTTGCCGGATCGCATGTTTATTCAGAAAGAATAGTGTCGGAGTGCACTTTTGTCCAAGGAGAGATAGGTGTGGATAAAAGTCAAGGAAAAGTAGTTTAGTCTTTCTTTTATTTATTTATTTGATTGGGAGGTATTTTGCTAGAAAAATATATCTTGAGATAAAAAATAAAAATAAAATTTAAATGGGCTAGTATAGGAAGCTTATTCTTAAGGGTTATTTGTAATATTCCAAAAAAAAAAAAAAACGGCCATTGCATTTCTCTCTCAAGAAAAAGACCCACTCACTTTCTCTTTACATCTCTCTCAAGAAGACCACACATTCTCTCTCTCTCTAGAAAACTCTCTCTCCCCCCACCTTTCTCTCTCTCTCTCTCTGAGGAGAACAATATATCCATGCAACTCTCTTTGCGGAAAAGAACAACACCTGCATCTCTCTCTCACACACACACACAAGAATACAACCAAACATGTAGAGAAAAAAGACCCATAAATCCATGCATCTGTCCCCCCCCCTCCCTCTCTCTCTCTCAAGAACACAACCAAACATACAGAAAAGACCCATATATCCATGCATCTGTCTCTCTCTCTTACCCATATATCCATGCATCTGTCTCTCTCTCCCCCTTCAGATCCATATATTTCTCTCTCTCTCTCTCTAAAATGCATCAAAACATGCAGAAAAGAAGACCACTATGTCCATCCATCTCTCTCTATCTCTCTCTAGGATCCAATCAACTTTACAGCCTTTCACCTCTATATATTGTCCTCTGTCTCCACACACAAAGAGACCCACTCCAATCCACTATTCACGCATCTCCCTCCCTCCCTCCCTCCTTATCTGGTCTGTAGCGTCTCCCTTCTTTGAGCCATGGAGAAGTTTCAAAAGACCCAATTGGCAAGGTTCGTTGCCATTGCATCTCTCTTCCTTGTAACTCCTCTGATACCTCCATGGATGAGGACCACTTATCTCTACTTCCTCCTCAACCTCCTCATCCTCTCTCTCGGCCTCGAATCTGGAGCACTCGCCTCCTTAACCAAACCCAACAACGAAAAGAAGCCCACAATGTTTAACAATATCTCAAGCAATGGCAATGGAGGCAACATAACGGCCACCTTACTGAGAGAAAGCGATAGTGGTGGTGGTGGTGGTGAGAAACTAACCGCTATTGTTAGAGAGAGAAACGCTTTTGTTGGTGGTGGTGACAAGGTAACCACATTTGTTAGAGAGAGAAATGGTGGTGGTGGTGACAAAGTAACCACTGTACTTAGAGAGAGAAACGATGGTGGTGATGAGTTTGGCAAGGTCACCACTATTGTTAAAGAAGACAGTAGTAGTGGTTCTAGTGTGGTGTTAGCTGAAAGCCAAGGTATGGTTTCTAGAGTGAGAAAGGACATGAAATCTCCATCTACATCAAGCCTCTTCTATATTGAAGGAGAGGAGGAGGATGCAGAGGCAAAGGAGGATGAGAGCTCTCAAGAATTGTTCGCCAAGGCCGAGAACTTCATCGGCAACTTCTAC
>NW_006497600.1:555023-566759 GCF_000471905.2 Amborella trichopoda | reverse complement strand
TCTCTCTCTCTCTCTCTCTCTCTCTCTCTCTCTCTCAGTATATATTGTCACTACTTCGTAAGGTTACGTACACTTCCTCCTCTCTCTCTCTCTCTCTCTCTGTTCTCTCTGTCATAGTATATATTGTCACTTCTTTGAAAGGTTTCACCTCTCTCTCTCTCACACACAGTTTATGTTATCGCTTCTTTGAAGGGGGTTTCACCATTCATCCTTCTCCCAACCACCATCAATTCTCTCTCTCTCCCTCTTCTTTGAAGGGGGTTCACCATCCACCGTCAAAGGGATAAAATGCCAGATTACCCTTGATAAATTGCATCTTAATACGTTTAGTTTACATTTTAATTTTGTTTTCCACAATTGGGATCCTCCAGTAATTTGAGTGAGCTCCCTATTGTCACACTACTGAAAATCATGATATGGAGTGGTAAATTTTGTGAATTTTATGTGCTTATAATATGAACAGTTATTGGTTTCTTTAGCATAAATTAATAGAAGATTCCCAATAGAAACCTACGATTCCCAATATTATTTCCGGAAGTTCTTGCCATAAAATTTTGTATTTGACCACTAAAAGTGATTATGAACTTCTTATTCCACTTATAAGTAACTTTATAATAAACAATTTTTTTTTATCTTATCAATAAGCTGGCCCTCATTTTATCAAGGAGGATTGCAATGACAAAGATTTAAGAACACTAAGGTTATTTTTCCCTTTTTTTCTCTTGCTTCTCTCTTTTGTTGATTTGTTTTTTAACAGGGTTTTGGATTAATGAACTTAATGGAGATGAGATAAAGCGTGCCCCCCACGTTGTTTCGTGTAAAGTGTGTGTTTGTTTAGATTATTAGGGATATTCGAGACATTCCATCGTAGAGTGGAAAAGTAGAGGTGCTTTTCTCACTTGTTCTTTAGATAAAAAAGGATCCACGATTCAATAAAGGGAAAAGTTTATATAGAGCCGAGGCTCTAAACCATTAAATTAGAGTTTATCTCTAAAAATTTCACTAAAAGATGTTGTTTTGATGCCTAAATAACCTGAAATTGATTATCTCGACATCAAGATGCGTGGGCATTAGAAAAAAAATGAATTTCAAGTTTTGAAAGTAGTGTATTTTGTAATGTATTTTTAGACTATCAATTTTCAAGATTTTGAAGTTTTTATAGATTTGTTTATAGATATTATTTTTTAAATTTTACACTTTATAAATAAAAATAAAAATATATTTTAAAGCTATCACAAAATTTTCAATATTAAAACCACATTCTCAGTAGTATTTAAAAGTAGGCTCTAATTTAGGCTCTATACAATCCGCACCAAATAGTAGAAGAAAGGGACTAAATAGTAGAGGGAGGAGGCTCCAAATATCAAGAAATTAATGTCGTTTGAGAGAGAGAAGAAAGGGGTAGAGAGACCCAACTGGCAATGCCAGCCCAGCCAGCCTAGCCCTAGCCTGGCCCTAGTCTTTATATAGCCAGCTCAAGCTTAGTCCTGGCCCCAGCCGATCAGGCCAGATTAAGCCAGACCGAACATAATAGAAGTGAACAAAAAAAAATAAGGAAGAGAAAAGTGCTAAATTAGGCCGAACCTAGCCTACGTTCAACTTTGGTCTATCCTCCTCAGGCAGTGGTGGCCTGGCCCTAGCCTATCCCTTGGACCTCATTTTGCAGCCCAAACCCTAGCCTTTCAAGGCCAGGTCAACCGGCCCATGCCAACCTATTGAAAGGCATGACAAATTTATCATAATAGCCAAATGGAGAGCTGAGGGATGATAGAAGAGACATAAATAGAGAAGAATTAGACATTAAAGCCAGCACTTCCTAACCTTAACTTAAAAAAGCAACTTCTCTTGGAATGTGCATACGCTTGGAAGGACCACTATGGTTCCTACCTTTCCCTAACCCATGTCCACGTCCATGTCTACTTGATGTGAGATAAGTTTGGAACGATGTCCTCGTAATTTCCTAAGAAGCTCCAGAACCACTACTGTTCCTGATACTTTTGCTTCTCCCCAAGATTTCAAGAAATGGAATTATGTTGTAATTATCAATAATGAAGAAAGAGAAATGTTTATCACAATGCTCAGGACCAGTGAACACTTGAATTGTCCAAATAATGTATTACAATATACATTGCTTTAAGACTTAAAATGTTTTTTTTTTCATTTCCATAATTATCAATGTCAAGATAATCAATTTGAGAGTTGTGGCACCAAAACTGCATTTTCCAGCGGAATTTGAAAGCTTTGGCACCAAATCCTATGCTAACTTTTTCCTTACTGTAAATTGGGTACAACTTTTATAACCGAAAATGTCATATAAAGGTGAGGCCCTAAACAATCAAATTAGGGCGCAACTTAAAATTTACTAGAAGAGGATGTTTAAACTCCCAAAAATCCTCAAATCGATCGTCTCAACTTTAAGATGTATGGACATGAGAAAAAATAGATTTCAAGTTTTGAAAATAGTGCATTTTGTAAAGCATTTCTAGACCGTCAATTTTCAAAAATTTCAAATGTTTGTAGATCTGCTCGATCTACACTAATTATAAAGCTTTAAATTTTATAATTAGAGATAAAAATAAATTTTCAAGCCATCATAAAGATTTCCAGAACGAAAACAACATCTTTCGACACTATTTGAAGGTACACCTTACTTTGATTGTTTAGGGGTCAAGGTGGCAATGGACCCAGACCTGACCTGGGACCCAAGGGCTATTCGGGTCTAGGTCTGGGTTTGAGTCCCGGAATATTTTTTGGGTCCCAATATGTAAAATATATCTTAATATAACTAGATACATAGATATTTTAAATTTTTTGGTCGGGTCCAAGTCTCAATCCTGCACTATATTTTCAGGTCCAAGTCCAGTTGCCACCGCTATTTAGGGCCTCACCCTTATACAAACCGCACCTTTTTTATAAATTGAGTACCATTTTGTATTGTAACCACTGAAAGCACGTTTAGATGTGTTTCTTGTTTAAGGGAGTAATCGAACCCATACTGAAAATATCAATTAAGCAAGTTGGCAAGTGATGTTGGAAAGTTTGACAATATGCTACACTAGTTGTATTATTTTATTTTAAGTGTTGCTATACTGGTAGTTGAGAGAGATTCGCAATCTGTATTGCTCTTTTCTGACAAAAGTGGTTTTAGGATGGTCTCCAGTTTAAATTCTTACAGGCTTTTCCTATTTATTAAAATAAATCCAAATCAGAATCCAAATCTTGACAAAGCAACTCACCAAAAGCTAGAGGAATTGTAAATTTCCTCCTTTTTTTAAAATTAATGATCGTGGTGGTCAAGATTATTGACACGTAAAATTTCGGATCCAAAATTCATCTCTGAGATAGATTCTAGAGTAGGTGCTTCAGCTTATGCACCAAGATCGAACCTGAAATTGATTATTCAACACGTAAAGGTTGAAGACCCCTCCAAACATACATTCACATTCCCTTGCCTGGTGTGCTGCTCACCTCCTGCACAGTTATCCCGCTCAGATTTTATTTTCAAATTTGAAGAGAAGGCTTAGGTGCAAATAGTAACCATTAGGAGAAGGAATTTGAAACTTTCCAAATATTGCATAGATCTTTTTATCCCATCGAAGGATCACCATGAATTAACAGTGAAAAATTTCTCCAAATTGCAGTCACATTCCGTATCAATTCATTTTGCAATATTCATAAATAAGGATACATGGCATAAAGTACATATCTCCTATTAATGCCGACAATCTAGAATTGCATAACCAATGAAAGGTATAAAGAAGATACAATGTACCACAAAATCATACACTCAGAAAGAAAGGTGAGACGAGCAAAAAAGGAATTACTAGCACTCGCTAGGAATATGAACACCCTTTGTCATTGATATACAGGGCCCCATATACTCTATAAAGTCAGTGCTTGATTATTTGTTAGATGAACATCCTCAACCCCTACACTGCTTTCAGTTCGAGGAGGCATCTCGATGTAGAGCTCATCTAAAGTGGCACAGTCTTTAATTGTTAAGCCATGCTCATTCGCCAAATGAAGCAAGCATATAAAACATAGGTGAGGGGAAATATCTTCAGGTGCAGCTGCAGGGCAGTCTTGTGGCAAAGTTCTCAGCACCTGGCTGAATAATAATGCAGCCTTGTTTCCCTATCAAGAAAAACAAGTTAAATAGGCATCCAGTCTCTCAATTAAAAGAAAATAAAGGGAACAACAATCAGGAAATAACCAATTAATTAATGTGCAAACCAAAGTGATTATCCTAGCATATACTAATGAATATGTGAATGTGAGGATAATATTCATATTTCAATGCCTACTTTGCCAATGCCTCACACATTAGGCATGAGCTTCTCAATCATCTCCAATATATAATAAATTCCTTTCGAGAGGGACTTAACATCCAGAGAGAGAGAGTCGAACAGAAAATAACTATTTATATCATCAGAATATATTATACCAAGTCCAATATAGTTAAGAAACAGTGGGACTTGATACTATTCCAAACCAAAGGGTTCCATAAGTGCTAGTGTTGTCCAATATCATAGAGATTCTCTATTTTAACAACCTTAAATTCCCACACACTCACAACCTTAATTGCCGCTCGTGCGCACACGCACGTGTACACACACAACTCTATTCTGTTTCTTTTGAAGCTACGCACACACACCCACCTCCTCCAAAAAACGAAAGTGAAGGGGCTTTTAATCTACTGAAGCATGTTGTGCAATGCAAGGATTGACCTACCAATGAAGCAGTCACAGTCATGCATAACCCGATCAATTCCAAATGTGTTTTGAACGTTCCAAACTGGCCTAGCAAAATTGGAAGGGGTAAGGAGATGATCGATACTCCTTTTACATTATTATATATAATGCCAATGCAAGGGATCTAGAAGCCCTAATGTTGAAGATTATCCAGGAAACATATCCGAACAACCCAACCACCCAAACACTTAGATCCTTCGCCAGAGCAGCGACATTCCAAAGGAAGTGGGCAGGGAATGAGCCAGCATCAACTGAAACTAAGAAAATAAAAAGGGACCAAGACACCAAGACCGTCCAAACATCCTCTTTCATCAGAAAAAAAAAAAAAAAACCATTTCTGAAATAAAAAAGATCCAGTAAGACTCCATAGAAGGCAGCTAAGATCAGCAACCTCACCATCCTTCAGGTTCTTCACAAAATCTGGGGCACGACACAAACATTAGTTCAAAAGCATTGCCCAAAAGGTCCAGTCCTGGAAGAGATGTGATGGGTCTCTAACCCATATATCAGCCTAGAATCTGATCTTGAATCCATCACGAACCTAGAATGCAATACCCCTACTAAACTTCCTCCCACCAATTGAAACCTCTCAAAATCCCAACACCCTATTGATCCACTAGGTTCCTAAAACGCAAACCTAATTTAATCCATTTTAGAGAGTTGGCTTCCCTACAATTTTAAAAAATGATAGAAGCTCAGAATAATGTTCTATGGTGGAAGAAAAAACTACTAGTTAATTTGGCATACCTTGATATATATAAAACTACAACCTAATAAAAAATTCATATACTGATTCACCTTGAGGAATCATCAAATCCAATATACATAGAAGACATCATACTTTCACGTTGAGTTCACACCCAAACAAAAGAATATGCCATAGTGAATGATAGTGAAAAGGCCAATTGTAAATCAAACATACGAGAACTGAGAAAACATTAAAGTTTGGAATAACCAATAATTTACTTACCACCACAATCTTTTCGACAGAGTTTTGAAGGCATTCCCAAAGCGTCCCCTTCAAAGAATGAACATCAACTTGTTTTGAAGTCTTGTCATACTGGACTTCAATTTTGTTCACCTAGAAACGACCATGATATAAGATAAATTCGAACTTTGAAGACAAATTACAAAATTCTAACGTGGATGGAATAATATCAATGTTTTATGTTTCCATTGAGAAGAACAAAAATATTCTGAAAATCAAGCGAAAAAATAATATACTCTCCACATACACAAGGACTTTTACAATAAAACCATTGAAGATGCATACTTGAAGTACGTAGCATACAGGTTTCTGGCATTTTGAGACCAAATATCTAGACCTCCATGGTAAATGTATTAAAAGGGCAATAGACAATATCATCCCTCTGCCAAAACGACCACCTTTAATAAAATGGTTATCTGGTGAAATATGGTTTCTAACATTTCCATATTTCATGGCTTAACTAGTTTGATTCTGATAGCAGAAACTTGGGCAAGCGAATCAGCTAGCATTGCACACATGAAATTCTTTTAAAGGATAAATACAATAATACGGTTATTACTAAGACATATTTTCACTTGAATAGTTTTCTTAAAAATGCATGAGCTGCAGGTGATTTACCCACTTCAATGAAAAAACAAAGGCTGCTCAGGTATTTCAAATACCCATGTTTCAACTTCTTAGTTATTTTGCTATAAAATAATGCTGAAATATGGGAATTCCCAATACCCATGATTCACTATTTACTGTTTTTCTAACGATGCAGTTTCAGCACAGGGGCAAAGTCATTGATTTCCCCAGACAAATTTACATGGAGGTACAGATATTTGGTTTCAAATTATTGAAAATACACTACTCTGCCTCTTAAAATGCACTTCCTTACAGTTTCTTTTATAAAAACTCCTACACATAATATGCCAAAAAGGATTAGGCAATGCAAGAAGGATAAATGCAAGGTCATAAGTGTAATAGAAGCTGTAAAACCAGGACGTGCTCCAGGACTCAGGAAGTGTCCGGAAAATGCTCCTTCCCAACGCTCAAGAAAATAGGAAAAAAAAAAAAAAAACGGATATACCATAAACCAAAATAACAGTACAATCTAGTAGTGCTACAGTAGGAGCCAGTGTTTGCAAAATCGAAGCGAAACAATTAACTGGACATGGGCTTGGAAGCGGTTTAACCGGCCTAACCGGTAAACCGGCATATTTAACCGTTCTAACCAAGCAAGTCCCGGGCGGTCAACAAAGTGTTGAAAAAATAAAATGATGCAAAAAAAAAATCTATTAAAATATGAAAAGCATATAAAGAATGATTAAAACAAAACACATCCAAATGAAGTTGAAAATTAATGAAAAAAATGGATTTTAACGAATTGATTTTTGAAATAAAGTGAGTATTAATAACCAAAACAATTATTAATCTTTACTATAATGTAAAGAATATTAAAAAATACATTACAAACCAAATTCCTTATTTCTGAAAATTTATAAGCATGTTTTATTTATTTATTTTAAATACTTGTCTATCACCAAAACCGTCCAAAACCGGAACCGGCCACTAGCCGATTCAAATCTAACTGAGCGGTTAGCGGTTAGATCACCCGGCTTTTCCAACAGTGGTTGGAGCCCCCACAAGTCGGGAGCCCTCCGAACCCGTGTGCCTAACGAATCCAAGTCAGACTTGATGAATTTTAAAACACTGAGTAGAAGCACATTAAAGATCTTAGTTGTCAAAAGAATTTTAGGACAATATTCAAGGCAGTGTTCGCAAAATCGAACCGAAACGGTTAACCGGACAAGGCCCCGAAGCAGTTTAACCGGCCGAACCGGTAAATCGACTGATTCAACCATTCTAACCAGGCAAGTCCAAGGTGGTCAACAAAGTGTTGAAAGAATAAAAAAGATACAAAAAAAAAACTACTAAAATATGAAAAGCATATAAAGAAGGGAAAATAACAAATAATTCCCAAGACCACACTTTCTATGCAACTTACCCTCAACCTAACTTTTTCTCACTTTTTTCCCCAAAACAAACTTTCAATGCAAATAACATCCCCTAAGGAAAAAAGTTCATTTTTTTAGACTGAAATGCCCTTCCCATACACAAAAATCATTTTGGACAAATTTGAAGTTGATTTTTGGACCCAGTAGCACATTGCTAGAGCGTCCCATCATATTGTCGGAGCGCACAAATGCCGGACCACCCTTTGCAACTGTCGGACCACCCTTTGCAACTGCCGGACCACCCTTCACAACTGTCAGACCGCCCTTTGTAACTGCCGGACTGCCCTTTGCAACTGCCGGACCACCCTTTGCAACTGCCGGATTGCCTTTTTCAATTGCCGGACCGCACTTTACACAGCGTCGAAGCCTTACTGTCGGACCGCACTTTACACAGTGCCAGAACCTTAATGCCGGACCGAACTTTACACAGTACCGGAGCGCTACTATCGGAACGCAATTACACAGTGACGGAGCCCCCTATTTTGGTGGGATAGAGGAGAGAGAGGCATGGGGAAGGTAAAAGTGAGGGAGGGTAGTTTAGGCACTTTTTTATTTTTTATTTGGTTACGGGGTTTTTGCATAGAAAGTATATTTTGGGAAAAAAAGTAAGAGAAAAATTTAGGTTGGGGGTAAGTTGCATAGAAAGTGTAGTTTTGAGGGTTTTTTGTAATTTTCCCGATAAAGAATGATTAAAACCAAACACATTCAAATGAAGTTGAAAATTAATGAAAAAAATAGATTTTAACGAATCAATTTTTTAATTAAAGTGAGTATTAGTGACAAAAACAATTTATAATATTTACCACAATGTAAAGAATTAAAAAATGCATTACAAACCAAATTCTTTATTTCTAGGAATTTATATATATTTTTTTAAAAAATACCGGTCGATCACCAAAACCGCCCAAAACCGAAACCGGCCACTAGTTGGTTCCGATCTAACTGGGCGATTAGCAGTTAGATCGCCCGGTCTTTCTGACAATGATTCATGGTTCAAAAATGCAGATGGGGCCACCTAGGCAGTCAAGGACACCCCGACACAAAGGCGGCCTGGATGATTCCTGATTTTTCCAACCTAAGTTGCACTTCAAGACATTTATCAAACTGATTTACAATAGACGAAAGGAGTGCAATAAATTAATATAGTTACTCATGATTACTGTTACATGCAAAAATGCCAATCCTTCTATTTTCTGGTTTACCAATAAATTAATATTACTCATGGTTACTGTTACCATTGTTTTAAAAAGCAAACCGCCCAGTACCTAGGCGGTCCAAAAGGCCTAGGCCCATTGCCCAGGACAAGGTGGCCAAATTAGGTGGGTCCCCAGGCGCCCGCCTAGGCATGCGCCCAGTGCCGACAGAAATGCCTCTCATTGAGGGCATCTTTTGGTTTTTTTTAATATAAAATGGGCAAAATCATGGGTTTTATGTTTTTTTTAATATAAAATGGGCATTTTCTGAAACACTGACTATTACCTGCAAAAAGTTGTTTCAATAAGTGGCATTAAAAGTCTAATCTTTCCATATATTAATTAAAACTAAAGTAATACCATTTTGTGGTTTACTAATAAATTAATATAACTACACATGGTTATTGTTACATGCAAAAAGTGTTTTCAACAAGTGGCATAAAAAGTCTAATCCTTCCATATATTAATTAAAACTGAAATTGTAAATTTTTTTGGTTTGGTATTAAGCAGCTAAATGAAGGTGCAGGTCAAGGTAGTGCTTAGACACCCGCCTTTTATGCTGCTTGGGCAAGCACCTTGAGAGCCTAGGTAAGCGCCTAGATGGACCTGCCTAGAGCATGCCGCCTTGCCCATGACTAGGCTATTTGGAGAAAAGCCGCCTAGGCGGCGGCTGAATTATCGTTCACTGACAATATTAAAATGGAAAATTATATTTAGGGAGAGGTTTCTTGAGTAGGAGGTTGCATTTTTAGCACAAGTACCAAAGTTCCTCTGAAATTGTTAGTTATATTTCCATGTGTATTTTGTGGCAATCGTAAAAAAAGATATATTGAGGGTCACTAGATCATTGTTTCAAAAAGCGAATCACCCAGTGCCTGGGCGGCCGCCTAGGCGGATATCCCTAGGAGCCCACCTGAACATGCCTAGGCGCCCGCCTAGGGCTTGCGCCCCACCTAGGGGCAGAAATGCGGCTCTTTGAGGGTATTTTTGGATTTTTTTTAATACTATATGGGCAAAAAATGTGGGTTTTAGGTTTCAAATGAACCTAAAACCCATTAGAGGCTATTTTTAAAAGAGAAAACCCAAAAAATAATATTTTTCTACTGGGCCGCCGAGGTTTTGGGAGCCCGCCTGAGCGCTCGCCTAGGCACTGGGCGGCCTGGATCCCCCCGACCGCCTAGGTTCCGCCTAACGCTTTTTGAAACACTGCACTAGATCTCAGTTATTTGTTAGGACATCTTCATAGCCGACCATAAGAAGATGTACACCAAGAATGAACAAAAATTACCATACCGTAAGCCCCACTTGCACCATTTAAACATGAGATGAGGAGCAAGCAAGCACAAAATTGCTATGTGTTTGGATATATGTATTTCGTATGTGATATATGTATTTCGTATGCTTTAGGTGTATCATCTAAAAAAAATGAACAAAATGATAATAGGTCTATAGAGTATATACTGGAATAAGAACGGTTAACAGCAGATGAGATTGAACAGTTTAAGAACAACAGCAGGTGAGATTGATCCTTATGCGCAAACTTTTGCAAAAAAAAAAACAACATTACTAAATGAGCTCCAAAATATCGCAAACTTTAAATAACCCAAGATCCAAAAAAGATTCTGACATAAACATGAGCCAAAGCTAACCTGCCGAGGTTTAGAAACTAGATCACTTGAGTCTTCATTATCGCTATGAATATTTTCATTGTCATGGTGAGAAGAAATGTCACTTGCTGCATCCCATGATGGTACCGATTCAAATGTATTGAGGTCTTCAGTAAAAGCTATCAAAAATAAAAGATAGGCCAATTAAATACTTCACAATAAATCAAATTAAATACTTCACATTAAATCACCAACTGCAGGACTCATAACTGATTATATATAAAAAAGCATCACCATAAATAGATAGCTTGGATCATCCAGTGCAATGTAATTTGCCACAAAAACAATGAATTACGAGCTCCATATCCATTGAACAACCACTGATGAGTTAAAATTTTTAGCAAGATGTCCAAATATTATTTCCATTAAAGACCACAGATATAAAAACCTCAAAAGCTTGATAAATTACGGAATATCAGGCAATTCTCTATAACTGTCTATTTGAACTTTCTAAAGGGGGTATTGGATGGATTGTCCACTTTAAAAGTGAAATTAGAGGTTAAAACAGCTTGTTTAACACTAGTTTCTGGCTTATTTTCCTTCAACATGTACACTGCCCCAAGGGCAACAAACAACCTGAGAATTGTTTCCCCACCACAATCAAGATGTGACAAGTAGATAATGGTACATATAATGGCATCCTTTGTTCTTTAAGCCAATAATCCACACCATAAAAACAAGTTTTTACCTCAAAAGTACAGGACTATTCTGTGATGCACAGAACAAAAGAAACAAAAGCGAAAGAAAGAAAAAATAGGTGCTTCTAGCTTTATTAGGCCATGCATAATAGTTTTCTTAAAAGATGATGTATTGGAATAGGTAGTCTTGATATGCACGAGTGTAGCTCATTGTGAATATAAGGAGACAAAAAAACAACAGGCTATCAGCAATGAATACCAAGCAAAACAAATTGCATCAAAATGACCATGGGATCAGGCTGCTTGGCTGGGTACTATTAGCTCATTCATGAAAAGAATGAGAAACCATCATGAGCTAAATAATCCACATGGCTAGGCCGATTAAATTTTGTCACTCAATAAGCAATGACTAATTCAGAATCATAAGAGCATGTGGATCTAGAAAGCATACGATCTACTCCAGTATCGAAGCCATTCCTTTTCGTTGGTAGAATCAACT
>NW_006497600.1:533371-547469 GCF_000471905.2 Amborella trichopoda | reverse complement strand
TCTCTCTCTCTCTCTCTCTCTAAGAACAAAAGACAAAACAACCTACCTCTCTCTCTAAAGAACAAAAGACAAAACAAACCTACCTCTCTCTCTCTCTCTCTATCCCATGTCTCGCTCTCTCTCTAAGTCCCCGTTGATCAGCGAGGGGGGAAATGTGAGGCGATGATGTCACTGTCAGGATTTGAATGCGAAGCAGTTCCCGCTCCGTCTTCGAAATTTAGATTTGGGTTGGTTTTTAAGCAAAAGATTCTATGATCCGGCAAGAGCATTTCCGTTAGGACAAAGTCTATATAAGACGTTGAAAATGTAGAATCAAGATGCACTTCAAAAATCCATTGGGAAAGATTGTTTTAATGTTGGAAAACCTTCTAATTGATCATCTCGACATCCAGATACATAAATATAAAAAAAAATATTTTGAATCCTAGAAATAGTGCATCTTGCAACACATCATCTAGACCGTCCATTTTCAAGATTTTCATATGGCTATAAATCCACTTGATTTTAACTATTTTTTAAATTTTTAATTTTATAATTAGATATGAAAATAGATTTTGATATAATTCTAATAATTTTTTACACCAAAATTACATGTTATGACAAAATTTTGAGGTGCACCTTAATTGGCTTGTTTAAGGTTGCAGACGCTAAACCCTATCGTTTATTCATTATAGAAAAAAAGTGTATATAGATGCTTTGATGCTACAAAACAACCCTCCAATCAATCATCTTGACCTCAAGGTATGTGAATGTAAAAATAAATTGATTTCAAATCTAGAAAATAGTGCATCTTTTAGTGCATTATTTGGACTAATCTTTTTTCAAGATTTTTAAGTGATTATAGATCTACACAATATGGTCTATTTTTAGAGCTCTAAAAATATATTGATTTCAAGTTTTCTAAACTATTATTATGTGTCCATCGATGAGATATTTTAAACTAAACAAGAGATGAAAAAGTTTATATAAATCGTCAAACTTATATAATGGATGCGGTTTGTATAGAGCCTAGGCTCTAAACAATCAAATCAGAGCCTACCTTCAAATGGCGTCGAGAAATGTGGTTTCAATACTGGAAATCTTTGTAATAGCCTTCAAACATATTTTCATCTTTATTTATAAAGTTTAAAGCTTCAAAAATATTGTAGATTGATATATCTATGAAAACTTGAAAATTGACGGTCCAAAAACGCATTATAAAATACACTATTTCCATAACTTGAAATCCATTTCTTTCTCATGTCCATACATCTTGATGTCAAGATTATTAATTTGAGGATATTTGGGCAACAAAACAACATCTTCTAGTGAAAGTTTTGAGGTAGGCTCAAATTTGATTTGTTTAGAGGCTCAACTCTATATAAACTTTTCCCTTATATAATGGAAGTAATGCAGATCTCAAAAACCCACTTGGAGAGGTTGTTCCAATACTTAAGACACTACAATTTATCATCTCTACTTCAAGATGTGTGGCTATGAGAGTAAAGGATTTCAATTTTTAATCTTCTACCACATTATTTAGATCGTCAATTTTAAGATTTTTAAATGTTTATATATCTACTCAACCCACACCATTTTTAGAGCTTAAAATTTGATAATTAAAGGTAAAAATAGTCCGGACTTTTCAGCTATCGCATGTTTTAGCACCCAAACTGCATATTTGGTAAGATTTGGAGGTACATCTTAGTTTGATTTTTTAATGTTGATGTCTTATACAACTATTCCGAATAAAAAACATTGTTGAAATTTATTTTATTTATTTTTATCATTAACCGTAATTTCATTGAAAAAATGAGAAATTACGTGACAACAGAAAAATAAAAAGAGAAGAAAGAGGGGAAGGAGAGAGAAAGAGGAGATCATGAGGAGGCTAGTTTCACAAGAGCGTCAGGAGTGCCAGTTCTTTCTTTGTTAATGTTGCAAAAGATATTGAATAGTTCATCTCTTGGGTACTATTGATATTTTTTTATGAAAAAACTTGTAAGCCCTTCATATAAATACGAAAAGCATGTCCTAAGATTAATTAAAAACTATCCAATTCAAAGTACTTAAGAACTCAAGATCCAATTTATTTCATAAAATTATTGGCCGTGATTCTAAAAGAGCTTCAAATTTTCGTTTAGGAACTCAAGATATGGTCCAATTTGTTAGAAGGGTAATACAAATCACCCCCATTTGAAATTTCTTCAGGTATTTTCATCACAAAAAGAAAGGCTTTTTATGGTGGCCCATGCATTTGTAGAGAGAGAGAAGATATAAGAAAAAGTATAGAGAAGTTTGGAGGATAAAAATTAGGGTTTTTGTACAACCTCTAGCACCATCATAGCCTCGTATTGGGCCGGTTTTTCATCAGCATTTCTTCATGGCAACGGTCTTGGTCGACGGTGACAAAGAGATGAATCGTTTGATAGTGGTATTGCAGTAAGAAATATCTATTTGAGTTTTTTTTTCCATCTTATGAGGTAATATCTATTCCAAACTTATTAATTTCTTACTGTGATAGTGAATGCATCTTTACCTTGCATATCGATGTAGCTCCTTTTGGGTGAACCATGTAAAATTGTAGTTGTCTTCTGTTTTAACTTGTATTGTGTATTGGTGATTTCTAATTTTACTAGTTTTTCTTATTTCTATAATTTTTCAAATACATTGCACATATTATTGGTTATGGGTATTTCGCTTAGGTGTTGGATTCATTGTTGTGGGAAGCTCACCACATCAAGTAAGGATTTGGGTTATCCTGATTTGCCAACAAGTAGTATTAGAGCCTAAGGAAGTGATGTAGTATTTTTTAGAAAATAGCAACTCATAAGTTTGAGGTGGAGAAGTTTAATGAGAAAGATGATTTTAAAATTTGAAAATTAAAAATACAAAATTTACGGGTACATCAAGGGTAACACAAGGCATTACTTGGAAAAGATAAGAAATCGGTAAATATTATTGATGATGATTGGGAATAACTTAATATGAAGGCAAGTGCCACTATTTGCTTGCGTTTAGCGAATAAAATATTGTTTAGTATTGTTGGGGAAAATATGACAAAAGATTTGTGAAAAAAATTTGAAAAGTTCGTATCAAACAAAATCTCTTACAAACCGAATTTTTTAAAAATAAAATTGTATTCCTCGATAATAAAAGATGTTATAAAAGTGTCGAAACATTTAAAGGAAAAATTGAAAAGTTTGTATCAAACAAAATCTCTTACAGGCCAAATTTTCTTAAAAAGAAAATTGTATTAATTGAGAATGAAAGATGATGCAAAAGTATCGAAACACTTGAATGAATTAATAAAATCATTTGTCAACTTGGAAGTATTAGAATGGAGGATGGAGATAAGGCGGTTACATTTCTTTATACATCGCCAATATCCTATGATAACCTTTTTACTATATTGAGTTGTAGAAAAGAAGATTTTCTTGATATGGGCTCGGTGTATAGTGTTATCCTATTGATGAACTTTGAAATAAGGCATCTTTAGGAAGTTCGGTGAAATCAAAGACAACAAATCTTGTGGCAAGAGGTCAATCGAATGAATGGTATGATTCATTGAGGAATCATTCAAGAAGCTATTCAAAACCTTGATTTTTAATCAAGAGGGCCTAATAACAAAAATGTGTGTTGGCATTGTGGAAGCCCGATCATATAAGGAAGAATTGTTTAAAAAGAAAGGGGGTGAATTCTTTCAAAGATCCTAATGTGTGCGGTAAAATGCAAATTAAATCTAATAATGAAGCAAATTAAAGCGAAGAGTCAACATTTAATTTTATTGCAGATGAAGTATTGATGGTGACATACAATTTTATATTATATCAAAGTTGGATACTTGATAATGGAGCCACCCCATCACATGTGCTCACATGGATCATGGTTTGACTAATATCAATCATGTGAAGGAGGATTAGTATCCATCGGTAATAACTCAAGTAGCAAAGTAGTTGAAATCGGTTCAGTTCACCAAATAATGTTTGATGGGACTATTCCTAAGATTAAAAATATTAGACATGTGTCGGAGCTAAAAAAGACCTTGATTTATCTTTCTTTAAATTCAAAATGTTACAAGTTTACAAGTTAGGGTAGTGTAATCAAAATATTAAAAGGAACTCTACTTGTCACAAAAAGAGTCCGAGAATTTATATGAGAAGCACAATAATATAAGTAAAACGGAGGTAGTTTAAAACCCAGAAATATAAAGCAATAATTTTGATTTATCAATTACAATTAGAAACTTATGACGGACCTATTTCAATAAAATAATTCCTTCCGGAGGAAACGTTGACAAAATCTGACCCCGTCAAGAATATAATTAAAATTTTATTTTTTCATTTTAAATTCATGAAATTTATTTATAATAAAATCAATCAATGAGAGTTCCAAAACTACCATGATCATAATCACCATATTGTGCTGGTTTGCCATAATTGGATAATTGCAAGTATCATACAGGCCATGAAGGTCACGTAACACTACAACATTTCATTCATGTAAACCGTATGAGTTCCATACAAACAAAGCTTTCGCTTGGTTACGGTTATAAGGCCAGGAAATTTCATTTCATTAAACAACACAAGGCCTAGTTATTCACTTTTGGTAAGAGCACACTTAAAACATACAAGCACATCATAAGGGATAGGTGTGTTGAATAAGGAGGAGTTTTCTGAAGGTCAATCCTTCAGATATGATTCAGCTATTGTGCCCTTTCCACCATTCGGAAAGAAGCCGCCGGGTTTATGCTCATCTCCGGTCGAGTAGACGATCCTCAGGACCTCAGCAGGGGTGCGGCCGTACGCCAGAGAGTTGTAGTCGGCTGACAGGATATTCCCTGAAGTCTTGTTCTCTGCGCCTAACTCCGGGGGCACTACAAGACCTTCATCTTTGATGCCGGCATGTCCGAGCCTGTTTCTGAGCTCCGAGATGCGATCCGTGAATTCTGCCACTGTGTATTCGTAAGGCTTGACCATGTCCTCCGCTCGCTCATATAGTAATGCTCGAATTACAGCATCTTGCCCTGATTCTACTGCCAAAAGACCAGCTACTAACTGCATGAAGCCATGGACAATATGGAGTTTTACCTTGGAGCTTCTTCTTACAAAGTATGGAACTCATTCATGCAGCAAAGTCCACCATGTATAATTTTCATTTACTACTCGTCTTGCCTAAAGGTGTAATGTTTCTCTTCTTTCTTTCTTTTTTATGTGGGACTTTTTTTTTCTTATTTTCATTTTTGGGAATGTTTAAGGGTTCTAAAAGACATACCTTGGAGCTCAGTGACAATTATCACCGGTGAATTCAATTTAGGGAGGTTTTATCACGATAAGTTTTCATGGCGATTTATGTGTAAGAGATTGTTCACTATAGGTTAGGGCTGACAAGAGCTCCATTCACCTTTAAATATAATAATGAAAATTTAATTCATGAAAAGTGAATCTAAAGGAGAAAAGTAGGAGCAGCTTCCTAAATATAAGAGAATATAGAAAAAAATATTAAAATGAAATTACATGTGTGGGAAGTGTTTGAAAGAATGGAAAGGATTTAAAGTAATCCCTTAAACTTTGGTAGCTTAAATTTTGAATTTGACATAAGATGTTGATTCCATTGTTTTTTGGAGATCTATGTTTCCCAAAGGTGCATCACTCAAAATATGTACATAAAGGATTAAACATTATTCCATATAGTATACATAGAGGGAATAATTTCATGCAACGATTTTACATTAAAATGATGAAAAAATCTTCAAAATCCATGCTACGTCCATTTGTTTGACCTTAATTTGCAAATATATATGCTTTTCGTTTTGATGAACAATCACCCAAAAAAGTGAAAATGCACCAAAAAAAGGGCTTTTTTAACTCGCTTCATATAGGCCAACTATTTGGTGAGATGCTTAGATCTAACCCTAGAAGGAACCTTTTCATTTTTCAAAATTTTTGGATATTTTTTTTTATCATTAGATGAACAATGTTAAGGAACAAAAAATATTGATTTTGAATTTCTAAAGGCCTGGCTACTAAAATTCACCCAATGGTTGTTGGAAGGGGCCTCATTTTCACCCCATGTAAGGTGCAAATTATTATATTTTTTTTGGGATTGATTGTTAAGATGAAGAGCCTATGCAAAATTTGGGGTTACAAAAATTCCATAAATATATTTTTCTAGAAATATAGTTTCATTATAAAAAGACGGTGACATGAAATTACTCCCTATATATAAATTACATGTGAAATTTAAGATAAATTCCAAATGAATTTACAAAACAAAAAAAACCCTTGATAAACTGCCAATAAGCCTTGGAGTTTGGATATAGGTGTAGGGAACCAAGGTTAATTTCTACCGTTTTGCCATTAACAAATAGGCACGGTTTGTACAGGGCCTCTAACAATCAAAGTAAAGCGCACTTTCAACTAGTGTTAAGAAACGTGGTTTCAATACTGAAAATCTTTGCGATAGCCTTAAAATATATTTTCATCTTTTATTATAAAATTTCAAGTTTAAAAAGAAGTGTAGAACGAGTAGACCTATGAAAACTTAAAATCTAAAAATTGATAGTCCAAAAATGTATTACAAGATGCACAATTTCCAAAACTTGAAATCTATTTTTTTCTCATGTCCATGCATCTTGATATCAAGATGATCGATTTGAAGATATTTGGACATCAAAACTACCTCTTCTAGTAAAACTTTTGAGGTGCTCTTTACTTTAATCGTTTAGAGCTGCAGCTCTATATAAACTTTTTCTAAAGATAAATGG
This sequence comes from Amborella trichopoda, assembly GCF_000471905.2. The sequence continues at coordinate 540,724 of NW_006497600.1, read as the reverse complement.
TCTCTTTGTAGACAATCCCTTATGCGGAAAGATCCGCATTATGAGTTTATTTGACCTAGGGAAACTGACAATTCACTGCTGAGTCGGACCGATTTCCGATACTTGCCAGGAACTCGTTCGTTTTGGAACAATTTCTGATCCGGACAAGTAGGTTTTGAATCACTTATTCGAATTATTAAATGGCATTTTAGCCATATTTGAAGACACAAAAAGAAGGCAAGTTTACAGGCCAATACTGCTTGAGGTTCAAAATGGTAGGAAGTAATCACATCTTACTTACATATAGTCATAACCAAATTTACCAAACCACCTAATGTCAATAAATGTGGGCAACAAAAGTTCAAATAAATAAATACATGTGGGCAACAAAATCTGTATTGAATTGTTCTCGGTCAAAAAATATGGAGTAAAAAGATGCACCAAAAACATATTTTTTTTAAAAAAAAAGATTCACCAAAATTATTTAGGACTTGTTTTAAAAAATTGTACTTAAAAAGCCCATATACATGTGTACAGTTTTAGATGAGTTTATTCAGGAGAAATAAGAAAAATTATGAATTTAAAAGTAAAAGAAAATAAAGTCTTAATTCATAATATAAGCAACAAACACAAGAAGTTATTTAGACCTTTGCGAATTGTAATTAGTAAAACTCAATCTACAAATGAAAATTGATTAAGGTTAAAATTATTTCAAGTAAAAGAAAGAAAAGTATCGATTCATAGACTCAATTTGGAAGATAAGCAACGAACACTAGATCGTTGTTAAGACCTTGTTCATTTCAACCAGTAAAACTCATTCCACAAATGAAAATCGATTAAGGCTAAAATTATAAAGTATGAATACCAAGTTCTATGAAAGCCTTTTGGAAGATGCAATGTAAAAGCAAAGTAAAATTGAGAGAGAGAGAGAGAGGAGAGAGAGAGAGAGAGAGATAATTGCTATACAACTATAGAAATAACTAAAATGTGTGTTCGAGAGAGAGACTAAATGTGTGTTGAGAGAGAGAGAGAGAGAGAGAGAGAGATAGAGGGAGAGAAAGAGAAGGTTAGTGCTACCTTCTTGGATGCGTAGGCTTGGAGATTGGGATTTGCACCCACGTAGCCCGTAAGCCCCACATAAGGGATCACATAAACTGCCAAGATGTAATTTAGACTGTTGATGTAAGGATCGAAGGGTGGAGAGAGAGGGTGTTCAAATGCCATGTCAAATAGTTTGGCGAAATTGTTGGGGCTCAAATCCAATAGTGGCCTTGGAAACCCACGAACCGTTGATTTGATTGCCCTGAATTTCAATAACCAAATCAACCAAATGCTTATTTTATATCTTTAAAATGACTTTGGAGGTGGAATCAAATTTAAGAAAAATAAAGAATCAAATAGGTCAGTTCAATTTGTTTTAGCTTCTTTTTCCAAATTTTATTTGCTACCTCAGTGTGATGCAATATTGTCAAATTTCGTGATTAAGTTTAAAAAAATATGGATTATGCGATTTTAACATAGAGTAATTTACACGCACAAAAAGAAAAAAAAAAATCGAAATAGGTCAATTTTGGGAGAAAATTACATGGAAAGCAACCCATGTTTTTTTTGTTCTTTCAAAATTACCCATATGTTTGAGGATGCCATTCTCTAACCACTTTTCAATTTTTTTTTAATTTATTCATTAGTAGGGTAATGCCTAGTTCAAAAGGCCGTCTCAGGTAGGAATCATCGGACTGTTTTATTTCTTAGCAAACAAATGAGCTAATATTGTCTGAGGATGTATAAAACATTTTGAAGGCCTTTAAAGGTCTTATGAGAGATTGTATAAAACATTTTGAATAAATAAACATAAACTTAGTAGGAATGCAGTCTTTTTGTAGACTATACCAATCAAATGTTATTTGCTAATACTCGGATTATGCTCAACGAGCTGGACCATCCGAGGTTTGGAAAAACCCAAGATATTTGAGCATAAGGATCTAACTGTGAAGGGTTTAATGTGTTAACCCTTGATGAGGTTGGTGTATGCCTCGATGAGGGTCGAAGGACCATGTGCCCCTTGCTTGTGATGAATAGCCTTTAAAGACAGAGCCATCCGAGGTTTGGAAAAACCCAAGATATCTGAGCACAGGGATCTAACTTTGAAGGGTTTAATGTGTTAACCCTTGATGAGGTTGGTGTATGCCTCGATGAGAGTCAAGGGACCATGTGCCCCTTGCTTGTGATGAATAGCCTTTCAAGACAAAGCTAAAACATCATCGTTATATCATCATATGGCATGTATTAGATAGCCGTTTTGAGATTCGCCCATGAAGGTGAAGCGTGTACATGTGCAAGAGATTATCCCTATGCACCATAGAGTCACGTTTGCATCATGGTCTGGAGGAACATGATTTTTGTCTCTAGGGGAGAACCTGAAATCCATAAATTGTTATTAGCTCCCTTAGTTTATTGGTTAACTTTTGTGGTCCAATCATGAGCCCATGCAGTTGACAGTGTGGGTCATGGGAACTGTTGGGTCAGTTTGAGAAAACTAGACGGATCATGATTCGCAGTTAAAGGTGGAGTGCTATTATATATTGATACGTTCCTAGATCTAACGGATCTGATTCCCATTAAAATTAATTAATTTTAATTAATTTTATATTATATAATTTTTGGAATGTTTATTTGAATTTTTTGTGATTTTTCTGATATTTTATTCTTGTCATTTGGATTTATAAATTAAGAGAAATTAATTTTTCAATGTTTTAAATAAAATATAATATTTAAAAAATCTAACTATAAAATAAAATATTTTCTAAAAATATATGAGACATTCACAAAATATGGATCCAAATTTAAATACATGTGAATTGGGTGGGGCCCACATATGGCCACTAAAAGGGTGGCATGCCGCACCTATTGAGATTCATGAAAAATTGGATACATTAAACTATAAAATTTTCTTATTTGATGGCAATATATCTAGGAAATGGAGGATAAGACTATAGCTAATCTCTTTGAATCTTGATGGTGGATCAAGATGGATAGCTCAAATCTCTCACCTACAAGTCTCCGTAGATCAACAATTGAGATTTGACCATACAAATTGAGGCAAAACCTATAGCCTAGAAATGCAGGAGGTCTCCCACCTAATAAAATTCCACACGTATTCTTTTTTATTTATTTAAGAATTCTCTCTCTCCCTATCCCAAATTAAGCTCTCTCTACATAGATTCTCTCTTTCCGTATATTCTGAAAGGGGAGGCCAAGTTGTTTTGGGTGGCACGCACCACCAACCCACCACTTCTCATTCTTCTAAGGGTGGCACGAACCACCTCTATTTTGTTTAGGTTGGCACCTACCACCAACCCGCCACTTCTCATTTCTTCTAAGGGTGGCACGAACCCAACCAGCAGTATCTCTCTTGGGTTTCCTTTTTGGGTGGCATGCCTAAGCCTAGGTGGTGTCTTTTTGTGGGTGGCAAAGGAGTGGAACCCCTTGTTAGTAGATCTCTCCATCTCTCTTGATATCCATCTCTCATATCTCTAAAAAAAATCAAGTTAAGAGGCTTGATCAATATTAAGTCATTGAGTGAGTTTTTACCATAGTACGGAAATCAACAGACCGATCATAAATCTCGAGTACCATCAAAGGAAAAACTCGACGTGGGGTGTATTAAGCCCAGTTGAGGTAATCTTCGACAATTTTAATTCTTTAAATCTTTATTAATATTTTGATCTTCTCTTCCCATAAAGCAATAAAGTCTAGTTTTTTATATTGAATAAGGAATTGTATTTGAAGATGTAGCAATTGAGAATCTATTTTATTTTATTTTATTTATTTCAAGAGTAGTTTGATTGTAATTAAACATTGTAAGTGATCTTGCCGGTGTAGGAATAAAGATTTTTTTTTAATATATATACCGTGCTTTATCACAAAGTATAGTTCGGAAGGCAGTTTCAGGTTGGAATCCTCGGACTGCTTTATTTCTTAGCAAACAAATGAACTAATAATGTCCGACGATGCCAACCTTGGACCGCCTTGAAGAGCACCAGAGGAGGCGGTCCGATAATAGGTAGCTCAGACTGGCTCTAAATGGTTAACAAAGTCAGTCTTCGCGGTTCAAGGATGCTTGAAGTAGGTTCAAGGATGCTTGAAGTATACTACAGAAAGCTGTCTAATGATGCTAATGTCAAACCAACTGGGCACTACCCCCAAATATTAACGGCCAACGCTACTATAAAAAAAAAAAAATGGGATCAGAGGGCAATTTTAGAAAAAATAAAAAATCTCAGTGGCCTACGACATAATTTTAACCCAAAATTGACTCATTTTGTATTTTAACATTTTTTATATCCATATGTAATTCACCCTTTTACAAAAATACCCACGTAGATGGCAAAGATAAAGAATAAATAAAAAGAGTGTAAATCACAAAACGAATGAAGGTGGCTGCACTTCCCAGTTCCCATAGAGAGGTGGAGAGAGAGAGAGAGAGAGAGAGAGATCAATTTTTCCTTACCAGCTTCTTGATAAGCAAATTGAGAGAGATTAGCTTTATGTGACAAGCTTCTTGATAAGAAATTAGAGAGAAAGGGAGAGAGAGAGATATATCTTGCCTTATGTCACCAGCTTCTTCATAAGCAATTTGTGTGTATGTGCATGAGAGAGAGAGAAAGAGAAAGAGAGACCATCTTCTTCACAAGCAATTTGTGTGTGTGTGTGAGAGAGAGATGTTACCTTATGTGACCAACTTCTTGATAAGCAAATTGCGTGATGAGGTCTCGGGTGAATGGGTCGAGGTTGGCCTTTCTTACCCCAATTGGAGGTGGCCCTCCCATTGCTAGTTTAGGGTCATATTCATCCAATCCATATCCAACAGCACCATACAAGAAGAACTCAGCCTCTGTGTACTCCAGATTCAGAGGGAACTCCAATAAGTCCACATCTCCTTGAAGCAAGTTCTCATTGTGAGGGCAAGAGTAAGTTTCAGCTAAAGCTTGATGAGAGAGAAAGAGTAAGATGATAGAGAGAGAAAAGTAGGAAGGCATTGCCATGATGAATGCTAAACGATGCATGAGCTATGTACTATTTATATACCAAAGATTTGGTGCACCAACAATAAGGATGTATATTAACATGAACTAGTGATAATTAGTAGAAATCTCTATATAAGAAATGAATTAGTTTGCATTTTTTTGTATGCATTAAGCTAATATAGCTTGACTCATGCTTACACGACTTTATTTCTTCATTTGCCATGTAACAAGTGGTAGGGGACCCTTGACCTTGACCTAATTGCAAGAGTTGAGAATTAATTGGAGAGTGATGCGGGGTTTGTTTTAACTATCCTCTTAATTCTTGAGGACTAAGTCTTCTCCATTTAGGAAATAAATGCATTTATCAATCTCATAGCACCTAAGTGGTAGCTCGTGATGTGATTAAAGGAATTTAGTTTTGGAAGAGGTGAGGGGTAGGGGTAGTAATGGACCCGACTAGATCCAGGACCCAATGGGTATACTTGACCGCGGGTCCTGGTATGGGTCCAAATTTTGGATCCGAATAATATTCAATTCTGAGTCTGGATCCAACAGAACCTGACCCATAGCTGTAGTCATAAGGCATATGACGGCAATCTTGTGTCTTTACATGCACACTAGATATTCGTTTTCTCACAATATTAGCAACGTTTATAATATTATTGGCACAAAAGAAGCTGATAACCATAGGGTATATGATGGTAAAAAAAATGGCAAAAAAAAAAAACTCATAGTCATATAGTGACAATAGATCCAACCAGACCTAGGACCCGACGGGTCTAGGTACAAGTCCAAATTTTGAACCTGAATATTATTTGGATCCGGATCTAGGTCTAGCCAAACCAGACGTGTTCCCAACCCATGGCCACCCTTAGTGAGGGGAATCAATATTAGAGGATAGTGATCGAATAGCTGATGAGATTAACGAGGGAAAAATGAATACTTTTGAGTAATTTGATGGGAACTTCTTTTACGGGCAAACTTTGTGCCTAACCAAAAGAGTTTTTAGAACCTTTTTTCGCACTTTGAAATCTCTCTCACACACACAAACGCATACTCCATTCTCACATGGACGATTGCATGTGTGCATGTATCCATTAACTGTGTGTTACATGATGGACCTTACATAAGTCTCTCTCCATTTATTGCGTTGGTCCCCGGAAAACAGCATATGGAGTCCCTTCAAGGGATATTAGACCTATCGGCCTGTTTTCCTCAACCTCTACACACAAGATGCTAGCGAATGTCTTGGCTAATAAACTCATGAATGTTACTGGAGAGGTCACTTAGGGCCCATAAGCCTTCATCAAAGGCAGACAAATTATAGATGATATTTTAATTGTGCAATAGCTTATCCTCCCACTTGTAGTCGAGAAAAAAAATGTGTTATGTTTAAAATGGATTTTGAGAAGGCATATGATAAAGTGGAGTAGGATTACTTAGATAAAGTTATGGAATTGATAGGTTTTAGTGAAAGGTTAAAGAAATGGATTGATGGATGAATGTCCATAGCCTATTTCTTAGTCATTGTCACTGACAAAACTTGGAGTTATTTCAAGGCATCGAGGGGCCTTCGACAAGGGGACTTTTTATCACAATTTCTCTGTGCTCTTGTGGCTGAATCTTTTAGCCTTATGCTTGCTGATGTAGTGGACAAAGATCAGACGCCTTGAGTCACTAATGAAGGTCCACTTATAACTCATCTACAATATGCATGATACCTTGCTAGTAGCAAAGAGGGATATGATGTAGTTACAATACCTTTGGTGCACTGGCTTCCTATTTTTCTCTCTATCATCTTTTCCTTCTCTCTTCTTTTACTTTCGTTGTACTTTTCATTTCTCCTCGACGAAAATCTCATTTACTTTTTAAAAAAAAAAAAATTGTTAAGTATTTCGGTTTAAGACGTTCATGAGGCGAGATACTTTGCAGTTTAAACAATCATTTTTATAAATAAAAATAATATAATAATAAAAATAATTTATTACTTTACATATTGGAAAGGTGGTTGACTCACCAGCATTCAAAACCACAAATCGGGATAGGCCGAGTCCGTATTATTTGGCCTGAGTTGCACAGGGTCCCGGCCAGGCCAAAAACTGTTTAAAAAATCAAAAATCAAAAAATAGAAAAAATATGTTTTTCAATAAAATTAACCAAGAGGTTAAAAAACTGTGTGAAAAAATAGATTTTGAAAGATCAATTTGCGATGAGGGTGTTTTAAAAATAATCAAAAAAGAAAGAAAAATGTAAAAATAAGTATTCGTCGCCAAAAAACCCTTTCCAATCTTTGCCAAAAATGATAGAAAACAATATATATATATATATATATATATATATATATATA
>NW_006497600.1:493148-526638 GCF_000471905.2 Amborella trichopoda | reverse complement strand
ATATAATAGGAGCATTTGTATTCGTTTTCCTCCATTCCGACCATTAATGTATTAAAATATCTATACATAATAGGAGCATTTGTATTCGTTTTAACATGATAATATCTTTGATTTCACCAATAGCATGTAAATAAATTTTTTTTTGTTTGCTCAATATTGGAAAAATCATGCAATTCATAGCATTTTGCTAATAAGTGTTTTTATTATTAAAAAACACATATGAATAGTGATACACCAAGCTGACAAGTGACTTATTCCAAAGGCAACTCCAACCTGACCCAGAAAATCGAGATGTCCAAACAATGCCTCAGTGTATTTTGCTAATTTCTTATGTCACTAAAGATATATCTCATGCATGTTGTGACCCATAAATGGCTTAAACTTACTCCTTGTTAGATTGAAAACTTCAAATCATGTCACTAGGTTTTGGACCCATATGTGGGCCATAGAGAGCTGGTTTTCCTACCTGTTTTCCCAATTTTCATACTCTCTAGGGAGTATCTATGGTTCATTGTTAAGCCATTTCCAATCTTGGTGCTAAAGGTAAATGAAAAAAAAGGTTGCTATTTAATAAACATATGCCTCTAAGTTAAGATTTATGATGATACATTAGAGAAAGATATTTTGAATGCAAACCTTTTTACAATGTCAAGTCAGGTGAACCTAAATAATGTGTGTGCCTCATCACCTGCCGTCTATTTATAGAGAATGATGCAAGGGACAATATCTATCTATCTCTATAAGTAAGGGGCATAAATGGGAGCAGACAAAAGGAAAAAAGTAAAAGTTAATAGAAATAAAATGGGGCTTTTATATGCTAATGGTTCTTGTCAAAAATAAAAGCATCTCAATTATTTAGGGTCGGTTACATGAATCATATTATGTCATTTATCTCTATCAAGGGTCATACCTCAATAAGACCTAGGTTTAGGATTCATGAAAAGATGCGGCAACGTTTTACGCTGGTTGTCTACCTAACACAAACCTCCTCCTGTACTAAGGGATGGATCGGCATGACTAGCACTGGGCCGACCAATGCGAAATAAGAAATTAAATAGGTATGAAAAATATCAAATGGCCTAATAGTGTAATAAAAATTCTCACTTCCGTTATACTTTTCATTATTACCAAAATACCAAATACTTCTGTTATTACTCTTATGTCTATTTTTTTCACTTCATAACGAAAACTTTAAAAAAAAAACAGTTTTACCCTTTTCGGTTTTTGAACAACTGAAATGACCATGATTTCGGTTTTTCAAAAAACCGAAAATGGCCCTGATAGTTTAACGATTTGTCTACTCTACTCTTTGGTTCTATGCTCTGTGAATGCTCAAAAAATGCAACTAACGACTCTCTCACAAACAACCTAACTCTATACTCTGTGAAGCTCATGATTTATTTTGGATTTTGACAGCATTTTTTGGATTTTGAAGGCATTTCACATATTTCTGATCTATAGTGAAGGTATGTGGGTCGATTTTAGAAATTTAGATTGTATAAGATTTTGATTTAGGGTTTATACTCAAGCACACTAGTTCTTTCTCGTGAAATTGATTTAGTTTCAGTTAATTTGTGGGTCGATTTTGATTGTATAAGATTTTACGAATTTGAGGTTTTTGTGAACTAGAAATTTAGAGGTTTTTTTAGAACTCGAAATTTTTACAAGAGGTTGTATTGAATTGATTTTTTTTTTTAGTGTCTGTGAGGAAATTCACAAAACTGTGATTGAATGGTTTGTTTTGAATGCTTTGTTCTTAGAACTCGAAATTTGATGTGTTGCTTTGTTTTGAATGCTGGGTAGATTTTACATTATAGTGTATTGTGTGTTAACTTTGATACTCTTAGATAGTTTTAAGTACAAATTTGTAATAGATTCAGTGGTATCTTAGGAAATGATTGATTTTTCTTGTTGATAAATTGAGTAGCTTAAAAATGAAAATTTGTATGTGATTTATGATTCAAGTACAGATTTTCCTTGAACACTTTGCAAATGCTTGTGGTTTTAGGAATATATAGGAAATAAATAACTTTATGCTTTATGCTTCAATATTTTGGATAGAATAATTCATGACTAGATTTATTTGAGAGCTCATTTGATATGTAAATTTTGATCACCTAGTTGGAGGTTTAATCTGGGACTTAGCATTGTTTCAGTGATTCTATATGCAAATGTGTGATAAGTTATTGGTGTTTCGATATCCATTGCTTTGTATTATCATGTTCTTTTCATGGCGTGGTACTTGCTATTGTAATGGTTAGTGATAAAGAGAGGAAAATGATGATAAGCCAAGTATGGGACTTGTATTAGAACCTATAGATTGAGTTAAAGTGGTCCATAACACTAGGTTATGGTCTAAAATTGACCATCTTTTCTGTTTAATAATAGCATGGCATTATTGTTTATGAGTTATTCAGTTAAGTTTTGTATATGTAACATGACGATCATATGCGGTTTTAGTGAATATGAATCGTGTCCATCTAGATAGGGGATATCCATGAGGTCCTCAGGACCCTAGTTTACTTCAGCTGCATCCAGAACATTCATCATTTTTCATTTGGGAAGGACATGTATATGCATATATTCATATGCTCTTTCCATTACTTCAATAAATTGTAGTCTGTTCAAATATCATTCGGGAAGTACATGTGTATATATTGTGACCCATATGTTATCTATTTGTTGTATTATAGGAAAAACAAGAAATAGGAATCGATGAAAAAACTCTTCAATTAAACAATTGACATCTAACCAATGAGCAAATTCAATAAGTGAACGTGTTTGGGTTAGGTGCTCTATCTATTATTCGGTCAGGTCGAATAGATCATCCCTTGGTCGCAGCTAATGCAAAGAGGTGGTATTCAGAGACCAATTATTTTCAGATTGGTGAGATGACACCTATATTATTTGATTCTTACGAGATATTGGGACTGGTTGTAGATGGCGACCCTATTACATGTTATCCAATTAGTGACCTCCGAGAGTTTATAGAAAACAATTTGGGTAGAGTCCCCACTAAAGGCAACTTGGCAGTCATCAAGCACTAATGGTTGAAGGCCAACTTTCACACATTGCCACATGAGTTCTTAGATATACCTGAGCATACCTGCTCTTCCTCATCAGCGTCACCATTTTCTCATATCCATCGCAGGCAAATGTGCCAACGAGGTATCCACAATTCTTTGAGGATATTGAGGAAGCCGGCAAATATGCTTGGGGTGCCGATGTCCTCACATATCTATATCGTTCCCTTGGAATGAGACATTTTAATGGTACAACCACTCTCATGCAGTTAAATTATATTTTTGTATCTGACATAAGCATAATAGTTTAGACTACTTTTAAAAATAATTACTGTTTATCATATCTTGATGTAATGCAGTGCTTGTCTTATGAGCATATTATGCATATGAGGCTACATAATATCTCTCCAAATATGCCTAGGGCAAAAAGATAGGGGCCACTAAAGAATTATTATGGCAATCCACATAACTTGATGCCTCCCATTAGATAAGATTTCGATAACCTCCAACTTAATGAAGTTAGTGTTAACTTTCATATTACAAGATTTATTATGGATTAATTTTAATTATTGTTAAGTATTTGTAGTTGTTTGGTTACTGACTGTCGTATATGTAATTTCATGTTATATGACAAGTAATATGAAATCCTTATTTCAAGCTTAATGATGTCCTTTCTGATGATAGGCGGCAGACATTCGAAACACAATGTACATAACGACCATGATATTTGACAATATTGCCAAGCCATATATGTTGGATCGTGTATGCCGACAATTTGGAGCAAACAAGGCATTCAAAGAAATCTCATTTATGTTGGTAGGAGGTCTAGTAGACAAGGTGGGCAGAGAGATTGGAAAAATCGAATGCTGACAAAACCCATCATTAGTTGACTCGACATGAGCACATGATGTCAGACATTGAAGTGGATACTGACAATAGGTTGCTCTTAGAGGAGTACAAGGCCTGATACAGCCCAGTGACCTATCCTATCATACATAATGTCGTTAACCCACCAAAAGACATAATGTAACTTGTTAACTAAGAAGAAGAAGAGGTTGTTAATGCACATGAACCATAGTATATAATGAGACCTCGAGGTAATGAGGACCAGTTGGTATATTTATATTGTCCTAAACTTATTTTAATTTTGTACTTACCTATTAGTTCCATGAAATTGTTTTAATATTATGTTTACCTATCTTATTTTTACAAGTTAGTGTAGTTCAGGCTAGTACAGTCATGTTAGCAGAGGCACTTGCACTTAGACAAAAATAATATCGTGAAGTTTATAATCGTATTAACAATACGTTTGAAATGTTGTCTAAGTTTATGCCTATGGACGTAGATAAAATATAAGTCAGGATGGAACATTTATAATGCCAAGTTAATGAAGAAGTTGCACATGATGAGCCCAAAAGTGGTGTAGTGGGTGAAAGTAGTCCTCCTGCAAAAGACTTGGCCATGTCTACACAGCCTACGGTTGAAGAGCCCAGAAGGCATGATACCTAAAAGAAGTAATATCAGCCCAAGAGAAGCGATGACTCCTAATTTTGAGTGTATTGAGTGTTTTGTATAGTTTTGTACTTTCGAGCATTTCTAATGTTATCATATTGTAATGAACTCCCAAGTAATTAATGTAATGGTATTTTTGACAATATTTAAGTGTTTTGAGTTTGAGTACATGCATTTAAATTAATTAGGCCTTTGTTTGAAAGGCTAACGTGATGGCATTTTCTACATTTTATTTAATTATCCATTTTTCTTCTTGACAAACTAATTAGATAAATGGCTCTATGTGTGTGACTCCCAGTTCTTAATAATGGCACCTGGGTTATAGCCTCAATAAAGGTTCTAGGGGCCCTTCCTCTATATAAATGGTATAGATAGCCTTCTCTTGATCTTGGGCATCTCTATCTTCTTATTGTATCATGACCTCTATCTACAAATCCCAATATCTCAAATATTAAAAGTAAACAAAACATAAGTTTGTTAATATTTCCTTGTGGCCTTGTACCAATTTAGAATTGTCCTCTTAGTGTTATATTTCTTTGAAAAGCAATGACCAACAAAACCTTTCAAATGGTGTTAGAAAAACAGAAAAATATAAATTTTTGGTTGTTGAAAAACCGAAAACGCTCAATTTTCGGTTTTTCAACAACCGAAAATGAAGGATTTTCTATTCTTCAACAACCGAAAACAGATGATCAAAATTTGTAACCTTATGAAATTTGAAACGAGATTTTTGGTTGTTGAACAATCAAAAATCCTTAATTTTCAGTTGTTGAATAACCGACAAGTAAGCATTTTCAATTGTTCAACAACAGAAAACACAACTCCATTGCCAAAAGGTTACTGGAATTTTAAACAAGGTTTTCAGTTGTTGAAATAAAATTTCGTGAACAACCAAAAACACAAGTTGAAATTCCATAAGGTTTATGGAATTTGACGTTGTGTTCGGTTGTTGAACAATCGAAAATATGAAATTTTCGTTTTTGCAACAACCAAAAATTAAGCATTTTCAGTTGTTGAAAAACCAAAAACCTTGTTTAAAATTTCAGTAACCTTCTGGAATTGGAGTTGAGTTTTCAATTGTTGAACAACCGAAAATAAGAAATTTTCAGTTGTTAAAGAACTTAAAATTAAGCATTTTCGGTTGTTCAATAACCAAAAATCTCATTTAAAATTTCAGTAACCTTTTGGAATTAGAGTTGAGTTTTTGTTTGTTGAACAACCGAAAAATGCTTAATTTTCGGTTTTTCAACAATCGAAAATACGAAATTTTCAGTTTTTCAGAAATCGAAAACACGTCTTCCAATTCTAGAAGCTTACTAGATTTTGAACAACTGTTTTCGCTTATTGAACAACCAAAAATCAGTTCTACAAAAACAAAAAATTCAGAATTTTTGGTTGTTGGACAACCAAAAATTAAACTTTTTTTTTTGTTTTTTAACACCATTAGAAAAGCAGTTTATTTGAACTCATTGCATTTGATTGTTTAATAAGGGAAAGTATAGAATGAGCCCATTGACCTTTTGTACAAGGTGGTCACATTAATCTTGACCATTGGATATGAAAATGGGTGGTTGCGATTATTCTGTTGACTAAGGTCAAACTTCAAAATAAATTTTCACATCATATGGTTGAGTAAACGTGACCACCTTGTAACAAAGGTAAATAGTCTCATTGTATACAATCCCTTAATATTATTGTCCACATTTAACCCAAATGATAATAAATTTTGAAATTGAATATTTCTTTAGGGCTTATTTGATATTAATGTTTATTGCCCAAACTTGGAAGGGCATGTCAACTAGAATTAGCACCAAAGTATGATCTCCACCTATTTTAAGATCCCTTAATACCAAGTACAAAAACACAAGATTGACAACACAGAATTCAATATCTCCATTAATTCATCAAAATGATAATTCAATACAAAATGACAATCCAAACAGCATGATGATCTTAGGGATAAGTCCCTAAATGATTCATTCCCTAATGACCTATCGGTTCTCTACAAGTCCTCCTATTATGACCTACCACGCCGCATCACTTGCACTTCAAAGCCCTAGTAGTGGAGTGTTCAGTCTCAGATATTTTTCATTGTTTCTTCGACTTATCGGGAAGGCGTATCGTCCTCGGTGGCAACACTGTCCGGTTGAATATACCAGTCAACTCAATATCATCCGGGACAGGCCTAAAGGGAGTTTGAAAGACCTTTTTAAAGTATTTCACTATGAAATACTGATGGTAGTACGCAGTCGGATCCAAGTGCATATGGTTAATAGCTGAAATGACATGACTACACGATATGCCACATATTTACCATTTCCTATAATTGTACGTCCAATGAGTTAATTCGACAGCATAATACTTCCCTGCATAGTGGATATCAAACTGTGTATCCTTGCCGGATATAAATGTGTGTAAAAATATTACCTTCATCTTTTACAAGTTGAGTAATTCTTGAGCTTTTGGTACTAGCACACTGCTCCAACTATTAGCTTCGTTCCTCTTCTTTTCAAATCTAATCATCAACTGTACCCTTAATTCTGCACACATTGCAATGATCGGCTTCTCCCAAACAGATAAAATCCATGCATTGAATGACTCGGCTATTAGAGGTAAGATCATTGTATCTAGCCCCTGAAAAATATGCATTTGCCCAAGATTTGGGAGGGACATTCTTAATCCACTAATATGCCTCTAGGTCAGCATACCGTATATCAAATATTATTTTGTCAAACCCACCAATGGTCGCTTTACGGGCAACCTTCCAAAACAGCGTCAACAATACTTCGGTATTTGTCAACTTCTTCATAAAGCTCTTGAAGTTTTCTCCCATATGTTGCATGTAGAATGTTGGAAAATATGTGAGAAAATATTTTTTTATTGCTTCTCGTAGGCTTTTCTAACAATCTGATACAATTGTCAAAGCAGGAAGATTAGCAAACTCATTCAATAGTTCACTCAGTATACTCAAGAATTAATAACAACTCAAGCAGTTCTCCTTCTCGACCACTACAAATGCCATTGGGAAGAGCTCATTATTTGCATCTACGGCAATAACACACAATAATATGCCTTTGATATTTTTTTTTTAAGAATATCCCATTACTACCTATTAGTAGCTTGCATCCATTAACAAAACTCATGATGCGTGGACGAAAAGTAATAAATAGTCATTTGAATCTGCCTTCATCTGTATGGATACGAACTTTGGTTTGAGGTTGGTTCTTCAGAGCTTCTCCATACATAATGAGATGTCATTGTATTATTGGTCATGTGATCCATCTATAATCTCCCTAGCAACATCTTTTCTCTGCTAAGCTTGCATGTAAGAAAGTCTGACATCATGATCGTGTCGGACATCCTTTATAAAGTCTTTCGCTTTAATTTTTGATTAGTCATGAATTCAGGCTTTAATTTTTTTTGCCATCCAATCACTACGAGCTAGTGGCTGATGGACCCTCCCTATTGGACCAATACATGTGTGCTCCTTAATCATGAACTTCACTTTAAAATATGTCATACTGCCAACTCGTAAGCATTGCACTTGTCATGTGTATCCCTCTTACTTACAACTTGCCCACACCAGCCCCCCTTCGCTTTTGTCAAACTTTAAAACAAAATTATTGTAGACAATAAAATCAATCAAATGATGTTAGAAATTATAATTCTGTATATTTGGGCCATAGGACCCCATGGAAGATTATTTCAAAATACCGCAGAGAACTCTCTCTTTATTAAAAAGTTAAGAATATATAAGACCCTGTATAAATATACTGTTAATAACAATTAAAGATAAATAACAACGGTTATGGATAAACACCAAATATATGACCAGCAATAATTAAAGATAAATACCAACGATTATGCATAGACACCACCTAATGTTATCAAGAGATGTGCATCCATACATATGCATATCTGTACTGATATGTATCATTATGATACATATCCATATCCATACGTTAACACCCTCCCGTACTGATATGTATCACTATGATACATATCTATATCCATACGTTAACAACCTCCATGCTGATATGTATCATTATGATACATATCCATATCCATACGTTAACAACCTCCCTCAAACTCAAGATGCTTTGACACAAAGCAACTGGAGTTTGAACAATAAATTGCATAAATAAATGAATTGGATCTTCAAGTCTTCAGGTGCATGGCATGATCGACAGAAGCAGTGGTCTTCATGCTCAGATTGCCGATAGAAGCGATGATCTCCATGCTCAGATTGATTGAATAACAAGCATAGAAAGCAACAGACCTCAGGAACAGATGAGATCGAGTAACAAAAACTTGATAAATAGCAAACAAACAGGCTTTCGAAACATCCTGGATTGAGTAACGAAAAACTCGATCAAAAGATAAGATCGAGTAACAAAAAATTTGATCAACACACAAGAAGTAACAGATAATTCCACAATAACAAGGGATCAAGTAACAGAAAACTTAACCATCAACCTGGATTGAGAAATTCGATCATCAAACAAGAGGCACTTGTAATTACTAACAAAACTCGATTTGAATCCCAGCTCTCATCTTCCAGCTCTCTCTCTCTTCCCCATGTTTTTCCTCCTTTGAACCCTTAGAAATTCCGACCTTTTGTGCCTATTGTTGTGAGTGAGCTGTATGAAGGACTTGGGATCACCATTGAAACACAAGGTAAGTAAACTATGTTATTATTTGTCCATAGTATGAAGTATGATCTTATGTATGAGAGTTAAGCATGAATTTCCATGAATTAAGCATGAATAAAGTGTGATTTAAGCATGAATAAAGCATGGATTAGGCTTGAAGTTAAGCATATATGTTTGTGTTCTGTTTTCCAGCAATTAGATATTCTTTGTAAGTTGGGCGCTGTTATCATTATTGTGGATCCCGAAATTTTGAGAAATGATGCTTGTGTGAGTCTAGTTTAAAATAGTAAAGGTTTCATGTTGTTATCTTATATGGATTTGAAGTTATGGGATAGTCTTTGGAATGTGCCATATTTGTACTGTGATTTTCCAGGAAATTTATCTACTTTTGTGATGAGATTTTGACTAAGCAAATGATACCCCATTGGCCTCAAATCACCACCATTTGAAAGATCTGTGAGTTTATGTCGAGTTTGGTGTTTATGACTGCTAAGATTCTTGATAGTTCGGAAGAAATTCTTTGTTTTGTGCATATAGGTCACTGTTAGCAGACTGTGATAATTTCTAGGAATGATACTTTTGTTGTACTGAGAGTTTGATTAAGCAATTGAAGTCCAAATGACACAAAATTACCGCCATTGAAAAGATTTTCGAGTCTATTTTAATGTTTATATTCACATGTTGCTCTGATTCTTTATTTATGTGAAGTTATACTGCGAAACAAGCCAATAGATCACTGCGGACAGTTTTGGTAAAAGCACAAAACTGATGTCTCTGATATTAAGGGTTTTGACTGACCAAATGAGGTCTGTTTTCTTCCAAACTACTTCCGTTTGAAATATTTTTTAGTAAACTTGATATCACATGTTTAGAACTTCTTGAAATTGTCATTAATTTGAGAGTTATATGATTAATTGGAATAATATGTTACTGTGGACAACTTTTATAAAATTCAGAATTGCGTCTATCACCACAGATTTTGACTGATCAAAAGGGATCCATTTTCTTCCAAACTACTGCCATTTGAACAGTTCATGAGTAAGCTTAAATTTACGTATTGAGCACTTTTTAGAATTTTTTTTTATTGTAAGTTATGGAGTAAATTTTAAAGATATGTCATTGCCTTCACTACACAGTAAATTTTAAATGAAATATCTCGATTCTTTTGAACTATTGAGGAGACAAACAAGGTTCAATTTCTTTCAAACCACCCCATTTGAAAGATAGGTGTGTCTAGTATAAAATTTGTTTTGAAACCGCCTTCAAATTCCAAATGAATCAAAAGTTATGACCCTATTTACAATTAAATGTCACAGCTTGAAATTGCAGGTGTAACACTCATTCTGTGATATGGACACCATTATTCTGTGAATCTGATATAGTTATTATGTGATATGGACACCATTATTTTGTGAATCTGATATTATTATTCTGTGATATGGGCACCATTATTCTATGATATGGGCACCATTATTCTGTGAATCTGATATTGTTATTCTGTGATATGGACACCGTTATTCTGTGAATCTGATATTATTATTTTGTGATATGGACATCGTTATTTTGTGAATCTGATACTGTTATTATGTGATATGGACACTATTATTATGTGAATATGATATTGTTAAAATGTGATGCTGATACTGGCATTATGTGAGACTGATACTGTCATTTCGTGATATTGATATTATCATTCTGTGATACTGATACTGCTATTCTGTGATATTAACATGGCCATTATGTGATACTGATACTTTCTGATTCTGGCATATGAATACCGATATCTGACTGCTACGCAATGGGTCCTCCATTGGTAGTGAGTATTCTGACTTTGTTAAATATAAAACTGATATCTATGATATGACCACTACGCAATGGGTCCTCCATTGGTAGTGGGGTATACTGTACTAGAATATGTGATTTCTGAGTGCACATGAGGTGATATGTAACCGTTGGCATACTGTGAATGTGTGAGCAGATGTGATATTGACCACTACGCAATAGGTCATCCATTGGTAGTTGAATACTGTGATACTGTAATTGTTATGTGATTACTTGACATGCTTGGAGCGTATCGCATGGCCATAACAGACACCAATGAGGTGCACACGAGGTGATATGTGACTTCCAGGTAATGCCTTGTGCAAATTGCACGCTCGGCATGGGTAGTCGCTTGAGTTATGTAATTGACTTGAGATGTGTGATTGACCTGAGTTATGAGATTGACCTGAGATATATGATTTCCTGAGTTTTATGATCGATTTGCAAGATATGGGAGTGGCCTGATGAATAGGGCTAGAGAGTGGGTTGTATTTGTTGATTTTGTTATGCTCTCTTGTTTGTGTGGATCTATTGAAATCTAATAGATTGCTAGTGTATATGATATCTAACATCTTATATCGTGCCTGCTCTACCATGAAAAGCATCATCCTATAATTGTGACATATTTGTGATGTTTGACTCATGTTTTATGAGCATGGTTTAGAACCTTGATCTGTGTTGTGTGATAATATACATAGAAAGGGAAGCATGATGTTATGATCTACTTACTGGGCTTTTTAGGTCATTCATTTGCTTCCACCCTTGTAGATTGACAGCTGCAAGTTGAAGACAGGCAAGCGGTGATTGTGTTTGGTGGACTGAAGGCCCGAGCTAAACTAGAAGATCTCCTTGTTTTTGTAGGTATCAACTAGTCGTCGGCTGTACTATGTTGTTTGTGACGCTTTGTAATATTGTTAATAGGCTATAGTGCCTTGGATGAATTGTAATATTCTTGATATTGTTGATGACCTTGGAGACTGTATATGGATAATTTAATGGTTTTAATTTATTTCAGTTTTTAGTACTTGGTGGATGAGTTTTATTGATTTCTCGTGGTTTGCTTTGATTCCGCACTCTTAACATGTATTGATGTCATTCATACCTGAGTGACGTACGATCCCGCACTCTGTCGCCCTCCGGTTTAGTACGGCAGGGGTCAGGGAGCGGGGTCGTGAAAGGCTCATAAACCAAAATAGACATACTCGTAAACGAAAAAACTAGATAAAAAAAGATCATTCCAAAACGGTGTTTTTTTGTTGATAGATAACAGACATGATCGAGTAATGAAAAACTCGATCGAAAAAAACCATTTCAGAGGGGTGTTTTTAGGTTGACGGAAAGGGTCAATGGCAGTATCATATTAGAGTGGCTGGTGAGATTTCAGATGGATCTGAAACATGAGATCAAGATCATGAGGCAAAAGAAGGAGAAGAGCAACCAACTCTATCTCTATAAACAGAGAACTTGATAGGGCAGCAACAATTTGCACGATCCAAAACTTTTGCGCCGTCAAAAGTTTGCACTAGGAAGGGGTGTTGAAGTGGTCCAGGAACTTGCAAACTTGTACCGTCAAAAGCAAACTTGTTGCTTTGCATATTAAACAAAACTTGTTGGAACACTTGTTGCTTTGCAAACTTAAATTGTCACGGGATTTGCCGAGCAAACTGGAGCTTTCGAACAATCCAATAGTAGGGTACTAAAATTCCCAACCTCAAATATGTCATTAGGGTATTAAAATTCCCTGACCTTAGATCTGAGGTTGGCGAGCTCATATATGAGGTTGAGGAGTCTATGGTTCTGATACCATATTAGAAACTGTATTTCTATATATTTGAGCCTTAGGCCCCCATGGAAGATTATTTTATAATAGTGCAAAGAACTCTCTCTTTATTAAAAAGTTAAGAATAAACAAGACCCTATATAAATATACGACCAATAACAATTAAAGATAAATACCAACAATTATGGATAGACACCACCTAATCTTATCAAGAGATATGCATCCATATAAATGTATATCCATACTGATATGTATCATTATGATACATAACCATATCCATATGTTAACACCCTCCGTACTTATATGTATCATTATGATACATATCCATATCCATACGTTAACAGATGATGCCGGCATTTATTGTCATTTTTAAAAATTGAGCAATTTTCAATTGAACCTCGTTACTAATTCTTCTACTTGGTCTCTCAATCGGTTCAATATCCTCTATATCACGCTCTGGTATTAGCTCAGGCTTGAGCACCACTTGAAGGTTCTCATGTTGATCAAGTAAATGAGCATTACGGCAACTGTTGACAAAAGATAGAGTGTAAGATGAAGAAACAATTTGTGCACATAAAATATTTAAATAAAGCAAATTAGATATGAAAATGTAAATTGTAGATGTACTAATTTCTGAAAAAGGGCCAATTACCAACAAGTTCTGCTGCTTGGAATTCCATAGATCTCTGCTCCAACTCTATTGCAGAGGCAATATATACAACAATACTTGAAGACTCCCCTCCCAACATAAAAGATACATCTATACCATCACTTACATCAATCAAATCAAGGTCACTAGATAGACTTGTGTTGTGGTATATAATAGTCAATTTGTTTGAATCACACGATGTTAAATTCCCAAAATGACTTTTTAGTTCCTCCAAGGAACTATTTCCTTTATACTTCGTAGCCTTCAATTTTCCCCTTTTATAAACAACACGCATCTGGATTCGTCTCACCCCCATATCGAAATACCAATTGCATTCCCTCGGTAACTATCGTCAATGCTATTGTATTAAATGAATACCAAAATTCGTGTTACAGAAAATTCATACAATAAGGAATATAAAAAATTTGGATATATCTAATTAATTTAGGGTTCATAAAATGTGTGTTACACAATAGATCAAAATAGTGTACTACTAAAAAAATCAATTATTGAATAAACCCCCAAAACAACAAATATTAATACAAACATAAAATAAACAATAAATATTAATCCAAACAAACAAGTTGAACAACCCAAAACAATAAATATAATATATCAACATAATGTACTACTAAATAAATCGATTGTTTAATAAACTACCCAAAACAAATAAACAAAAAATAGTAATGCAAATAAACAACTTCGACAATATTTACCCCAAAAAGTAAACTTCAACAATAGACAACAAATAGTAATACAAAAAAAATATTGTACTAATTGTGACAAAATTAATCAACTGTATAAGCCAAGAGTAAGAAAGGTACCAATCATGACCAAACTAAGAGCTAATCTCTTCAAGTATGTGGGATATTGTATTGGGGGACAGAAAAAATTGTAGGATACTGTATTAGGGGACAAATGTTTTTTGGAACCTTAAAAAATAAGAACAATGCTCCTACATGCTCGAATGATAAGGTTAAATGGGTTTTGTTAATGTGAAAACTTTCGGTTTTTGAAAAACTGAAACTAAAAAAATTTCAGTTTTGCAAAAACCGAAATTCCAAAAATTTCGGTTGTTCAAAAAACGGAAAAGGGTAAAACGTCTTTTTTAAAAAATTTCGTTATGAAGTGAAAAAAACGGACATACTAGTAATAACAAAAACTATTTGGTATTTTAGTAATAATAGAAACTATAACAAATATTTACGTAATTTTTCTTAAAAATAAATATCTTAAAAATCATTGCTCACTCAATCTCTTTGAATAATCATTATGCAATGCATGTGCCATTAGCTAGTTGAATGTGAAGTACAAATTTTATGTGAAATATTATTACCGTTGTAGATCAACCTTTATTTGTATCTTGTAATTTTATTTGTATTATAAACATGATTACCTTGACCAATTTTTACATGCATGTTCGCTAGGATTGCATTACCCTTAAATAAGATTTAATCAAGATTCAAGGGTTGTGGGGATCAATTAAGGGTGTGATTATATACCCAAATAAACCAATAAAAAAAAGGAAGATAATCGGTAACTGAGCTCTCTCATAAATGAGATATCTAGACTATTTTTTTTCTTTCTTTTTTAATGTTAACCATTACTTTCATTGATATCTAAAATAGGGTGTGGTTTGTCTAAGGTTGCAACCTTAAACAATTAAAGTAAGATGCACCTCTAAATGTTATCATAAGACGTAATTTTCGTGTCAAAAAATCTTCGGATAGTCTAATTTCTATTTTCATCTCCAATTATGTAACTTTAAACTTCAAATATGGTTCAAATCAAGTAGATCTATAAACACAGACTGAAAATCTTTGGGACTTGAAATATTATAAGCAGATAATATGTTACAAGATTTACTATTTTCGGGACTCGATATCTTTCTTTTTTTATATATTCATATATCTCAATATCGAGATGATCAATTAGAGATTTTTTTAAGGTAATTCAATTGGGAAAGACAGACTCCTACCCGTTTTTCAAATAGATTAAGAAATAACTTTTTGCAAAGTATTAATGGGGTGGTGTTAGTAGTGAGAATAAAAACCACAATGTGGTGACTTGGGTGTGAGGTGTTACTACCACAACTCAAGCCACTTTTCCAAAGTGATAAGTTAGTGGGCATTTTTGGGCCTACCTACCTTTTGGTGAGAATGGAGTTAGAGACCTCATCATGGGCATCGACAATACCACCGCCAAGATCGCATAGCCTGGTGGGATTTGAACCCTCACCAAAATGGAGGGTAGGCATACACATTAACCACCATGCTAATTGAGCATTTCTAAAAAAAGTGGTAAGTGGGTGGGGATTTGGGCACTACTTTTTGGTGAGAATGGAATAAAAAACTCATCATGAAACTCAGCAATACCGTTGTTAAGACCCTAGGCCATTCAAATATTTTTCAACATCAAAACAACCTATTCCAATAGATTTTTGAGATTGATCTTATTTCCCCATTTTAAGATTGCAACCTTATATAAACTCTTTTTTCTAAAATAATATCCTCCATTCATTATTAGGTTAACCAAGTTTTCCAATTTAATACAAACTGATATCAATGATTGATTTGACTTTGGTAAAATCTTAATAAAAAAGTTTGATTAATAAAAGGAGGAGATTAAAGTTTGATTCTTTGAAGCCCTCACACTAAAATAAGGTCTCATAATGCAAAGATGACATGGCATAGTGATCGTAGCCAATCCAAGGAACATCAAAAATATAATATAATATATTGGACTATTAAAAACCTTTCTCTATGCGTTATCGTCTTCCTGTCCACACGGTGATCCATGTCCATCAAAGTTCAATGGGTGATCCATGTCCATCAAAGTTCAATGGACTACATTTCTCCCCTCCTCAGGATTACGGAAAAAGTGGGCTTCAAAGTTTAAATAGTGCGTCTGGTAAGGAAAAAGTTTGTATAAGTGGGAGGCTCTAAATAATCAAATTAGGGCTCACCTCAAAAATTTCATTGTAAGAGGTCGTTTTGATATCACAATGCATGAACATTAGAAAAAAATATGTTTTAAATTTTAGAAATAGTGCATCTTGTAATGTATTTTTGGACCGTTAATTTTTAAGATTTTTAAATTTTTATAGTTATGCTCTATCTACACTATTTTGAAGCTTTAAATTTTATAATTAGAGATGAAAATATATTTTAAGGCTATTACAATGATTTCTAATATTGCAATCACATTTCTTGACTCTATTTCAAGTGTAAATTTGCTTGATCTACACTATTTTAAAGCTTTAAATCTTATAATTAGATATGACATAAATAATTTAAGCCATCATATTGAAACAAAATCTTTTGATACTATTTGAAAGTGTGCCTTACTTTGATTGTTTAGAGCCTCGGCCTTATACAAACCATACCATGACGGAAAGAAGAACACGAGTGTTGAGGCTATTTGACGAGGGACCTAGAGACGGAATACAGGCCTTGAAGAGAGAGAAAGTGAGAGAGAGAGAGAGAGAGCGAAGCCAATGAAAACGTAACGCGTGAGAGAAGCAAAACGTATCAGAAAAAGAAGAGAGAGAACGGGAAGGAAAGGCCCATGGACGAAGTGTTGGTGGCTGGAGATGGCAGACCTTTCTTCTTTAACAACAACAACAACAACACCACCACCCCTTCCTCTTCTTCTTCCCCTGTTTCTCTCTCTAATCTCCCTCTCCTCTCCTCTTTCCTTGCTTTCGCCATTGCTCAGTTCCTCAAGCTCTTCACCACCCGGTAAACTCTCTCTTTCTCGCTCTCTCTCGATAATTGGTTTTGATAATTGGTTTCTCTGTGCTTTTTTAGGGTATTAATAGAACCCAATTCTGAGATTTATTTTATTTTATCCCTCTGATTGCGTGTTTTTAGAATTGAAGTTTTGCTGGACTTGGGCATGCCTGTAGCATAATATTGATTTGATTGATTGTTTTTTCGTCTTTGATAGATATGATTTACTGTTTAAATGTGCCCCATTTGTTTTAATAATTTAATTTTTGGGCATGTATTGCGAATGAATTATTGCTTTTCTAATAAAATTTGATGATTTTGTGATGGATAATTTGTTCAAAATGAAACATTGAAAGACCAATATGTGGGACTATTTGCAGGGAATTTTTCCCCATTCAAATTAAACGGTAGAAATATCGACTGAGTTTATTACTGTTATTTTTTCAGTGAACACTCTGACTAAATTTCTCTATGGTCAGTCTCAAGTGAAATTTGTGTGGATATGGATTTTTTGAATAAAAATAAGAAAGAAATTGGATTTCTGAGTTCCCTCTTAGAGTGCCTATCAGTCTTTAGGCGTCTCTCGTTGCTCTCTCTCTCTCTCTCTCTCTCTCTCTCTGTTACATGAGCTGCTATACTACTGTTTAACCTAGGTCACACAAACATCTCATGCTTTATGAATTCCTGCTGTTTGAAAAAATTAACTTATTCCCAAATAATTTCATCAAGCATTTCTGTTTTTGAGGCACTTCCAAATGGTTATTTGTAGCTCATTTGATGCTAATGCGCATTTACTATGCCTCATTGGTGAAAAGAATAATAATGCATAAATGGCACTTTAGTTGTTAGATCTTTTGGAAGGGAAATCTTTTTCTTTTCACAATTCACAAGCCATTTGGTCAATTTCAAAAAAATTCACAAACCAATTGATCAGTCTAAAAGAAAACAATTCACAACCTACTAATCTAAATTATATTTTGCTTCTCAGACTAATAGAAAACAATGCACAACCAATTAGTCTAAATTATATTTTGCTTCTCATTAAGTATCCTTTATGGATTTTAAGCATTTGGATTTTATTCTAGACTTTCAGGTATAAGGAGAAGAGATGGGATGCCAAAAGGCTGCTTGGTTCAGGTGGAATGCCATCTTCACATGCTGCAACTGTCACAGCACTTGCAATAGCCATTGGCTTAAGAGAGGGAGCTGGAAGCTCCATGTTTGCGCTTGCTGTGGTGGTGGCATCTGTTGTATGTTCCTATAACTTGATCGCCATTTGTTTTTTTAGTATGCATTGTTCCATTCCTTATTTTATCAATCCTGAGTAAATGATTTTGTTAAGCGTTCGAGCATTATAATGATTTGATTTGTTTTCTTTCATTGGTAACTTATAATTCATTGGGAGTCAAAACAAAAATGACATAAAGAGAATATGATCTAACTTTTGAGGCAATTAGAAATCAAAAGACTCAGTTGTATCCCTTGACAATACTCATGTTAGCTTCCCGACAACTAGATTTTCAAGGCATATGGCGGCAAGGACAATAACTGAAGATTGAACAGTGGGATGGCAATGTGATCGATATCGACCCTGTGCATAACAACCCGATTCGTATCTAATGTTAGACGTTTACTCGTGTGTTCATAAATGGAGCACATTTGATCAGAAGTAGAGACTTGGAACACTTGAAGTAGGAAAACATCAAATGATCTTGTCTATGTCCTCTGCTCTATAGTGGAGCATGAAATAAAAAAGAAACCAAAGCCGCCATACTAGTTGATTAAATTGATATGAAGATGAGAGGTTCTTTGAATTTCATTTTGGTATCCCTGTTACTGAGGAAACATGAGCTGGTTGGACCAAAAGATATATCAAGATATGGATTGATCCTAAGAAGATGATAAGGATGTGTAGGTCATGTGTGATTATTTTGGGCTTGTAGTAGTGCAGCACATAGTGGCGACTAGAGACAGGATAACATGTGCAAGATGGAAGTTGTTGTATTCTCTTATTACTGTTGGAGCATATTTTGGTTAGTAAATCTTGGATTTGAAACTCGGATATTAGTGTTGTGGCCCTCGCATTTTAAGTGCTAAGCCTGGAGCCTGAACCCAATATTTGGAACTTGGAATATCAAACTTGGTTGTTTGATTTTTTGGGCTTTAAATTTTCTTCTATGTCTTGATTCTCAAGATATCTTTTATTACATTTCACTTTGTCCATTTATTTGGAATGCACCTGCTCCTCCAAGAGTGTTGACCTTCTCCTTGTGGCCTTTCTCGACAATATATTGATCACCTACACAATTGGGCTCAACAGATCCCAAATATGTGATTGGTGTGTAGATGGGGAGACAGTGGACCATTTACTTATTTAGTGACCAGTGGCAAGTGCGTTCTGGTACTTCATGTTTATCATGTTTGGGCTACAGTAGGTGGCTCGGCCATATATAGCCAATGTTACCATATATTGGGGCTTGTTCCACCTATTGAACAGATGCAGAATATTGTGGATAATGTCAACTTTGGGCAGTTTTTGCAGCTTATGGAGGAAATAATTGGGTGTTTTGAGATGAAAACACTCTGTTGTTATTCTGACTGAGAGTGTCACCAGCATAGTAATCTCTTGGGCCTTGATCCTCCCAGAATAAAAGGCCTATAGATCAGTGGATCTGCTTAAGTGGATACTGCAATGTGGCTGGATCCATGTTGCCCGGGAAAAGAAGGGTGAAATTGTGGCATAAACTGATTGCGGAGCCTTTCAAGCTGAAATTGATGGATGTGCTGGGGGCTATGTCACGAGTACATGGAAACATGCGTCTGCTTCCAGCATAGATATGAGTGTCACAAATGCTAACACCAAAAAATGGCCTTTTAGACATGATATGCCTGTACATCATAGAGTGTAGAGAGAAGAGGGGAGAGGGATTTAATTGACATTAATATTCGACCAGAAGATTAAGAAGTGTGTAAGTTACTAAAGTGCTAAATGTGGTTGTTATGTTCTTAATGTGTTGAGACGTGCCAAAACCTATGGACACATATGTTCAAGTTACATAGGCTAGGGGGAATCCTTGGTTAGCAGGAATTGTTTTTTTTTTTTGATAAAGTTAATATTGTAGGTTAGCAGGAATTGTTGTTGTTCTTAGAGAGTACAATGGGCAGACATTAATGTCTTACAATGGTTCCTTGGAGGTTTGTAATGCTACTTTAGCATAAATGAGTGCTTTGTTGCCTGGAATCAAAATAGGCCATACTTCCCATATAATTGGTACATGAAGCCCTTATGTGAGATGTCTAAATTGATCTCCTCCATTCATTACTAAGGTTAACCAAGTTTTTGCAATTTAAGATGAAGTTAATGTCAATGATTAATGTGACTTTTGGTAAAATATTTAATCAAAAAGTTTGATTGATAAACTGAGGAGATTAAAGTTTGATTCTTTGAAGCCCTCACACTAAAATAAGGTCTCATAATGCAAAGATAACATGGCATAGTGATCTCCTTAGCCAATTTAAGGAACATGAAATTATAATTATTATCTTGGACTATTAAAAACCATGGTCTCTGCGTGATCACTGTATGGTGATCAATCTCTATCAAAATTCAAGGGACTGTGTTTCTCTTCTAGTCCTTGGGATTACAAAAAATCAGAACAGGCGATTGACCTTCAGTTTGTGGCTTTTCTCAGCAAGATATTGATCATCTACACAATTGTGCTCAACAGATCCCAAATATGTTATTGGTGTGTGGATGGGAAGACAGTGGACCACTTACTTATTTAGTGACCAGCGGCAAGTGCGTTGTGGTCCTTCATGTTTATCATGTTTGGGCTATAGGAGGTGGCTCGGGCATATATAACCGTAGTTACTATAGAGTAGGGCTTGTTCCCCTTTATCCAACAGAGGCAGAATATTGTGGACAATGTCAACTTTGGGCATTTTTTGGAGCTTACAGAGGAAATAATGGGGTGTTTCGAGATGACAAAACACTTTGTTATTCTGACTGAGAGTATGACCAGGATGGTAATCTCTTGGATCTTGATCCTCCCGGAATTAAAGGGATATATGGATCTTCTTAAGTGGATGCTGCAATGTGGCTGGATCCATGCTGCCTGGGAAAAGAAGGGTGACATTGTGGCATAACCTTATTGTGGAGCCTTTTAAGCTCAAATTGATGGATGTGCTAGGCTATGTCACAAGTATGTGGATACGTGCATTTGCATCCAACATAGATATGAATGTAACAAATGCTAACACCAAAAATGGCCTTTTGGACATGACTTGCCCGTACATTATAGGGTGTAGAGAGACGAGGGGAGAGGGATTTTAGTGATATTTAGGTATTTTATAGTGTTACTTCGACCAAAGAGTTAAGTGTGTAAGTTTATAAAGTGTTACATGCGGTTGTTGTGTTGTTGGTGTGTTGACACATGTCAAAACCTATGGACACGTGTGTCCATGTTATATAGGCCAGGGGAATCCGGGGTTAGCAAGAAATATTGTTTTTCTTCAAGAGTCCAATGGGCAGACCTTAATCTCTTACAAGGGCTCCTTGGGGATTTGTAATGCAACTTTAGCATAAATGCGTGCTTTATTGCTCAGTATCCAAATAGACATTACTAGATTATATTTCCTATTGGAGGTTGAGGCATATAGTCTCAATGGTATTAGTTGTATTAAAAGAAATTTCCAACAAATAGGGAGATATCTGTTTTATGAAGGAGATATGGGAACTTTGTGAGAATAAGGTGGTTTACTTTACTCACATTCGGTGTGGTCAGATTCGCTTCGCTTTGGCCGAAGAAGCCAAAGCCTTTGAATTTTTGGCCTAGACCAAAGCCAAGTGAAGCCTGGTGGTGCCGTTCTGGTCAGCTTTAGGTTTGCTTCAGACGGATTCGGCCAATGCAAATAAATATTTATATAAAAGTATTTTTTATTTTTTAAAATTTTTATTTTAAAACTTTTTCATTATTTTTATATATTTTTATGTCATCATCACTATAGCCTTTTCCCAATTAATTGGATAAGTTTTGGCAAAATTTCACATTGGCTGCCAACCTAACACAACCCAACCCCTATACCCAAGCATGGGATGGGTTAAGGGAAAGTTATTATTTATATTAAAATTTTAAAAAGGTCCGAAGTCTTTTCCTGAATCGGCCAAAGCACTGAATTGCTTCATTTTTCTCACCAAATCGAAGAAAACTCTGAAGCTAATCTGACAGCATGGCTCACATTTTCAAGATGGGAATGATTATGCAGACAGGCTTGCTAAGGATGGGACCAATCTAGAGGCCCTAAGAATTTCTTTTAATTATGATGTTCCCATTTTGTGATGACACTTATTTATCTGTTATTGTTTAACTGGTTTTTACTCTTTATTATAATCAATAAGTTTTGCCTTGTAATGTTTCTATTACTTCTGTGGATGCCTTGGCTGAGTTGGGGGCTGTCAACACATCCATCCCTAGTCCTCAATCCACCCTGAAGTATAACTCCATCTTTAATTTCTGCTTCTTTTAGCTTGCTTAGTCATTATGCGAGACTGAGCAGTTAATTTTTTGGAAAGACTCTTTCTTACATTGTCTTCTGTGTGCTGCAATTTGTATATGTATCACTTTATATACCTATTTAATCTTCTCACAAAAAAAAATCTATTATTTCATACATTTTTATTTTTTTGATATATCATGGTTTTGTATATATCATTCTTCATGCTTTTCTTTATGGGGAAATGTTATTACTCATGCTGGATGGCATATGGTATTTTTTATGGAACCATATTCACTTTTTTTGAACTCCTGTTTTGCCTTGTAATCTTTGTCCAACAAATAGGGGTCATCTTATGACAATTGCACTGAACTTCAAAATTATTAAAAAAAGACTCTAGCATTGTGGACTATCTTATTAAAATAAAGAGTATTTCTTATCAACTTGTAGCCTTTCAGTGTGTACTCAGTAACCTTTCCCCATGGGAAAAAAAACCTAAATAAATGACCTCTTTACAGACAGGATGGTAAACTGACAACCCACAAGACCTCCCAGTAATCCTAACATCCTGCAGAACATCTCAAACAAGTTTAGGGAGAAGTGCTTGTATTTTGTTTGTTTTTTTTGAAGAAATTTTAACTAAGTGCCTGTATCTTGTTCACACATGGTTAATGAAAAAGGCGGTCAGTAATTTCCTCACATTCTTGAAGAATGTGTTAGGGTGTTTCAATTCTAGATAAGGCTATCGGTAGGTATCTGAACCCCTTAAAGGGCATCCGACTAAGACAACGTTGTTTTCCTCGCCCATTAGGTTATTAAGACAAGATTGGTGGGTGTGGGATGGCTTCATACTTTGTAAAGCCTCTTCTCTAAACTATACGCCATTGGAATACCTAATTTTTAAGAAAGGAATTTAATTTGCCCTCGTCCCTGCCCCCCTGCATTTCTCTCCCCAAACCTTATATCACTTCAAACTTGCCTAAGAAGAATTCCACCTTGAAACATCTGAGCACAATTCTATCTTCCCAATACCTATGAAAAAACATTATTTAAAAGCAAGCTTGAAAAGTCCGCATGCAGTGTTGAATTTTCTTATGAGGGAAAAGATTGGGTACTGGTCGCTATGTGCTTATGACTTCCATGGGAAGTTGGACAGCAGGGGAAATGTGGCAATCATGGGTTGTTGGGTATAAAATTCCTGATGATGACTCAAAATATAGATTAAAACATTTACGAAATGGAAAATTTTCCCTTCATGGGTTTGTGAGTCTGTAACATTGATATGATATTCTAACCCTAGTTGAAATCAGCATTTTGCCAAAGCTTGGGAACTTGTCAGCCGCAGTCTAATTAGAGAGTTCTTTCTTGTCAAAGTTGGGGACAATGAATATTTGTTATGCTCATTTTGTTGCTTATTTTATAGCTAACATAATTTTTTAAATTCATTTTATTGCTTCTGATTTTGTTGGTTAGCATTATTATGATATTTGCTAGTGCAGTTCCATGAGGGTCTACTTTTACAGTGATGTCATATATGTTTATGACATTGAGCTATCAATCAAAAAACAAAATGCATATAACTTTGAGCTACATGATTAATTTGTAGGTCATGTATGATGCATCAGGGGTTCGGTTGCATGCTGGTCGACAGGCAGAGGTAGACCTCTTTAATGCAATTGTTATTGGATTTCTTCTTATGTTTTTTGGAAATCCTACATTATGCTCTTTGAATATAATGAGTGGGTGGTTCATTGTTGCTACCGGTGAGACTATTCAAATTTTAGCATATTAGTTAAATATGAGTGTTCTGGAATCCCAATGCGTATAGATGACTATATTACATTGGAAGACACACTGTTGTTCATCTGATTATTTGGAGTATTGTTGTGAAGCTTAACTAGTTTCTGGTTAACTTTTTTCTTTGAATCAGACTGGTTTCTACTTTTTGTGGTACATTTTAATCTCTTTTTTATATGTCATACACAAGACACCCGTTGTTCTGCAGTAATTTTCTTGGGATAGATGCCTGAATCGAGCTAAAGTTGGAGTGAGAGCTAAGATGCAGCAATTTTCATATGTTAACTAGTTCCAGGAACCTCAGAAATATTGTGATATATTTTATTGAAAAATTGAAATTATACAATTTTGTCGAGTTCTTTAATTTGTGATGCCAATATTTTTGTTAGTGTTTTTGGATAGTATTTGTGTTAACACAAACTTACACTTGCAGTACTGCAAAGATCCACGAAAACCAATAGATGGCAATGCACTTCTGCTCACATTTTGTGAAGGGTATCCATCATGCTCTCTAGAGTTTATTCATTACAGGACAGTGCTTATATATTAATTACAGATTGCGGTTCCTGCATGGAGACTGTTAACTAATTTTAAAGGAAGTATTCTATAATTAATTCACTATGGAAAAGCTGTAATCCGTTGGGTCTTCCTCCAATTAAATGATGCACAGTGATGGAGAATGCGAGGACCCACCAAAAGAGGGTATGACCTGAATAGCAGGTCTCAAACTTTCTTGCATCATTGCCCATCATTTCATTGGATGCTGATTACCTGAAGGCCTTTTCTATAGTTGATTGAGTTATTGTATTCATCCTTATCAATCAATCCATGATGTATAACAGAGTTGCAGTTATTGCTTCACCCAAAACCCCCCACAGAAGCTTTTGGATTTAACAAAATTTTACATATCTCATATCATACTTCTTCAGTGCTTTGATAATCTTGTCTTGGAATGCAAACAATGTTGAGTGACTGAATTTATCTTTCATTTTCATCTCTTTGGTATGACTGACCTCTTGGTATATGATCACTGCTTGATCTATTTTTCTTATTTCTTTATTTTTGGATGGGGTGCAGGGGTGTGTGGTGGGATCTCTGATTTTGTAATGAACTTGATGCTGAAGTATTATATAGTAACTTTACTTCCCTGAAGTACTGTATTATCTTGGTCCTGAGACATTCAGTTGTCTATGATTTTTCGTGTCTAGGCAACTGTGATATATGTGATTTCTAATGTTTACTTGATAAAATAGGCTTCTTCTCACATGCTCGTTCATTTTTACTGACTTTATTATTGACTGCCACATGGAGTGCAGTTGTTGAATCAAATAGTCTGTGAACTGCCACCAGAGCACCCTTTGTCAACTGTCAGGCCTTTAAGAGAACCTCTTGGTCATACTCCAGTACAGGTGAATTTCTAAGACTGGTCTATTCCTTT
Organism: Amborella trichopoda; assembly: GCF_000471905.2. The sequence continues at coordinate 500,742 of NW_006497600.1, read as the reverse complement.
GTAGTTTGTACTAATATGCTTTTCTACAGCACTGTAATATTTGTGCGTTTTTGTTGTGGATATTTACTTTGTCATCAGCTTTTGGTCCAAACACCTAATAAGCAAATAATAGATTCATTGTCCAATTGTTCAATTCCCAGTTAGTCATTCGCTGCCTTGCAACATAACAAGGTTCAATCTATTTTTGTTTCGTTTGGGTCTGAGATGACTTTAAATTAAGGCAGGTCCAAGTAAAAAGTGCTAAAAAATTCTATTTTGTTTTTAAGTTCTTTAAGAAAATCGGGGCATGAGTTAAACTACCTCCGTCAAGCAAGGCATCCTTTCATGGAGTTGATGAATCTGTACACTGGTGTTGCTTGTTGTTGGTGTATGGTACCTGTAGTTATAAACTATATCTTAAGTCTTTATTGGTTTATCTAGAATTTGATTTTCTCCATTGTGTCAACTTGTTTTTTTTTTTTTTTTTTCTGACAAGGTTAGATAGGAATGTGTAACTTGAAACGTTGTGCTATGAAAACCCAGCATCTACCGTTTTGACCAAGCCCAATTCCTGTTGTGTTTACTGTTTTTCCTTCTTGTTTTTGAAATTCCTATTGTGTTTACTGTTTGTCCTTCTTGTTTTTGATAAAATACATTAATGCTTATATGGATAACGTCCAACATCCATCTGGAATACACAGAACACACATGGAGGGTTAGCTCCTCTTATTTTGCCACTATGTTTGTGCAGGTTGTTGTTGGTGCTGTCCTGGGATGTATGGTAGCCTACCTGATGAGAGAAACTCCTAACAACATCAATTGAGATGGAACAAATGGATCATTTGTGTAGTAATGAACTGGAAATGTTATCTTGTACTAGTTGTTCGTTTAGAATGGAAGGAAGAATTGACAAGCAGCTTGGATACTATGGAGGCTGAAAAAATTACAGCCATAATGTGAAACAAAAATCAGTTTCTTTAGGGGACAGTGGTATTTTTCTCTTCATTGTATTTTTTGTGGATTTTCTAGGGTTGGCTATGAATGGATTATCCATGGGAAGTTGGTTTTTTGCAGAGCCTTCGTTTTTTTTTTCCCTTTTAATAAAAGTTATGGCCACTCGGATGGCGCTGGCAAACATTTGTTCAACACAATACATGTGAATTCTTTAATTTTAAATTAGCATAGTTAGTGTGTTTTTTGGATAATTCAGTGGTGATGGCAGAGCCCCTACCTGTTTTTGAATTAGATGGTGGTTTTTGAAACTCAGTGGAAATGGAAGCCAAAATGTGAAAGTGAGGTATGGGGTGTGTTACTACCATAACTTCAGCCCTTTTCCCACATAGGTAGTTTTCGAATCATAAGAACACGTAGTCATTAATATCCACATTCCTTTTACATGAAATAGAAAATTAGGAAAACCAAAAAACTAGGAATTTTCTAATTTAGAATTGCAAATGTTACAGAGCCAAATATGAACTATTTTGAGAACATTAGGGCATACCAATTCCCTTATTTTAACTTTGCATAAAATGTTCTTTTCAAAACTAAAAATTGATAACCAAAAAAACGCCCCAAAAAAGGAACAAAATTTCTTAGTGTTCTTAGTTACTTTTACCTTGAAAATAGATAACTAATTGAACCTAAAAGAAGATGCATTTCTTATCCTAAACATATATGCAAGGGAGAGATTATCTTTACCATGGGTACAAGAAGTTCATGGTCTCCCCTAGCCATTATATTGAAATTGAGATGTCGAGGGTGCGCAAAGTCCAAAAAGGGTACGTTTTTGGAAATGTGGTCCATAGTACACTCCTAGCTCCTAGCCACCCGATATCCTAACCGATGGCAAAGGGTGAATTTTGCCTTTTGAACTAAAAGTAAACTGGAGTTCATTTATCATTTATATTGGTATACATCATTTCCTTAAAATAACTGTACATGAAAAATAAAGAAAACCAATATCTTTTAACTTGGTATATGACAATCTCTTAAAAAAATATATGATAAAATAGCAAATGAGAATATTTTGTACTATTTGAACCAATTATTTTTTTTTATAGAATATTACAAAAGCATAGAGTTCAAGAAATTATTTTGCTAATCCTATGTGTAAGGAAATACTTTGGAAACATAGTAAAAGTTCTTCCCTAACTACAAGGTATAAAAGTTTTTTTTTGGGGGGTAAGTACGAGGTATAAAAGTTAAGACACGGAAAAGTTACTCCCTGGAGTTATTAAATATTTTCCAATATTCCCTGAAGATATTAAATATTTTCCACATTAAAAAATTTGCATACTAAATATTTTGCACACACAAAATCTACTTTATAATTAAATTATAATTTTCATATTACGGATTCATTGTAATTCTCATATCATTCCATAAGATACACTTGTTGGGTGTAATTTTGGGATAGTCAAAGGTACGAAAACCAGTGGTCAAAATCAATTCAAGGATCAATGATGAATCAAGATCAAACCGTTGTCAAGCACATACAAGCTTAATGGACAGAGGGATCAAATGAGAGGTCAATAAACATGATATCAAGATGCATCTAATATAGTTAGGACTTACCATCTAGGCCCCCACCTTAAAGCCCTGATAGTCAGGCACTAGATACCATAACGGCTGGACCATGAACATCTCAATATGAGAGTAATTGTGGGCTGATGCTCCAATGATCATAATATGCCTCTCCAGATCATATTCGGGAAGTTTGGGTATAAATCAATGAATATTTAGAATTTTGTTAGTTAAGAGGAGTTTAATGGCCAAACACGCACGCTTAAAGACGATTAAAAACTTCTCAATATGATACTAAACTATTCCCATGCTGTTATATGCCTCTCCACGTGATATTGGAGAAATTTGGATATGACTTAACTAGTTTTCAAAGACTATATGTTAAAAAGGCTTTAATAGACAAACCCTTGGAAACTTTTCAAATCATATAGAAAATAAGGTGAACCTCCAATATTTGATTATTATACGCCTCAAGACAAAAAATCATCAACTTTGGACATCTTTTGATAGGATATCTTGATCTACCATCGATTAAGATCTATTTAACCGACGGACCCATACTTAATATCTGAGAAATAACTTGAATCCATTGGAAAAATAAAATTTACGGTTCCATAACTCTTCTCCCATGGTTTCAATACTGTAGACGTCCCTAGATTACTCCCTCCCAGAGTAAGGTCCTAATATGCATTATTCGTTAAGGAACCATACGGTGGCCATGATGACTTCCGACCATTAAAATCAAGATACTTTTCAATTTATGAGGTATTTTCTCATGGGATTAGAGCCATTGGATTTCCGACTCAAAACCCTATCAACTCCATGAGAGCGCCAATGTAAGAATTCTCCATGTGAAAGCTGTTAAAGTCGCAGCAAACGCCATTTACTGAGACAGGTTTTAACCGACACATCTCCTAAACCATAGAGAGTTTTGCCACCAAAATTGATGTACATGTTCTTCATAACTTCCTTTTCAACATATCCTATTCTTATGGCCAAAGATTTTCTGAGGAAGATATTTTGACCGGTAATAGACTGATTAGCTGCTCAGATCTACAACAGAAACCCCTCGATTTCGACGGGCCGTATCTCTCTCAATATTGGCCTCTATCTGTATGCTAAATTTCATGGCCAAAGGACTGCCAATCAAAGAGTAACGTCCCTTGGACCGATACATGTCCAAACAAAGTTGACGAGTTGAGTCACCGGAGTGGAGAGAACTTTTTTTGGGAAGATTTAAACTTGAATGGGATTTAACCTTATCCCATGGAAATAACCGACTAGCAGAGAGAAAGAGAGAGTAATATTTTCTAGCATGCCTAGAGAGAAACAGTTACTTCATAAGCAATTTTTGTCTTAGCAGCGTGTGAATACCAGAAAGAGAAAGTACTAGATATCCTGACAGACAATCAAACTCTAACAAGGAGCAGAGAGGAAGACAGTGTGCCTTCGGATACTTAACAGGTATATGGGCAAATGTGCCCTAGGCACTCATATTTTATTGCTTTTTATATATTTTTTTATTTTTTTAATTTATAATATATTCAAGACCTAAATCAAAAGTTTTTGAGTTTGGATATCGACAACTCAATTCAATTTAAAAATACATGTTTCCGGTTATATAAAAATGTAAACTTCTCTAGTTATTGCAGTGTGTATATATATAAAAAGTAATGATCTTATGAGACCATCCCCTACTTATGTGTGTATGATCCCAAAAGATCACCATTAAATTTACTACGGATCTCTAAAAAAGTTATCACAAGGATGTAGGACTTGACTTTTTTATAGATCCATGCCAACTTTAATGATAATCATTTGGGGTACTACACACATGGGTGGGGAAGGGTCCTCTAGGATCATTACTCATATATATATATATATATATGGAAAACACTACAAAACGCCTATAGGTGAAGATCTACAGCTTTATCACCGTTCAAAGTTTATCACACGGTCACAGATGTCTAATAGTGTTTAAATTTTAATATATTTTTATACAAATAATAATGATCTGAAATTTTGTAGATGTGTGGGCCTTAGTGAGATGCACATGAATAAAATATAAAAAAATAATTTAATTGATAAAAATTACGTAAAATACCCCTATAAAGTTTCAAGGGTAATTTTATCATTTTATTTTGACTATTATTTTTTTAATATTTTATTTTGGTGCGAATTGGTCATATGTATGCACGCTCCAAATTTTAGATAAATCTGATTAGTTTAATAATTATAAAAATTCAAATACTACTGGACAATTGTGCCCGTATGATGAACTTTGGACGGTGATGAGGTGTAGGTGAAGTACTGTAGAACTTTACCTATATGCGTTTTGTAGATACTTCTTATATATATATATATATATATATATAGGGTGCTCACACTATAGAGTAATTTAGCATTGTACTAAAGAAATTTGGATACTTATATACTTTTGTTTTGTACATAGAGTTTGTTTTTGTAAGAGTATTTTTGTACATTATGAGGGGTGTGACGTCATCTACATGGCGTGTGATATCACCCACATTAACATTGTGGTATTTGTATGATCCAAAATTTTGCACACACTCTCTTCATCTCAATAATCAAACCGAAAAAAGAAAAAAATATCAACTTGCACCAAAATTAGCCCCCTCCAACAATGAATCTAGACTATTCATTTGGTGAAAATCAAGATCTTAACCTTTACAAACTCATTATCATGTTTTTCTTTTTTAATATTGTTCATCTAATGACAATAAAGCCATCTAAAAAAAAATTTGGAAAAGAAAAAATCCTTCTAAGGCTTAGATCTAAGCATCTTATCAAAATGGGCGGGCGTATGTTAATTGGGTTAAAAAAATATTTTTTAGGATACATTTTATTTTATTTTTTTGTGGTTGTTCATTAGAATGAAAAGAGTGTATATTTTAAATTTTGGATCAAACAAATAGATCTAAAATAGTTTTAAAAGATTGTTGCATTATACTACTATACAATTGTTACATAAAATCATTGTCATATATATATATATATATACCCACATTTTGGGAAGCAACACCTTTTCTATCTAACCACATTAACATACTATAATACAACTTACACTCGATTTAAAAAGAAATTTTTTTTGCTTATCCTTTTTTAAGATCTTTTTTAAGGTATGCATAAATAGCTTGTATCTAACACAAGACCATATAATACACTTCACCAAACTCAACAAAAAAAATATTGAAATTTCATAACCTTCCAATATAAAACCACAAATTAATATACCTAAACAGAATTCAACACAAAAACCACAAATTAATATACCTAAACAGAATTCAACACAAAAACCACAAATTAATATACCTAAACAGAATTCAACACAAAAAAATGTTAAATTTGATAACCCTCCAAACCTTCCAATATTAAAATTTTCCCTTTATTTGGTATATAGGTATATATTTCTGCAAAAATTTATATTTTCAAAATATAGATATATATTCCTGCATAAACTTATATTTTCCAAAGAATAAAGGTTAGTATATGGATAGAAATATTTTAAGAAAATAATAAAGATGGGAATATGGATATTTTAGGAAAATAATAAAGATTGGGATATGAGTAGATATTTTAGGAAATTATTCACAAAAATAATAAAAGTTGATATATGGATAGGGATATTTTAGGAAACTAATAAATAATAAAGGTTGGTATATGGGTGGAGATATTTTAGGGAAATAATAAAGATTGGGATATGAGTATAGATATTTTAAGAAGTTAAAAAAATAAAGGTTGGTATATTTTAGGAAAATAATAAATATTGGGCTATGAGTATAGATATTTTAGGAAATTACTCACACTAGTAATTAAGATATAAGTATTGGCTTATATTTTCAAAAATAATAAAAGTTGGGGTATGGGTAGAGATAGTTTAGGAAGTTAATATATATATTTTCAAAATAATATATATTTTCAAAATAATAAAGGTTACAATTTAAGTAGATATTTTATAAATTAAGATATGGATTGGGATAAGAGTAGAAATATTTTAGAAGATTATTCTAAGATATAGATAAATAAATTTTAGGATATGAGTAGAGATATTTTAGGAATATATTTTTCTAAGATTTGGTAAATCTATTAGGGAGAGAGTGAGAAATCTTATTCTACCTATGAAATGAATCAGTCTTATTCTATATAAGAAACTCATCCTTGTTTCATAATTTATAACTGAATCAATCTACTCCAATACTTCAAAAAATTTTAATTCCATATCATCCACCATGTGGTGCGCATTTCATATAGCTGTCAAAGTTGGTGCCAGGATTAACTCGTGGATTTAGATTGAGAAGGAAGGTTCCATTGAATCCAAGTATTATGAATAGAGTTGGGCATGATCGAAACTTTTACCAAGTAAGCAATCTCTGAAAAACTTAAAGGTTAAGAAATTAGTATTTTCTCAATGATTCTTAATGCTTAATATATATTTCTGCCTCAAAAACTTTTTATAAACTTTTTATAGAGATTTGTTAGTCAAATCATTAGAAAGAGAAATGATAACAAAATTATAAACGCAAATACAATTTATTGTAAAATAAATTATTATATCTATGGTTCACGCTGCTTATATGAACGTGCTGAAAAGCATGATAGTTGACACATAGATCAACAAAGTTAATGTATTTGTCCTGCCCAGTGTTTAAAAAAACGTCGAGTCGAACCGGACTCGCCCGGTTCGACTTGGGAATTGCCATGGAAGGATCGAATCGACGAAAAAAACGGGAATCGTCTGGTTCTAGAGAGAACCGGACGATTCTGTACAGTGACTCGCCGATTCACTGTACGGAATCGGCGAGTCCGAACAGTGAATCGGCGAGTCCCGTACGGAATTTTTGTAATCCATGATAGATTTTTTTGTAATACTTGATCGATTTTTTTATAATCCATGATCAAATTATTTTTGTTTTTTTGTAATCCATGATCGAATTTTTTTTTTTTTGTAACCCATGATAGAATTTTTTGTAACCCATGATAGAATTTTTTGTAATCCATGATCGAATTTTTTGTAATCCATGATCGAAATGTTTGTTTTTTTTCTTGTAATTCATGATCGAATTTTTTGTTT
>NW_006497600.1:456339-493017 GCF_000471905.2 Amborella trichopoda | reverse complement strand
TGTAACCCACGATTGAATTTTTTGTTTTTTTTTGTTTGTTTTTTTTTGTAATCCATGATCGAATTTTATGTAATCCATGATCGAATTTTATGTAATCCATGATCGAACTTTATGTAATCCATGATCGAATTTTACGTAATCCATGATCGAATTTTTTGTAATCCATGATTGAATTTTTGGAAAATTTGTGTATTTTTTTTTTTTAATCCATGATCGAATTTTTTTTTTAATCCATGATAGAATTTTTGGAAAATTTGTGATTTTTTTTTTTTAATCCATGATCGAATTTTTTTTTGTAATCCATGACAGAATTTTTTGAAAATTTGTGATTTTTTTTTTTAATCCATGATCGATTTTTTTGAAAATTTGTTTTTTTTTTTTTTAATCCATATTATTCAAAGAGAAAATGAGAGAGATGATGATTCTGAGGCCACCCTATCCCAGCCATATTATTCACATGTTGAGTCCCAACAGCAACAGTGTAGGGATGAGCACAACAGTGCAGGTGAGCATGAAGGATGGACAATCTTCGGGATTTTAGATTGGGAACACAACAAAATACTAACACTCAGGGATTTGGGAATAGTGAGACGCCTGCTAATATCGATGATTCGTTTTTAGATCGAATCAATGAACTGTTAAACGAATTCAATCAATGGCACCAGCGTGACCAAGAAGAACAATAACGTCGTCTATCATTTTATTTTTAGATCATATGTTACTAATTGTATGCTTTATTGTAGTCCATGTATGTTGATATACTTATTCCATGATAATTATATGTTTATCCTTTTGTGTAATGTAAATTAAATGCTGAATGGCGGTGCATACAGGGAAAGAACATATCAATATTTGCATATTCATTCAAAAACATGAAAATTCTTAATGGAGTACCCTCATTTCTTATTGAATTCCTAAAAAACAATATTTATAATGAATTTTAATAATTTTTTCGGATTTTTTTTAAGCTTTATTCTGACCGATTCACCCGATTCCCGATCCGGATCGTCGATTCGCCGATCCGGATCGGTGTTTTGGAAGCCCGATCCAAGACACCGATCCGTTTTTTAAACCATTGGTCCTGCCCAAAGGAATAGGCTTTAATGTATTTGTAGAACAATCCTTCATGGAAAATTGTATCGTGCGGGTTGACAGCATGACTACATATACGGTCCAAAAAGTATAAAGCATCCATCTTTAAGATGGATGCAAGTAGGTGTTCCATTTAAAAACAATGGAAAGTAATGATTCAAATGTTTTTTTATTAGAATTATTATTTTTTGTTTTTTAAATTACTTATTTTTTCATATTTATGATCTCCAGATTAGAGATTACATGTCCTTAAAAATTAAGTCCAAAAATCAATCTCAAAAATAGATTTATTAATAGGCCCACATTTCTATAGAGCCGAGGCTCTAAACAATCAAATTTGAGCCACCTCAAACAATTCACTAGAAGATGCTGCTTTGATGCTCAAATATCCTCAAATTGATCATCTAGACATCAAAATACATGGACATGAGAAAAAAAATAGATTTCAAGTTTTGGAAATAATGTATTTTGTAACGCATTTTTGGACCGTCAATTTTCAAATTTTCATAAATCTTTTGATCAATAATATTTTTTAAGCTTTAGACTTTATAAATAAAGATAAAAATATATTTTAAGGCTATCACAAAGATTTTCAGTATTAAAACCACATTTCTCAACACTATTTGACGGTAGACTCTAATTTGATCGTTTAGAGCCTGAGCTCTATACAAACCACACCGTTTATATAACCATGTCCAAATCCATAAGAAAAAAGATTATATAAGGTTGACATCTTAAAATGTAGAATTAAAGTAAACCTCTAAAATCCTTTGAAAAAAAAAGCTATTTTGATGCTAGAAAAATATCTAATTGATCATCTTGACATCGAGATGTATAGATATGGAGAAAAAAAATTTCAAAGTCCTAAAAATAGTACACACTACAAAATATTATCTAGATGTCCATAGATCTGCTTGATTTGAACCATTTTTAAAGTTTAAAATTTTATAATCAGAGATGAAAATAGATTCTCATGCCATCTACCCTTGTAAGAATTTTCGACATAAAAAATACATCTTATGACAAAGTTTGGAGGTGCACCTTAGTTTGATTGTTTAAAATTGCAACCTTATCCGAACCTCATGACAAAATTCACACCCTCACAAGCGGTTAAAAAGCGCAATTAACTTTTTCAATGAAAAATTCCTACCCTATCAGGTGTGAAAAAGGGTGCTTATGGGAGTTGTTATTCCCTTGGAGTAGAGAAAAATTGTGGGCTCTGAATGGAGTCAACCCCGAGCAATCCAATTTCATATTTGACAGCTTGAGAAATGGTGAATTTTTTCATCCAAATTTAACTGATCACCATATCATTTAGAATTTCAAACCATGTAAGTTCGTTTCGTACTCTAGGTGCCCAAAAGTTCAAGTAATTCAGGGTATTGACTATGGAATCCTATTATTGAAAAGCACTAAAACACCCCCATAGACACTAGGTTTAGATATTTAATACACCTAGAGGTCCCAAAACTTGGGGCAAAACTATAGCCTCAATAAAACCACACCCATATGATTCGAAAACAAACCTATCTTCACCTTTCTTGCCTTTATGTTTTTTTTACAAACCTATCTTTACCTTTCTTGCCTTTTTGTTTTTTTTGGGTGAGTCCGTGGGGAGAGGGCCCCTATCCTTGGTAGGAATTGAGCATATAGCGTAACCTTGTAATTTGTCAAGTGCTAACCAATTAAACCCGGGCTATTTTTTTAGATCTTCCTTGCCTTGTGATGCTAAAACAAATATAAATACACAAAGAATTTATTCCATATTGCATAGTTTTCTCCCACTCATATTCACTTTGGAGAACTTACCTAGCCTAATTATACTCAATTGAGGCAATGATGGTTTTTCCCTTCGTCATCTTGCTCTTGGAAAACTTTGAAGCCTTAATACCAATATCATAAGGAAAAATATGCAAAGAGACCCTCTACTTTGAATACAAGGAAATCACAATTATGTTTGTCCGTCAGATTTTAAATCGGGTGGTTATAAACGTGTCATTGACTAGACCCAAAGTTCATAAGTTTTTTTTTTTCAACTTTATATCACAATCCAAGCCATCCAATTTGAGATCTAATGACTAGTAGCAATTGTGACCTACTTGCAACAAAGAATTACAATCCAATTAGGGTTTACCGTTTAGGGTCATGTGCTACAAAGTCATGGAGGATTTCAATAATTCAAAAATACTCGTATTTTTTCAATTTTACGAGCATATCCTTTTCTTAAGTTCTATTATATACCCAAAATACGCCCTCATGGACTAATAGGTATGTGATGTAAGGTCAATGATACCCCTTACGGATCTAATAGGTGTCATGACGGTTCTATACTCTGCTTGGGGTCATCATGTACCTAATAAGTCTATAAAGACCATCACAGACCATCATGCACCTAGTGGGTCTATGACGATCATTTATTGTTGTTGATGGACTAAGTAGACCTTTCTCCTTGAGGTGCTGATTGAGATCACCCTAAGTATGCAAAAAAACATAAATATATTTGAAAGTGGACGTTTTCTTTTTTAGAAATTTTTGTATAAATGAGATATACTTGTATATTCTAAATATTTAATAAAATACTGCTAAACAATGTTTCAAAACCCGGATCGATCGGGTAAACTAGCCACTTGGGAAATCGATCGCCAATCTAGATCAGCAATCCAACCAATTCTCCTAGTTGAGAATTGGTGAACAAAAAAAAATTAAAAATAGAAAATAGTGAAATAGTAATAAAAATAAATAATATGTTGGAACTGGCTAGACCGAGCAGCTCCATGGGAACCAGACCAATTCCCGATTCCGATCGAAGTTGATGGACCATATCGATAATTACCGGTTCCCAATCCAGATCCACAATTTCTATTTCGATTACCACTTTTTTAAACCCTTCTGCCAAATAATAAATACAAGACGAAAAAAAAAGAGAAAAAGTAACAGCAAAGAAAATGTCTAGAAAAGAACACATGGTTCTCTAAAACAACTTTACGAATATACCCTTAATAGAAATGTTTCTTGCGCTATGAACTTCTAAACACAAGAAATAAAAAACATTTGCCAACTTGAAACAAATTATAGTATCCTCCAAGACACTTAGTACACATTAGGTAGGTGATGGGCTTTCACGGACCTATTACCTAATAGGCCGGTGAAGCCCTAGTTGCTCGGGACCATCAGTGGGGCGGGGGGCAGGGTTCAAAAAAAAACAAAGAAGGTTGAAAAATAAATATGAGTTTTTTTAAATAAATATGAGTTTTTTTTTAATTATTAAAAATTACTTCCATTCTTTTTTTTTCTTTTTTTTTTATATAGGGTTTATGAAAACAAAAAAAAAGAAGTAAAACCTCAACTCAAAATCCTGTCTGAAAAACGCTTCGGGCATAAAAAACGAAACAAAAATCTTTAAGGCCCTGTTTGGCTACTAAGGAACAATAGTAAATGACATGTTTTCTTAGTTACCACACCTTCCCCTTCCTATACAAGCTATTTATCATGCAAAGTATGTATCTTACGTATGATTGGCTGTTCAAAATTTTGTAAATAATTTAAGTTAAACACCAGGCTGTGGTGCAATCATTATAAAAAATTTATTCCTCCTTTTTTCTTTTCTTTTTTTATTTACAAGAATCATTTTTCATTTATTAATCCAAAAAAACAATTAGAGAGAATTCCAACAAAATACAACAAAAACAATACAAACTCAATAAAAAACATTATACTTTACAAAGATACGTCTATACAACACAAAGAACTTGATCTTTAACGCCACTTCTTGCCAAACCATCAGCGAACGTGTTCTTCTCTGGGGCCGCCAATGGTCAGAGCCGAGCTGGGATTCCGGACCGTTTTTGGGCCTAAATACAGTTTGGGCCCAAGCTGGGTCACACAAATGTTTTGTTCGTCGGGCTGGGCTTTTGATGGGACGGCCCAAAAAATCCTAGAACTCTAATCTCTCTCTCTCTAAAAATCCATTCTTTCTCTAAAAATCCAATTTTTCTCTAAAAACTTATTTTTTCTCTCTAAAATCCCAATCTCTCTCTCCAAAAACCCATTTTCTCTCTCTCTCTCTAAAAAGTTAATATCTCTTTCTTTCTCTAAAAACCCAATATCTTATCTTTCTCTCTTTAAAAACCCAATATTTCTTTCTCTCTCTAACAACCCATTATCTCTCTCTAAAAACCCAATCTCTGGCTCTCTAAAAATCCAATCTCTCTTCTCCCTTTAAAAACCCAATATCTCTCTCTCTCTCTCTCAAAACCTAAGAAAAGTTTCTAAAAAATATTTTAGTTTCCTTTTTTGCTTACTACAAACAAGAAAGCTTGAAAAGTGTGATAAAAAAAAAAACACAAAAAAAGGCTTCTTAACGACCCATCCTGGCCCAATAAATTCTATCAGGGCCAGGGCAGTGTTTTGTTTTTTGAGTTTTCAGGTCGGGCCCGGTGGTAACCCTATTCTTCTCTCTATAGACTATCTCTGTGCCTCGACATACATCAGACACTTTCCTAAATAAATCCACCAAACTCCAAGGAACATTTAACTTCCCATTACATCCCTAAATAAATCCACCAACCTCCAAGGAACATTTATCTTCCCATATTTATTCCCCATTCTCTTTAATATCTTCAAGCGATAACCTACCCAGGATCAAAATTAAGCTTCAACGCTCCACCATCAGGTGAGGTGCAGTGCAATGCAGCCCCCCGCCCCTCTCACTTTTCCTACGGCTTATATTCAACACTTCATCGAATATGTACATTAAATCAGTCCTTGCATCCTGCTGCACATTCACTCAGCTCAGCCCGTCATCGCTGCATGCCTTCTTCTATTCCTTTCTTTCCACACTTCCCATACCTAAAATTTCTTCTATTCCTTTCTTTTTCACCCTTCCCACCCCTCCCCTCCCCTCCCCTCCCCTCTTTTAAGCATTCTTCCAACCCCACTACCATTACAATTAAAACTACCTAACCCATAAACAGATCAGCAAGAATCTTTATGTCCCTTTGGATAATATTTCTCACCCATTCCTACACTCTTCTTCCAAAAGAAGACCTAACAAACAAATGATTTACAGATTCTTCATCATTTTTTATTCATTTTCTTCTTGGATACAAATTTTCAAAAGCTATATTTTTGCCCCTTTTCTTATACGAGGCAATTCTAATCTGCTTCTGAGAATTCTCATAATTAAGTTCAATAAAATTCTCATAAATTTCAAATTCCTTGTTCAATTTTTATGGATCCTACATAAAGATGGTTTCCAATAAAGTAAATGTACACAATGAAACCATTTACTGTTTACTTTTATACATAAAGGTAACAATCATCCTTGACCTCTTGATTTAAAATTAAGTGGTTGAAGATGTCTTATTATTTATGTATAAAATCCAAAACAAAATTGTTCAAATATTGTGACATTTCTATCTATTGGATTTTACATCCAATGGCTAAAACTGATTATGACCTTTTTGTATAAAAAATAAATGGTCTCATAATATACAATCCCTTTAAATAAATGTTTCTATGGACATACCTACCCTGTTTCTTTTTTTTCAATTACCACGTCCGATACTTTATATACAGATATACGATTCACCATAGCAGTGTCTTCAGTGGTGCATTAAAATTAAAAGACTTCAATTGAATTAAAAGTTTTTATTATTTTATTCAATCATAGACATTCGAAGAAAACCTCGAATACTCACATTTATGAAATACATGCAGATGGGCACAACTTGATTTTACCCAATTGTCACCATTGTTTGTGCAGGATACACCATATTTTTTTGGTTAAAAAAAAATGGTAGTACTGTACTCTTTCATGTAAAAGAAAAGCACCAATTAATACAATCACCACTTTAATGCGTTCACGTGGCATGCAATTAGTGGTTTCACTACTCAAGCACAGTATTTACATTTTACATTGCTCAATAAAAATTACTAATGTAATGCCTCGGCCTTGCACCATCCCCTCTCTCTCCCTCTCTCTCTCTCGCTCTCTCTCTCAAAAAGATATGATGCTACACACTGTAAACATGACCTTAACATAAAGTATGTGCAACACACCTTTAAAAACTCTGTTTCTTTATACAAACAGAGGCCTTTGGCAACATTAATTTCGTCAAAACTTACCCCTCAAAATTGATGCGCTCTGACCGGATTACAAGTAGATCAAATATAAAACGATAGTTGGAATATGCAGAATCTGGACTATGGTACAGAGCACACCGAAGGTGAACCACCATCCATTGCCCATGGATGGTGGAGATTTACCGTAGTGGGCCCCACCATGGTATACTTGATCTTCACTTGGCATAACAGCCCTTTCAGGTAAACCATACTCCAATGGATGATGGTATGCTTTCACAAATATAGCTATATAAAATCAGGACTCAAAGGGACGGTTTTAAATACAAAGCGCCGTCAAACTCACCCACCACCCCCTCATTTAGAAGGCGTATGGCAGCTCCTCGTGAGAACTTCCTCGCGAAAAGGAAGCATGGGGCAGCAGTCCCATTTCTCCAGCACCATTCTGTTCGATACTCAGTCTCATAATACACATGATTAATGTCCTGCTCACATTTTTACAAACGAGAAACCATGAATAGTATAAGAAAATGCCCACTACTATGTACCAAAAAATATCTTTCCAAATAGATTGCATAACATCTACACAATTTTAAAAGGATCGTACACGAAAATCCTGGTCCACTAGAAGTATGAATACCGTCAAGGTTAACAATGATGACGATGGTGGGACCCAATAGAACAGGGCATGACCCCGATGGCAACTCCCACTATCTCCATCATCACCCAATTCATTGCAGTGTCATGATCTCTAACCACAATATGAAGGGTGATCTAGAGAATTTGGTATGAAGATTTTAAACTGAGAATTCAGAAAGCTACTTTCAAAATGGAAATGCTGGGGAATTCCAGTAGGAAAAATCTTTATCATAAATGTTTAGTAGCAAACTCTAATGCAAGAGGCAATGGAACCAAATCAAAGATACAATTGGCATATTTGTCAACTTGACCTGCGGCCTTTGGCACTGCTTTTCATGCAAGTGCAAGCAGGCTAATGATAGTGATAATATTAAATCCATACAAAGAAAAAACACACCTTAGTAGTTCTTCTCAATTAAACAAAAATGTAAAACCTAATAGGTCCATAGTAGGTCTTCTAAGAAGCTACTAAAGGGACATCTGATAGCAATTTTGCTGAATGAAGCCAAGCACACCAGGGTTGATCATCAAAAAAGCTGCCAAGATAAATTCTGGCACATCGACTGTCCAAATTTAACATTGGATCATTCTAACTCCCTTGTGCAAGCTGAAGAGAGTTTGCATAGATTTTAATTTATTTTTATATTGTGTGTACTCACTAGCTCGTAAGGGTGGATTTAAGGGTGAAGCTAGCAACTTGTTTGAATCTTGCTTTATTTATGTTCTAATAGTTTTCAATTTTTGCGGCTCTAAATATTCCTTTAATGCCTTTCACCCTTCTCTTTCAAGACTTTGTTGGGTAACCTTTTAACTTGATTTATTTGTATGATATCATGAAATCTAGTAAGTATTTCTCATCTTATATAATAATTACTTTTTAGAACAATTTCGTGTTATAATTACCACAGTTCGTGAATGTAAAAGCAAACTGGCAAATGAGATGGATCAATCCTTCATGCTTGCACTAAATATCCCTTTTTAGTATGGCTCCCCCGGAAGGCCATCCTCCACCACTCTACCAGAACTATGTTCGTATCTTCAAGCCTTCCAAACCCACCCTTTCCTCCTCGTCATCCTCCTTTGAAGCCCAGTTCTCTTCCCAGCCCCCAAACTGTTCGCCAAATCATACCAGCATTCCCCCTCCCCTCCAACAACTCCCCGCTAATCTACCCATTCCAAAGTCTTCCTCTACTAACTTTGTCGCTATCTGGAGACATCACATAGACAAGAAACAGAGTCCTCTTTGGTTGCGGTTTCATCCTCAGAGCGACGACCTGAGAGGTATTGAGCCATGGGCACGAAGCTATTGGACTAAACCTAACCTGGTGTGCTGTTCTCTGTCTAGTGATGGGTTTCTTTTCACCTTCCCTTGTGTTTCTAGCGCTCTCAAAGCTATCCAAGGGAGCAAACTCATTTTCAGAGGTGCAACTCTTACCTTGACTCCTTGAACCCAGAACCTGGGAGCTATACCTAAACGGAAGATCTGGTTGCATGCTTTTGGCATACCCTTCCACACCTGGCACAAACACCTTCAAGGCGATAGGAGAATCATGCACTCCATCTCAATCCATTGGAAGTCTTATGAGTTTCTATCCTTGAGAGCCATCCAAATTCTCATCGAGTCTCTCAAACCCAACCTCATCCCCTCAACCTTATGGTTAGAAGTATAAGGCTTGTATTTTTGTATTCTCACCACCTGGTTCGAGGCCACTGTTCAATCCACCTCTTGCCATGCTCAGTACCATTGTCGAGAGCTCACAGGATCAGAGACCAAGGACCATGATAAGGCTCCTGCTATAGACCAAAATGAATGGACTATTATGGTCCACAAACGCCATAAGAAAGGGAATCACAACAGTCAACACAATCATCATAGGGGGCCACCCTCATTCTTCAGGAATTGACACTGCTACCGTGATTCCCCATCTGCCAAACCATGCCCGCAGTTTTCCACCCCTAATCCTGACCCTAGGATTGACCCAAGCCTCCAAATCCCAGCCATCCAGGCCACACCAACGACCTCTTTAGCATTGCCATCTATCCCATCCACCTCTCTACCACCCAGCTGGCTTAACCAACATCCCCTCGACACATCAACCCCCTCCAGATGCCCATCAACATGAACCTGCCCCCCCTTCACGACACGTACCCCCGTAGAGATCTTCTTGTATGACGCGAAGACAGCTTCCCGCCCTCGAGCCTTCCACCCGATGTTGAACAGCTGACCCTTACCCCCACCCTTTTGAAAACTGGTGAGCCTAGCTACCCTACCGACCAGCTGCGGGATCTCGAGCAGTGTTCCAAAAAATGCCAGGCGACTGGGGCGTCTACTCCGCCCAACACCTACTTGGGAGGCCTAGCTCCAAAAGGGGGCAAGGGGTGTCCAATAATCTTCTTTTAAGTCTAGAATTAAAAATGCATACTCATGCATTGTTTATAATCCAAACAAAAGAAACACCAAAAATACCCGATCCGATGGGTATTTTTATAGATACGCAGGCTCAGTCCCCTGGGTGCCTGCCTAAGTGGGGTACCACGTGGGTGCCTAGGCCGACACCCAAGGATAGTCCACCTAGGCGTTGGGTGGGCTGCTTCTTGAATCAATGATCTCGAGGCAACCCCATGGCAAATCCAAGACTCATCTGTAACCCTTTCCTCTTCCTGTTATCAAGAGATGTCGCCGGCTTCTTCTCCCCCCTTCCCCCACCTCTTCCCCAGCTCTCCTCTACCTCTCTAACTAGCCCACCCCATCACCCTGAAACTCCCTCCTCGGAGCTCAGTCTTCCAATAAAGTCGGTTTTCATTATCCTAGTGCTTCAGCCTCCCCCTTCTTCCCAGACATCCCTACCTCATCTTTCCCCATCCCTGTGGCCCCTTGAGAACCTCTCTCAAGTAGAAGGAGAAGTCCTACCACCCCTCCAGCAGAAGGACAAGCCCCTACCTCCCCTCCGTCTGAGAACCCCACTATCGACCCCATTTTGGTGGACCATTCTCCCCTTACCCAGTCAACCCTTGGTCCCTCACCCCCCATATCTCCCCACCTCTACCTGGTGTTGATCTATCACCTACAAACCCCTTTCCTTACCCCATACTAAACCTTCCAACTTTACCTCCACCACCCCCTATGTTTCCCCCACCCTTGAAACTCCAGGCTCTACGGACCCCTACCCCCGTCCCCCATCAATTCTCTCCCACCCCCCTTTCCTCCCCTCTAGTTCACCCTTGTGCCCCTCGTCCACCCATCGCTAGCCATCTCAAGGGCTATCAGAGCGGCAACATACCACCTCCTCCCCCCATCCCCAGTCCTTTATTCCCCAACCCTTACCTCAACCCTTACACCTTCTCTTACCCGGTCATTCGACACAACTCCCTGCCCACTTCTTTCGTCCTATCTCACTTTTCAGCCCGGCACCTACCTATCCCGTCCCTCATTCCAACCCTAACTTCTTCAACCCTCCTCCCCTAGCCTTAATCCCTTCTACGCTCATCCCTCCTTTGGCGATCTCCTCTCAGAGATAGAAGTACCTCAACTTCTTCAACCCCCCTCTATTTTGGCCCTTATCCCATCCCACCTTCACCTTTGGGCGACCCTAATCCATCACCACTTTGCATGCTCCTATCGCCTTCTGTGAGGGGTCACTCCCCCCTACTATCATTCCAAAACACCCTTCCTTCTCCTTTGCACCTGGCAGTTCAACGAGGCAAAGCTTAGCTGCTAACCCCCCTCCCACTACAATTCCAACAACCCAGTAACTCCAGCAAACTCCCTATCTTATTCCCCAATCTCATTCGACTCCAATTTCATTGAAGGGATGGACAATGTGCAAGGCAATACTCAAGAAGTTCACATGGTGATGGGCTTCAAGTTCGAAGGGCCTAGTAAGGAGGCTTGCAATTTACTTAAAGCCGACATGCAAACCAGGTTTAGAGTAAGTGGTAGAGGCTCAAGGGAGCTCTCAAACCTTCATTGTAGTGTCTACTACGATAGAGAAGGACCTCCTCCTCCTCCCTTGTCTGTGATGGTGTCCCGATGTCACCAGTCCCAAAGACGCTCCCCAGAAGTGCCCCTCCTCTAGCTCCACAACCCAATGAAGGTCCTAGTATGGAACATCCAGGGCCTTGGCCAACCCAAAAAGCACAACTTTGTTAAAGCCTTCAGCCAACAATTCTCTCCTTCAGTGCTCACTATCCTCGAAACCAAGCTTCCTTCCCCCTCCCTTCCCTAAATCCGTTAAATTTGGAGACCTAGACTCGTCAATGGAAGGTTCTCAAAGCCGATAGGTCTCAAGGGGCATCTGGCTGTTTTGGGACCTGACTCTTCACTCCCTCTCCTACTCCTATGTGGGGAACTTCTCCGTCATGGTTGTCCTATTTAGGATCTCCAACGGAGTGCAGAAGAAGTTCTCGACAGGACTAGCTCTAGATTGAACTTGACGAGATCGCCTCCTCCCCTCTATCTACTTGGTGTATGGGGGAGACTTTAATATCACTAGGTGGTCTTACGAGAGATTTAAATATGAGAATCTCGTAAGGATATGGTGGATTTCTCGGATTTCATTTTAAAGAACAATCTCATTGACATTCCACTCTAAGGGGCCAGTTTCATTTAGTCCAATCACACCCTTTCTCCCTCCTTGTCCAAATTGGATAGGTAGACGTTGCTTCCCTAGCACTCACTTGCTGGTCCTACCCAAAACCACCTCCGACCGTAAGCTTATTCTATTGGATACCTAAAGTCTTACTCTTACCAAAGGTTCATGACCCTTCCGATTTGAACTAGCTTGACTTGAAGAGCCTAACTTTCTATCTTTAATCCCCGTCTGGTGAGCCTCTTTCTCCCATTGCACTAAGGTTGGGCTGGTTAGTACTTCTAGCGCAAATTGTAGCTCCTCAAGAATGCCCTGAAAGCTTGGAGCTGCTAACTCTGAGGCAATTTTAGGGCCCAAAAGACTGAGTTGCTCGAATCGATTCAAAACAGGGACCACATTGAGGAGAGTAGAGCCCTTACCACAGGGGAAAGTCTTCTCAGATCTCAAATGCAGGAGTGATTACTAGACTCGCCTCTGTAAGGAGGAAATTTATTCGTGCCAACACTCTGGAGTCAAACGGCTCAAATGCAGTGACCAAGATACCGCATTTTTCCATAAGATTGCAAATTGTTGCAGAAGGCATAATTCTATCTCCCAAGTCAAAGTAGGGGACCACATTTTAGACAACCCACCTCTCATTCACAACGTGATCTTAGAATTCCTCATATTATTGTTTTCGGCCACTTTTGGGCCCAGGCCAAGGATGGGCGATTTATCTTTACAAACCATCCCCTCAGATACAGCAGCTAGCCTTGAACATCCTTTCTCAGAGGACAAAATCTTAAAGGCCATCATGGCACTAGCACAAGACAGGGCCCAGGGACCAGGCTTGGTGGCTCTTGTCAAAAACCTTTTGGGATACCATCTAGCCTAACATCCTAGCTTTCTGTGAAGAATTCCACAAGAGTATCATCCACGAGGGCATGAATGCGACATTTATCGCCCTGATTCCCAAAGTGAAAAGGGCAGAAGAACCCCAAGATTTCGGCCCCATCAGCCTCAACAGCTCCTACGAGATCCTCTCCAAGGTCCTCACTCTCTATTTACAGGAGGTCCTTGGCTGGGTCATTTTTCAAAACCAAGGGGCCTTTGTCAAAGACCGCCAAATCCTTGATGGTGGTCTAATCGCTCATGAATGTATACACTCTAGATACCTATCCAAAGACCTTGATGTTATTATCAGACTTGATTGGGGGAAGGCCATTCTCGACAAAACCCTCCTTAGAATGGGTTTCGACTGTAAGCGCAGGAAATGGGTTCAGGGCTGCATATCCAAACTTGTATTTTCCCAGCGACTCCACCGCGAGTTTCCTCAATTCCTCTAAAGGTCTCAGACAGGAGACCCCCTTTCCCCCTTTTGTTCGTTATAGTGGTAGAAGTGTTCAACAAGTTCGTCGCTAGCTTGCACGAGGCGGGAATGCTCTCAGGTTTCAAAACCGGTAGCCAAGGACCTGTGGTGTCCTACCTCCAATACATTGACGATACTCTCTTGTTCTATGACACCAATGTTCAACAAACTGATACTTTTCTTCTCTTCCTCAAACTTTTTTAGATGGCTATTGGGCTCCAGATTAATAGGGGCCAAAACTAAGATGATTGGGGTTGCACCGAGGCCCATATTATTTATCACTTGGTTGATCGGTCGAAATGCCAAGTCGATGACCTCCCGTCCACCTACTTGGGTCTACCTTTATGCATCGGCAAGCCTAAAAAGCACTTCTAGAGTTACATTGTGAACAAGTTTGACCGAATGCTTGAGAGGGAGATTTCCCTCTTCCGCTGGGAAAATCACGTTGATCAAAGCCACCGTCTCAAATGTCCCCATTTTTCAGATTTCCCTCTTTCACATGCCATCCACGGTAGTGTCTCGACTCGAGGGGGTACAAAATGTTCCACCTAGTTTCCTAGAACAAAGTTTTCCGTCCAAAACACGTGGGTGGTCTTGGAATAAGCAGCCTCGAATTGAAGAACCTCGCCCTTCTTGGCAAATGGTGGTGGCAGCTAGCTTCTTTGGACAACCATCTATGGCAAACAGTTCTTCGTCACAAGTATCGGTGTGATAATTCTAGTTGGATCCCAAGATTCAGACTTCCAGCCAACCTTCCAGTGCCTAGAGGCCTATTCCATGCAGCTACGAGGTATTCACTGCCAATATTCACTTTCACCACAGGGAAGGCAATTGGATCCACTTCTGGTCAGATTGTTGGATAGGTGACACCCCCTTAAAGGACCTCTACCCCAGGCCGCATCTACTGGCTCGGGAACCCCAGGCCTCAGCGGCAAACTAGATGGAGATCCTTCCAGAGTGTGGAACCCCAACTTCAAAAGGCTTCGCGCAAATAATGAGGTGGATGACTTTCTCACCATACCCACCCTCCTCCATTCGACTTCCTTCCCAACTACTGGCAGCAACATCATTATCTGGTCCCCCAACCCATCGGACCTATTCTAGGTCTCCTCTTTCTACCATCTACTCCTACAGCCATCCACCCCTCCAAAGAGTTCCCACGGTATCTGCTACAAAGTATGGCTTAACTTTATCCCACCAAAAATTCAAGTCTTTACTTGGATGACGAGCTTGAAGGGCGCTTACAATGAACCAGATTTAGAGAAGGGGCCTCCTGAGTCCCAACAAATGTGTCATATGTTTAGAGGAAGAAACCAATAACCACTATTTCCTCCACTGCACCTTAGCGCACGTCCTGTGGGGAGCCATGCTTTGACGATCCAAGTGGACGTGGGTAACTCCTCAATCGGTTCCTCAACTCTTCACATCCCCCTACCCACGCCCTTGGTCAAAATTGGAGATCCTCCTTTGAAAAGCTTTTGTGGCAGCAACTCTGTGGGTAATATGAATGGAGAGACACAACAGGACATTTCGAGGAACCAAAGCCACCTTCGATGAATGATAGGGCCCTATCCCTAGGTATATCTTGTGCCTACAATCACAGTTACTTCAAACACTTTTTCTTCGATGATTTTCTCCAAAACCAGCGAGTTATCTTCACTTACGGCCAGCAATGATCGCACGGGCTTCACCACGAAGACTGCCTGCGCTAGGCCAATCCAAACTCAATTTCGATGGTAGTTCCCTAGGCAACCTAGACCCGGCCAGAATTGGGGGCATTTTCAGAGACCACAATGGTCACACCCCTTCTCGTTCTCCCTACCCATTGGTGAAACCGACTCTTCTATGGTTGAAGCTCTCACACTCCTCCAAGGACTCAAGAACTTCAAACCCATATTGGAGCCCATTCTTGGTTGTAGAAGGGACTCCAATAACTTCATTTCCTAGGCGTCCAGTCCCTCCCCCTATTCGTGGAGGCTGCTCCACATTTTTAATGAAATTTTTCACATTTGCAGGGGCATCCATGTTTCATGGAGACATATCTGGCGGGAGGCAAACACGGAGGCAGACCACCTCTTTAGAGAAGGAGCCTCTTCGCATGGCACAACGAGAACTGCCTCTGCATAATACTGATCCTAACTCGCTTGTGGTTATTGGAGAATGGGGTTGGGCTCGTGGTGGTAGCACTACTTGTGCCCCAGCTAAGGTCTAGGCTTCCATTCTCACCTAACACCTTCAAAAACCCACTAATGATTTAGAAAACAGGTAAGTGCTCGTCATCCTCACTCAATTACCCAAAAAAAAAACTCCCTTGTAGTATTGAACACTTCTGTACCTAATTTCATACAGCATCTTTTGTGCAGCCCACCCCCCCTTTTTGTGAATGTGGGCCTGCTTGTAAGTTTTTGCATAGAGCGCCCATGTTCGGCTGCCAATTTTTGTACTCTCACACTTTCTTAATACAAAGTTAACAGCTTCCCAAAAGAAAAAAAACTTCATGCTTGCGGAGCACATGTGAGATACTAGTTCTAAACTAGCTTTACCATAAAACCAAGAATGGTGTGTGATATATTTTTTAATTTTTAGTTTGGAAAAGTCATGAATGTAAATTATTTAATGTTTTAATTTTCGTGTGAAACATTATTGTATTTTTTTTTTAATGTGAAAAATTTTGTGAAATATCATTCTATAAAAAAAATGTTTAAAGCTTTTCTATTTTTTAGTTTTAAAAATGTTGCTTTAAAAGAAACCCTGGAGGCTTTTCTTGAATTGTCGATGTGCTCCTCTTCTAAAGCCAAACCAAAACTGGTAGAAGACAATGTTTGCCTTTTTTGTCGGATGTCTGAACACGGTTGGCTGGAACTTGATGGGCAAGTGTTTTTGGTTTAATATTTTAGCAATTGTTTGCTGTATCTAGAAGATAGAAACAACTGAAATTTTGGAGGACGGCAGTTGGCCCGAGTCACATTGATTAAGACCATCCAGAGAGATATCATCTCAAAGGCGTTGTAGAGACCAAAGATGTTTGGAGTTGAAGTAACCGCTTTAAGGTTATTGAACTCTGCTCATCTGTCATCCTCAACCAACAGCCAAGACTTCGACCATATATAAAGTGGGTCCCATGACCTCAAATTTGATACAGCCACACAGGGAATAGTAGACAAGTAGTGTTTGGGGGGATCATAAGGAAATAACGATTGAGTATCCCTAAAAGGGCCACACCACAAAACTTGGCAGTGATGATTCTAAGTCCCCAAAGCAAGTAAGGCCTTGTTGGGAGATTTATCATGGACTTGAGCAATAAATCATTGAACTAAACCCCTTAAAATTTATATAATGGGTTTTTAAGGATTCTCTAACTCCTTAAAGGTGGGGTGGGTGAATCACTTAAGAGAAAATCTTACTGTCAAGTTCTTTGTAATTTGAATGTAATTGATGCAATAAGGGAGGGAAGTTTGTAGTGCTTCGATTAGAAAATTTGAGTGTGTCAAGAAATAGCATGCTATTTGGCAGCATAGGACACGTTGTGTCTTAATTCCAGTGGTTGTATTTTCTCTTTTCGCTTCCTTTTGAACGTGCTAACCTTTCCATTAGTTTTATTGTTTTACCCCAGCTTTTATAAATGGTTGATCCTATCAGTATTGCCCAATCCGGATTGGGATCGGTGGTGGGCAATCCTGTTCTTTGGAACCCCAAAATCACCTGGTCCCACCTTTTCTATTTTTTTATTTTCAATTTTTTTGCTTTCCGGCCTCGCAGAAGCAAGTGATTCGAATTGGAATCAGTGATTTGAATCAGTCCAAGGGACAGATTTGGGTCCAGAATCCGTCTTATAGAAAAATGCATTTAGAATATACAATTCCCTTTCCGTCATCTGAATTTTTTTTATTTGTATTAGATGAATAATAATTTATTAGAAGATCCGATGGTTTTGGTAGTGTTGTCAGGTTCGTAACAGAGTTTACTTGGGTTTCGCATGGTTAGAGAATCACTTCAGCAATTTAGCAGCTTTGAGGAAGGGATTTTGGATTTTTAAAAGTGAAAAAGTTTACAAGTGACTATACAATAAAATAAAAACATATTAAAAAATAAATACAACAAAATAAGATAAAATAAATCCACATATTTAAGTTCATTCCTTCTTCCTTAACATTTGTCTACATTTGTCAAGTAAACCCATCCATCACTCAAGGAATTCAGTTCGGCATTTGTATAAGTTATAAAAGAAATCATAATTAATCACCACTCATAATTCAACTTGAAACAAATTCAACTTATCTAGCCAAAGAAAAACAGAAACACATTTAATTTTAATATTATATTCAAATTTTTGGACATCATAATACTAGTAAATAAGCACAAGAATTATCCCTAAATCACAGATAATGGGAATATTGACTAAGCCAAAACCATCTGCAGCTTTTCCAAAGCTTTATTATAGGGAATCACAACCTAACATCACCACCAAAAATGATAAAAAAGAAAAGAAATTTTTCCGCTTGGACTTAACTATCAGCTGCTCTCACTGAAGAGACAAAAAAGGCTGAAAAGTTGGCCAATTTTTATGCATCTCGTACCGCAAAGAGCCAAAGCCTGATAATATCAGCCCTTCGACAAAGCAAAAAGAAACCAATAACACTAATTTAATTCAGTGCTACATATCATCTTCTTTTATGTTACCCTTCCTTTTCTGTTCTTTCACTCTGTTATGTATGGATGGAAATATGCAAATATTAGAAGAGTTAAACATTTAAATGTAATAGCGCCTTTCTGTGTTTACATGTAAGACAAAACAATGAAAGAAAATTACAGAAAGAAGTCATAACATCAGGCTTTGTGTGCCAAAAGCTTCTAATTATAATAGATTTAAGTAACTAACTGAGCAAATAATACTCAAAGGGCTTGCAAAGTTGAATTGTGACTTGGTGAATCAACCTAATGAAATCAGACCAAGTCAATCCTGCATCACACTGACAAGAACTTCCAACGAGGCCACCATCTTGAAAATAGTCTTGCCTAGTTACATCTCGCTATACTGGGATTGAACAGAGTATCATTATGTTTGCATGTGTACTTTTCTTTTAGGATGGGTAACTGCTAGTGAGGGACATCATCTTCCAAGAGGTCACCTCCAAAAACCTACTTGGTGGTCTTTATAATTCAATTCCTAGCTTTCTTACAAATTATATGGTCCTAAGCACCAATAAACTCCATAAAAACGACATTTTCATCTTCTGCATGAAACAGATCAAGATGTCAACAATAAGAGGTATTAAGTGGGCAATGTGTACTTCTCTTTTAGGATGGGTAACTGCTTGTGAGGGACATCTTCCAAGAGGTCACCTCAGAAAACCTACTCGGTAATCTTTATAATTCAATTCCTAGCTTTCTTAGAAATTATATGGTCATAAGCATCAATAAACTCCATAAAAACAACAATTTCATCTTCTGCATGAAACAGACCAAGATGTCAACAATAATAGGTATTAAGTGGGCAACATGCAAAACAAATAATAATACAAGTAATTATTAGTATTAAAAAGGGAAATTATCCGATATATCCCATAAAGTTCTCTATATTTCAGATATACCAAAATTTTCCATTTAATACACCCATATCCATATTTTCCTAATTTTTCATAAATGACATTTTTAACCCCGCAACGGACATAATAATTCTGTGGCGGTGCATTAAACCCCAAACCTGCTTGCTGCTCCTGGTTTTCACTAATAGAGCTGTGGCGGTTCGGAGGTTTCTAGAACCCCTTAAGGATGCATTTTCAATGTCCAGGAGGCATCTAAACCGTCACAGATGTAGCGACTATAACAGTGTCGCCACAGCTATGTAAGAGCCGTGGCGGTTCAGGGGTTCCTGGTACTTTTTAGGATGCCTCCTTAGTGTTCGATAGTCATCCAAACCGTCGTCCGTGACGGTGTCGCAACGGCTCTAATAGAGCCGTGGCGCTCTCCAACCATTTTCATCGTTTCCTCCGTTGTTTTCATGTTCAGAAAAATAAAAAGTTAAACACAATGCCTCACAAGGGAAAGCTCTTACATCATTGGCATATCCATAAAGTGGGGAACATGTTCATAATGCAAGTGGGGATGCGCACGATTCTGCAAAGAAGCATCTCAAAGCACCAAAATGCATATGCATTACCCTCATGTACAACGGGTAGGTTTGGGGTTTAATACACCGCCACAGACCTATTATGTCCGTGGCGGGGATAAATGTCATTTATAAAAAAATTATAAAAATATGGGCATAGGTGTATTAAACGAGAAATTTTGGTATATCTGAAATATGGAGTACTTTATGAGATACATCTGATAATTTCCCTATAAATTATTTAGTATTACTATTATTTTATTATTATCATTATCACTATTATTCTTACTATTTTCTTTATTAATTTATAACTGGAAAAAATAGGTGTCATGTCATCCTAGAAGCTATTTTCAAATGGAAACTGAATGAAAGACATTAAAGTTCATGTGGTTCACCTTTATTTCTTTGATACGATGGGAATCTGCATTTCTATACCCAAAAGTTAAAGGATGCCAAGCCTGCTTCTCTGTTTCAGTAGTGGATTGGTTCCATGAAGTATAGGTCAAAGTTCTTCGTTCAACTTCATCTTCAAGATCTCTCATCTGAAAAGGAAAATCCTAATCAATGCAATACTAAAATAGGAACTGGACAAAAGAATGGGCAGCAGGTATGCATCAATGCTGCATAGAAATCTAACATATCAAGAAAGACATAGTCAAGGGAATAATAATTATTTTGAGCAGAAAATTATACATAGAGATAGCCTAAAGATCGCACAGGAGCTAAATATATTTTTAGCATCTTAATTTAATAAATGAAAACTACAACTTGGGAAAAGTACAAAATAAGCCAAGGCACTAAAACTAAGAGCCCATTGGGTCATCACCACCCATTGAAGCCATATGCAATGATGAGAGAGATGTCATGCACTACTGGGGTCAAACCATGTTCGGGTTGGTTCCCACACCCTCTCCATCATGGTCTGTCACTTTCAATGCAAATAGACAACCCAATGGACCAGTTTCCCACAAAACGTTGAGTTAATATGTACTTTCCCTACAACTAACAGTATGAAGGATAACAAAGTATCAGAAAGCTGAAATGAAGAAAAACAATTCTTTGAAACACAATGAAAGTCTCATGAGATGATCTGTGATTGAGATCTTCTGTGGAAAAAGGACAGGGACATTAACCACTTACAGCAAGTAAGGTCTGCACATAATGTTCATCTGGGATACAATTGTGCTCTTTCTGAACATTTGGTTTCTGGATTCAAGGTTCAACTAGTTAGCTAACTACATTAGAATGCTATCAATTAGTTTTCAGACCCCAAGGTTCAAATAGATGAAGAAACAGGAAAAATGAAACTAATGTTTGATGATACTCACATGAAAAGAGAAGAGGAAGCTCCTAGAAACCTTCTCCTCGAGTTCATCTGATGGTGGCCGCCTCTGCAGAGGGTAAGATGGATGAAAAGAGAGATCCAAAATGCAGAACAAGAAACTTCATACAAATCCATGATGTTAAATATTTATCAACTTATTAAGAAATCATATGGGCAGAAAACATCTTAAATAGAAAACATATACGTAGCAGATAGGTAAAATATTTCCATAATTTGAATCAAATCTCAAAGTCCTTTACAAATCAAATTCAAATAAAAGCCCTTCCCAACAAGATCAACCAATATGAAATGTGCACAATGAAAAGAACAACTGTATGTTAATCGAGATGACCCACAAAAGCTCCTTGGCACGAACCCATGCATTAGCATTACCTTGCAGTATCTTTCGAAAACTGGGAAGATTCTGTCATCAGTTACAACAAGCTCTGCATGCTTTCGAATTAAAGTAATCCACTGAAAATTTACCATTTCAAACACAAGTCAGAAGCATGAGCTTTCTTTTCTAATAAATAGATACAGCTTCCATTTCCAGAGACGATCCCATACTCTTAAACGTCCATATATCTCAAATCCGACAAAACTCAAAGATAAAGTATACTGTAGTCCAGTGGATCATTGAGAAAAAACAATAGGCCAATGGCTTATCACCTTAAATTGAAACATGGGGATAGTGAAGGACATAGAGAAGAAGACACCATAAGGGTTATCTCTTTTCCTGCTAGGTCCTTCTCTCTCCACCAATTCAGTAGACAGCGTTGAGCTAATGGACTATGTTTTTTTCTCCCAACTGAAAACCTGAAAAAATGTATATGGCAACCTGGGAACCTTTCTTCCATCGATCCTTGGGTATGACAGATGACATTTTTGGGTTGTAGCGCCCCTCCTTTGTGTCAAGAAAGCTTCAATGACAATGGGCCATTTGTTAGTACTATCAAATTTTAAGAAAATACTTCAAGATATTTAGAAATAACTCAAGAATAACTATGAAATACACAAGAAATTGAGCAAACATGTACTTATCTTTGACAATAACATTTGTTTTTACCTGTCCACAAAACTTTTTGGAGATGCCAGCAGATAATTGTAAATATAGCTGAAATTGTACAAAGGCACGCAACTGCAATAATAAACCATATTTTAAGCAATTCACATCTGAAATCACAGAGTAAACAAGGAACATTGTACACCCTCTAAAATTTAAACAGCAAGGTTGAAGTTTTATTTCCTATCTTGTGTCAATGAAAGAGCCAAAGCATAAGACACACTACTATCTTATCTATTAGAATTTTTCCCATACAAGTTTTATCTCCACATAATTTGCATTAACTTTCTCAATCCACAAACCCCAAACTAGGAAATGGTGAACAAATAAGAGTTACCAAATAATCAAATAAAACAATCATGTGCGCACTTCAAACCACCAACATCAAAGATCATTTATTCATTACTGAAAAGCATTTCTAGTATTGAAGACAATCACTGGTCGAATATTTGTGTTTTACAAAATATGTCTACTTCACTGTCTAAAGACCCAGGCATCCTAGATAAATAAATAGAAAATTCAAAACTACTAGCCACCAGGCAACACTTCTGATATACTTCCTAGCTCTAAAAGACAGAACTTTGAACAAAAATTTTATGAAGATTTTTTCCTGTTTGATTGATGAAGCGTATCAGATGAATGTCCTGATTCATAACAAGCAATTCTTATAACCACAATGTGACATTCAGAATAAAGGCCTCCTAAACAAATCACTAGTTCCAGAAGTGCTATCTTTGACAATATTAGGAACTCTCTACTACAATTCTAAAGACGATTAGAAATTTATGAGTAAGCTGAACATTTTCCATATTTTAGATTTTCAGTAGCCAATTCTACAACCATTCAACATAGCATATATTCAAACTTCGGAACTTTCCTTAAGCAAAATTAGTCTCCCTCTCTCCTATTTCATTCTTGATAATGAAATACTCATTGATAAGAGGTTTTCATATTAAGTCACTGATGAGCAAGATATAAACACATAATACCTCTCGGAGAGGAGGACAAATCTCTGATTTGCAGGGTCCTGAAGCGCTTTTTGAATAAGAATTCGCTCTGCTTTGATCATAGTAGCTTCTCCCCAACCCACCTGCAATCCCGTGGCCAAATTAACAATGGAGAAGAGAGGGTAAACAATTTCCAAGCTCAAAAAATAACAGTCTTAGGCTCTTTGTTAGTAGCAATCAGGAGATAGAAGGAAGAGAGAGAGAGAGAGGGAGAGGCACAGACATATCAGCACACCTGTATACTCTGGCTCAACTGGCGGCCATAGCAAAAGGTGCACCTGGTTGTCGACTCGTCCAAAACGAAGCCAGGTTTCGAATGGATATATATGGAGAAGTTTCGAGAATCGCCATTCTGCAAGCCCAGAGACCCAGATAATAATTTCAAATACATAAAGCAACGGAACACGCACATAAATGAGAATTACAAAGTTTATAGAGAGAGAGATTCTTAGAGAGAGGAAGAGAGACAAATGGATAGAGAAAGAAGTACCAAGAAGAAGTGGTTCCATAGAAAGTCGAGAGGTAGATTCGCACGCACAAGGAAGAGGAAGGCTATCTTTGGAGGACCAGTGAAAGGCAATTGGGTCCATGTAAAGGGCGGCTCTGGCTTGTATTCCGACTGAATTCTCAGGAAAGATAAAACACAGAAGGTCGCCGATAACCCTAAAACAACTCTCAAGCCCAACCAGAACAAATGATGGGCTGAGTGCCTCTTCTTCATGGCTGAAGTATGAAAGAAGAGAGAGAAAACCCTTCAACAACAAACATTTAGAGAGGGAAGGGGGTGTTAGAGAGAGAAAGATGATTGCACGAAGATGGCTTCAATAGCAGTTAATCTGGAATAAATGTTGCGCAGATGATCTCTTCCCCGTGGGCGGAAAACATTAGAGAGAGAAACCCTGGAATGAGAAGCACTTAGAGATGATGGTTTAGAGAGAGAAACGACAATGCAATGAGCAAGCAAACTCCCATCGATTTCATTCAATAAGGGACAAATGGTAGGAAGATGGCCCTGTTTCAAGACTGAAAGGTGACAGGAGAGAGAGAAACGTGAGGAGTCAGAAGCATTGGGGAAAGAGAAAGCGAGTTAGAGAGAGAAAATCGATTGCACAGAGCCTCATTCAATCAGGAACAAATGCTGCAAAAATGGCCTCTTCTTCGTTGCAGAAAGAGCATTAAAAAGATAGAAAACCCCGCAATGACAGATACTGAGAGAGAGAGAGAGAGAGGGAGGGAGGGAGGCTGACAGCGTCACAATCAAGGAGATTGCGTGGTGCGAGAAGAGAGAGAAAGTGACCTCCGTTTAGAGAGAGAGGTAAACCAGAATGCCGTGTTTCAGAGGAAACAGGGAAAGTGTCTAGGCTCGCTTTTTGAATGCGGAGCAAAATCCAGGATACGAGTATCAGACGGAAATTGATATCTTCACCCCTATTTTTCATAATTAGCGGCTAAATAAAAGGCGGGTACTCTTCATTGATATTTGTGCCACCCAGTTTTTGGGTGGTAGTAGTAGAATGACAGTGAAACTGAAGACAGGAGAGAAGAGAGATAATTTCAAAGTGAGACACGTGGTTTTGTCACGAATTGGAAAGTAGTAACGCGTGGGCGCTAAAAAAGAAGAGTCCAGCGCGGGCGGCGCTTGCTCTTTGGCGTGCCCAACCTACCCGCGCTTAGACTCTCTCACACTCGGTGCAACCGGGACAGGACCCGGACTCTGACCCGGGACCGGACCCAACTGGGCTTGAAGTTATCGGATTGAGACGCAAACCCCCCAACGGAATCCAATTGGATCAGACCTAAAAAATAATATATATATATATATATATTTATTAGGAAGTGATTTTAATGGTATAATGCAGCCATATTTTTAGAAAATCATGTTCGTGGCATTTGTAAGATTTAAAATTTTACACACAAACTCTTTTCATCTCAATAATCAATCTAAATAAAAACTTAATTTGCAATCAATAAATAGCCAAAATGAGTCCTCTTCAACAATGAATCTAGACCGTCTATTTTATGAATTTTAATATCTAAGGTTTTATAAATTAAAAATATATATATATATATTATTAATCTAATGATATTAAAATTATCTAAAAAAATTTGGAAAAAAAAAAAGCATTCTAAAGCCTAGATCTAAGCATATCACCAAAATAGACGGCCTACATTAATTAGACTAAAAAATATTTTTTAAGTTGCATTTTCAAAATTTTATTTTTTTTTATTTTTCATTAAAATGAGAAGAGTATATTTTAAATTTTGGATCAAACAAATGGCTCTAATATGGTTTTGAAAGTTGTTGCTTGCATTATATTACCATACAACTGTTGCATGAAATCACTTAAATTTGCACATATATTATTTAAATATTATAATTAAAATATATATATTTATTTAAATATTAGTAAAATATTATATATTATTTAAATAATAACATTATTCGGATCGGGTCCACATGGACCCAAACCTACATCCGAATGGTGCTCAAATATTTGGACCCAAACCCAAACCTGATCTGTTGGGTCCCACTTTTGAAACCTATACTCATCCCCGGATTGGTTCCGGTCAACGGGTCCATGTCCATTGCCACCCCTAGTCCTCACCTAGGAAGAGTCATATCTTAAAGACATAATTGCTCTCTTATTGCTTAAGCGAGTTTTAGTTTTTACTAATATTTATTAATAATCTTATGTACAGTATTGCTTCAACTCTCTCTCTAAATTTCGTCAAGAAGATGGAGAGAGGCATTTACTCTTGATCAGTATTTCAAACTTGGGATTCGTACTTCTGGATCAGTTCGATTCGATGATCTAAAAAAATATTAAAATTATAAAAATAAAATAGAAAGACAATTTAAAGGCAAGGCGCCCTAAAATAGCATTACATAAAGCTTAAGATACATATGGAATGAGGGTTTTAGGAGGGGCCGGGTTCAAACCGATGCATCCTAGTTCGATCCGGTCAATTTCTATTATGGATCGCCAACAATAATCTTGATTAATCATTTATTGGTTGAAAGTTCGAAAATATTGGTGATGGCTTGAAGTGTGGATTACATTATTTAACTTGTTATTTCGATTCAAGCACTTATCATACCATGATTGGGCTTTTACTTCAAAGTGATGTGGTTTACATCCATCTCCATCGACTCCCGAGAAAGAGCTTGCCTGGAAAGGGGTCGTGCTTGTAGCACCCTTGTACCCTAGTCACTAAATTAATAATATACCTTAAAAGAGAGAGAATTGAGCATAAAATATATGTCTATTTTTAAATTTGAAAAGATAAAATAAATTTTATTTATAAAACTCTTTTTAAAAATAGAGTAATGATCTAATACAATAGTTATATCATAGTATAATACAATGACACTTCTAAAAAATCATGTGGTATTTGTATGATCCCAAATTTTACATACACTCTTTTCATCTCAATAATCAATCCTAAAAAAAAAAGTTCAAATTGAACTTTAGATATGGTTAAAATGAGTTCTTTCCAAAAACGAATCTAGACCATTCATTTTGTGAATTTCAAGATCTTAGCCTTTATAAACTCAAAATCAATTTTTTATTTTTAACATTGTTCATCTAATAATAATAAAGCCATCCAAAAAAATTAGAAATGAAAAAATCTATCTAAGGCCTAGATCTAAGCATATCACCAAAATAAACGGCCTATGTTAATTGGGCTAAAAAAATACTTTCTAGGTTGTTTTTTCAAATTTTCATTTTTTGTAATTGTTCATTAAAATGAAAAGAATGTATATTTCAAATTTTGGATCAAACAAATGGCCATAAGATGGTTTTTTAATGTTATTGTATTATATTAATATACAACGGTTGCATGAAATCATTGCTTTTAAAAATGTGTTTTTAATGATTCATGATCTGTTATATCCCTGTCCCTAAATAAATTAAAACAGTCGCACACTCTGTCTCTCTCTCTTTTTCAACTTTAGAGTTTTTACGACCTTCTAGACCCCAAATCCCAACTTATTCACCATGTCCAAGTTTTATCCTCTATTTACGACATAGGATACACCTAGTTTTGTAATTTGAAAAAAAAATTATTAACATTTAAAAAATAATACAAAGGCTATTTATTTAATATAAGAACGTTACAATAATTTTTGTCTGCAGGATGTTATAAGTGTGTCATTGATTAGACTCAAAGTTTAAAAAAAAATTTAAAATTTTATAATACACATCATATCTTCTAAAATAATATTTAATAACTAAAAATAATTGTGATTTTTTTGTAATAATAATAAATGATTTTACACTAACCCATATTTTTATACAAGATTCAAAAAATTTGAAATTAAAACCATAAATAGATACTTATTGTTAAAAAAGAATCAAATGATCTCGTAAGAGCAAGAAGTCATCCTTGTTTGTGACGGTATTCCTTGTTGTCTACGACCCGCCCAGCAAAAGTGAGAAAGAGCCAAAAGAGAACAAGGAGGTTCATTGTTCCTCACTTTAGAGAGAGAACAAGGGAAAAGGACGACTTTGACACGCACTTTGCCGCCTGATATGAGTGAGTAGATGAAACCAAGAATTGCTCTTTAGAGAGAGAAAACATGCACCACACAAATAACAATCTCTAGAGAGAGAAAAAAAGGGTCAAGTAGAGCACTGGACAAATGCCAACGAAGAAGCCCAACCTGAACCGCCTCTTGCCATCTCTTTGACCAGTAGGGGTGGCAATGGACCCGGACTTGACCAAAGACTCGCAATGGACCCGGACTTGACCAAGGACTTGAGGGGTAGATTCGACGTCCAGTGATAACATTCACTTCACTCGTGGAAATAAATTTTCCACATGGAAGTTAGGTCAAACTTTGATATCATATTTTGAGGGGGTCCTTGTCTAGAAAAAGTATAAAACAAGACTCTATATTTTGTATCAAATCTTGATTTCTATTGCCCGTTAAATGTTGAACCGTTAGTTGGAGGTGGGTCCTTGATTGCACTAAAAGGCAAATAAGTTGTTTCAAATTCCATGACAATTGGGTTCCATATGGTAGGACACTGTAGAAAAACTAACTTCTAAACATCGGTAGGGGTTGGTCTTCCCCACTGAATTATTCAAATAAAACATAAATATCAAATTGTTCAACTTTTACATATAAAAACTTGATGGGATTAATAATTATGACCCTCTTGAATCAAAAGTAAATAGTATTATACGATATCCGAGAAGATTGAAAGAGGAACAAGAAGTAGAGCAATTTTTATTATCAACGTTTTAGAGGAACCACAAGTAGGGCAACCGGGCAAGGTTTATTATCAGCGTTTTAAATGATAGATGAAAGAGGAGGTGAGATGGAGAGGGGTGGTTAGAGGGCTGAATTAGGAAACATGTGGGAATGGAAAAAAAGAAGCAGAAGGAAACGTCCATATCATATTTAAATATGATAATTATGTGGGAATCTAAAATTAATCAAAATTTATGAAGAGTTTGACCACCGGTTTTTCCACCGTTTGTATTTTATTTTATTTTAAATTTTGCCTCTCAAACTGATGTTCCAAACATCATATTATTTTTTATTGTTTTTAATTTGGTATAGGCACATATCCTAAGTTCTAGACCTCGGAAGGCTTGACTTGCATGAATCTTGTGAAAACCAAGTGTTATGAGGTCTGGAACCTCGTAACAGTCCTAAGACTATGAAATTCGAAGTCCACTTACCGGTTTGAAGTCCAGATTTTGAGACCACCTTGCACAATGTTCAAGCAAGCCAAGCAATTTGAGTTTTGGAACCTCATGTCAATCCGTAGACTGAAATTCGCAGTCGACAAATTGGTATGAGGTTCTAAACATTGGATTGCTGGGCATGAACAATCTTCACATAAGCATGAGGATCCATACCTTACACTAGTCCCTACACTTCAAAAAAATAAAAAATAAAAATAAAAAAGCACTATGATGTTTGGAACGTTGGAGACATAGAACCATTGCAAAATAAATAAATAAATGAAGCTCCACACACAATTTGTAAATAAAAATAAAAATAAAAAGAGATCTAGACAATTCCTCATTTTATTTATGGGATTGTCAACAAAGATACCATTTATCTTTTGTATATGAAGGTGATAATCATTCTTGTCTTTCAAATTTCAAAAATAGGTGATAGTAAGAGTGTCATTGAAAAGATAGGAAATTTCAATAAAAGAATTCTCAAGCTTTGTGACTCACCCCAAGCCATTCGATTTGGCATCTAATGAGTGAGAATGATTCTGACTTCCATGTACATAAGATAAATGGTATTTTTGTACACAATCCCCTTATATATTGGTACGGACAAAAATTTTCCAAACATAAATCGAACTTCAAGCTTTGTAGGAGAATGTTATTTTGGAAACAAAAACCCTAATGGCTTGAAAATTTATCTTTTAGTCTCGGGTTTTATAATCTGAATCCCAAAAAATAATGCACAACTATGAACACTTGAAAATGAATGGTTCAAAATTTTTGGGAAAAAAACCCTAATAGCAAAAAAAAACTATTTTTTAGTCTTTGATTTTAAGATTTGATGTTAACAAAAAAAAAACTATATGAACAGTTGAAAATGAATGGTCCACGTGACTTGTCACAATTTAGACTTCGAATTCTGTTTTCTTTGGTTTGCATTGGTCAAAGTCGATATCTGCTTCTTGCTTTTTCAAGGCTAAAACATTGATTTTCAATAAGATTTGAACCGCTCCATGCGCTAATCTTTACTTTTTATAGTGGTATTAAATAATAGTATTAAAATGATCATTAAAAAGAAGGGATCGACAGATGTGCTTTGATTTGGATATAAAATGTGGTTTTAAAAATCCGTGTTTGTATCGAAATTAATTTAAAATGGAACCAAACTTGTATAATTAAATGGCAACACATTCCTAGTGATCCACGTTGATGTCAAAATGTCTATTGTTGATGTCAAAATGTCTATTGTAAAGACTGTCAACTGGATGTTGACATATGCCGTGTTCGTTAGAAGAAAGCGAAACCACTAACATGGTACATTATCATTATCATCAACATAGTTTTTTTTTTAATTATTTGAGGTCGACTACACGAGTTTTGATAAGTTATTGCGTTCCATCAAGGGTGATAAGATCACAAATCTTTATATATTTTATCACTACTTCTAACTATGTCATTTTGGTTCTACCCTTTATTCTTTTTTAATTTTTTACTTGAACCAACTCACACCTCTATGTCATTTTGGTTCTACCCGTTATTTTTTTTTAATTATTTACTTGAACCAACTCGCAATTTTTAACCCGTATTATACTAGATCTGTACTGCACATGTCCAATCCCCTTAAATCTACTTTATCTCATCTTATTGCCTATTGGAGTCACATTTAAGTTTTTCCCATATAAAATATAGTTATGATATAATAATTTATCAGTACACAAATTGTTGTACTTAGACTGTATAGTTAACCCCTTAAATAAATAACTACTTAGTAAACATTTTTCCTTCTAAAATTTTAGGAGCCACTTTAAAATTAATGGATGAATGCGCTTAGTAAATTTAAATTTGGATTTGGGTTGATATGCATTTAGAATTGGTTGTTAAAAAATTGATAGTCTTTGTCCGATATTAGGAAAAATGTTTTTTCAAGAACATTTTTGGGCATCTTTTCTTTTTCCTATATCTGAGTTTGGTCGCTTAGGATAGGATGGCAAAAGGTTCACAACTTTGTTGATAGTCTGAGCCTTGGTGACTAAATTTAGCCCAAGGTCCTGGCCCAGACCTAAAATCTACATCATATGCCTAAGCTGGCCTGGCCCATGGCTTAGCCCAACCTGGCCGGGCCTTTTCTAGGGTAGAGCTTAGGCATCGACCAAGCTGAACTGGACCTCAAAGGTCAAGGGCTAGGCTCAGGCCACTCCAAGCCAGTTGCGAACCCTTTGTTACACTAACAAAGTTGTTCAGCTTAAAGGGACTGCATAAACAACCCGCATTCGCAGGAACATATAATATTTGGCATTATATAGTTCTTTTTAATTAAGTGAAGAACTATCATGTGACCTTAACCATAAGGCCACATTTGGTTCGCATGAAAATATTTCTCAACAAACAATTCTCAAAATTCTCATGTGGTTAAGGTGTGGAAATATTTTTTCACCAATTCCCTCGTATCGTATATAGTATTTTTTATTATATATTATTTTTAAATATATAATAATATATAAAATGAATTTTTTGGATCCGATCAGGCCCAGGTCCCATGTATACTTTTTGGATAGGATCTAGAATTTTAAATCCAATCAAGTCCGGATCCAGATCCTAAGTATACTTTTCAGATTCGAGTCTGGATCCCGATGGATCCGGACCCAATCCGACCTATTCTCGACCGTACTAAAATCACAACAAATTCAGCAATGAATTACTTTCTCTCAAAATAATAAATCAAAATACTCTGTCGTCACATAAAAGCAGCTAGGAAATATCATGGGTTTAATGAAATTGGGGAAGGGGGGGGGGGGGGAGGACAGAAGATTGTGAAACACTATTACAGCAAGCGTGAGTGGGAGATGAACCATACACAATTGCTTACAAACTATACCCATCAGTTTCCACGACATCAATAGGCAGACCATACTTTCGCCATAATTTCCTCCCTCAATGGTTCTCAAGATCATGATCTTCCCTACTTTGGGAATTCAACACCATGGGCTCAACTGTTTCTTATTCTTCACTTTTGTTACCATCGTCATCATCCTCACTTCCTCGATTGCACTTCATTGATCCAATCATCCGAAGATAAAACTCTCTATATTAGACCTGACTGTCCTCATTCCATATAAAGCCGTGGCATTCACAATCTTGACCTGTGTAGGAAATGGATATCGAAATTGGCTCTTGAAAGGGGAAATCGTACTTTCCATACTCCTTTTCCATACTCCTTTTCCATACTCCAAAGGTATGCTCCACAACATTTTTCAACAATGAATTTCTATAATTAAATAACTCTCATGATGTCCTTGGAGATCGACCACCCCCAAAATCCATTAATGTAGTAAGCAACAACACGAAGTCGGACAATGAACCCAGGCATGCTAGGGAAACTTGCAACTACAAGGGAGTATTTTCCTATGCATGAGATGACCAAATTCATACATTTTGTCGCATTGTTGTAGGAATGAAATTTCAATTATTTTTACCTCAAGGCACAGTCAAAGGATAGATCTACCTCTCAGTTGCATCGTATAAAATTCTTGAGTCTATAGCATAGCCTTCCCAATCTGTTGAACATAAAGGCAGTTAACATACTCTGTAACAGGTTTCCCTATCACGGAATCACTTATACGTAGACTTTGGAACCCAAATTGGGAAGTTTGTTCCATTGACCGCTCCGACACAATCCTACGAAGGAAATATCGAGTGAGCAATAACATTCCTAGCTAGCACCATGAAAATTACATCCTACAACTGTGAACATTTGGAACTTTGAAAACTGGGTTGAACCACGGATCAGTGGAGATAGAACTGTGTGTTTAGTCCGGCTAGGGGAATAGGAAGTACAGGGCCAAAGTCCATTGCATTTTAGCATGTTATTGAAATAGTAGCTAATTTTCTGGCCAGAACGCTGAAATTCAATTTCTAAACCTACCACATTCATCTCGCGCAACTGTGCCCAAGAGAATGGCCACATGTTATTCTACCAGCATATTCCTAGTACTGCAGAAGTACCTTGACATGTTTCATCATTTTACAGACATCCAAAGAATCCTTATCTAGAATCAAATCAAAGCAATCACGACCATGAGAACCAAATCTATATATGCCATGACTGCAGCCCCAGTTACAGAAGGAAGTGTAGTTTTGTTCATGAACTTCCCAGCCCATGACTATGCCTAGGCAAGTAGAATCTATGGAAAATCATGAAACATACCCCACCCATACTGCACATACATGTCAAGAATTGGCTTTACATATTTACAATTGTCCTAGTCATGAACAACTCCATCCCGCTGTTACCATCCTCCTCTTTGGATTGTTTGGCAAATCGTTTTTCAATAAGCAGGGGCAAGGTAAGGAAAGAAGAGCACTTGTTCACCATGGTACTGCTGGCTGGAGTATCTCCCCTCTTGGTAGGTGGCAGGAACGACCAATAATAAATAGTCGTCTTGGGTGTGGTCATCGCAAGGTAACAAGCATGAGAGGAAGTCAGTCGGGTACCACGCTTCGGAATCCTAAGCATGGAGTTTGTTTCCTTTATGACAATTATCTCAACTCCTATCCTGTCTTGTCTTTAACTGCCCTGTCCGGTTTAAGAGTCCACGTCTGTTATCAAATGCCGATTTATCCTGTTTTTCTGGACTGGGTTAGTATGAAGTATGCCTCCCTCAGCCGGAATGGAAGGAAAGTAGGATATATTGATTCACCTAGACTAGCCGGGACGGAACGGAAAGGCTGTTTGACCTGCCATGTCGAAAGCGCATCTCAGCTCGAACGGCCGCCATTCAAAACTAGAATGATCGACTGGATGTTTGATCTCACTATAAGTTTTCTTCAAAGTTCTCATCACGTTTTTAAGCCCTATGTTTGCAGAACCCATAATCATATTTTGCACACATGCCCATTGTCATGTGTCCACCCATCCTTGTGGAACCCCCCCATTGGCCAACACTAGACCCTTTTCCATGCTGTCTAGACCCTTTTTCATGCAGTCTAGCGTGAGTTCAAATAGAGTCATCCTAAGGGGAGTCCCCTTGTAATTCCTCCTAGAAGATTGGGTATCCCTTCGTATATATTCACATGAACATATATTCATTTTGCATGGAGCACATATATTCACATGAAGGAATGAACCAGATGTTGAAGTCATAAACCAAAATTTTGTCACATCAACAAATGAACCAAATTTCCAATACATAAGAATTGAACCACATGCACCCCATACATGCTACAACAAAAGATTAAGTTCTTCAGTTATGTGCTAATACAATTTTAGTTATTCCTAACAAATACAAAAACAAAAATACAATGTTAAACATAAAACTAAAAACTAAGGGGTTCACAATTGCATGCTTTTCAGACGATACTAGTGCAATAGATCTTTGAATCTTCGAGTACCTTAACCAACACTGCATTGTTTGTTAGTGGAGACACCCCGACTTCTATGTTCTGGTCCTGTAACCTCAGCAGAAACTCATCACAGAAATCATTCCAGTTGCCACCTGACTGGGATTTATAATACCTTCCATCTGGATTCTTTATAGATTTGAATGTGTGTACCAAGTATGGTCGAGTGCAACAACTGTTGGTTGATGAAGTAGGCACGCTTCATTTTCTGATAAATATCATATTTGTAATTTCTGGATAAATATGAGTAAAATTCAGTTCCTGATAAACAGGATTTACTTAAAAATTCATTTTTTGATAAATATCAGTAACTACCAAATTTATTGATTTGCATATAAATATAGTAGAATATCAAATTTACTGATGAATATCATTAAAGGGTGCAGTTTTTATTGTTTCTGTAGTGGTAAAGCACACTGTGATTTTATGAAGGAGACAAGAGTTCGAGTCTTGAGGATTGTGTTTTACGTCTTTTTAATATACCGAACAGCATTAGCATTACGATATTAACATTTATTAGTGCATCAAGTACACAAAAATTTACTATCCCTTTTTAATCTGTCACGGGTTCTAAACTTGGGACTGACATTTTTTTCTGTTTGCAACTTGAAGTTCATGTAAAAAAGGAAAAACTTTATATAAGGTGTGAACCTTATAACATAGAAGCATGGTGCACCTCAAGAAATGCACTGGACGAGATTGTTCTAACATTGTAGAACATTTGAATTGATCATCTTGATCTCGAGATGCATGGATATATAAATAATAATAGTAATAATGAAGTCCTAAAATTAGTGCATATTGTGACACATTATCCGGACCGTCTATTTTCAAGTGTCTAAGATCTGCTTCATCTGCACTATTTTTAGAACTTTAAATTTTATAATGGAAGGTGGAAATAGATTTTTAGGTAATCGTAAGGTTTTAAGCGTCAAAAGTGCATTTTCCGGCAGAGTTTAAAGGTGTACTTACTTTGTTGTTTGATATAAACCTCGCTTTAAAAAACTGAGCATGCATGAACCACAAGTTTCAATCCCATGACAGTTAAAACATCAATGCCCACCCTACAACACAGACTCTTAACACTTTGTCAATTAAAACATGCAAAACACTTTCATATAAGGTGCTGATATGTACTGGAAAACAGTAAAGTCACCTAACATGATAGTCAGTGTATCGGGACTCTGTTTAAATGTCAACACGCAACATAATAAAGAAGTTGCAGCACACAAGTAACACTGGTTAATTTGAGGTTTGGGGAATTGTAGGGCTTGGGTAGAGAGAGAGAGAGAGTGGGGTTAAGAGAGAGATATTGAGAGGGAACAGAAGAGGGGGAGGTGGGGGCCATGTTTTGCCTTCACAGAAGCCTGTGTCCAACCCCTTGAGTTGGCTGCAGCCTTCCCAAAAATGGGGAAAAGCATGGAAATGCAAGCCATGTTTCCCGCATCACAAATTGGGGAAAGTTACCAGAACCAAGAAAATAGGGAAAAACTCACGTTTTCCTTGTCGTTAAATAAGGCCTAAAGTGTCCTCCAAATAAAAGACTTGTTAAAATGGAGAAAAAAAGTGTCTTCACTTTCAAAACAAAATATGTGATTCTACTAGCATATGTAATGATGTAGGGGGGAACTGCACAAGAGAACTTTGGAAAAAAACAAAAGATAATATGCTCCTGCTGGAGCATATCGTCAATTCACTCCCTCAAGTAAAATCCTATGTAGGTGTAATTTCCGGACCTTAAATTTTGAGGACGTAACCTCCTCAATCTAGTGGCCAACCTAGAAAAAACAAAGAAAAATCATGCGCAACTCTACATATAAGAAAAAGGTACCTACGATTGTATAGAGTCCATCTAATTTTCAAACAATCAAATCTAACTGTTTAGAAACTTAATATAAATTTTAATTCCAAAAATATTTGTTTGGTGAGCCTGTTGGAAAACCCCAAATATCAAATGGGAAAGTCCTCCTAAGTCCATCTTTTGCCAAGAAAGTAAGTGTGATAATGCGTTCTCACAGGAATAAACCATTCACACCCTTCAAAGCAAAAAGAATTCTTCAATTTCCAAACATCCAATTGATGCGTGGTTTGGACGGTATAAGTCAGAAGTACTCACTTTTTGGTTCATTGTAATTAAGATATTCTCTCCCGATTTCCTTTGTGACTGTGTTCCCCTTGCTGCTGGTGCTCTTGGCTTTACGCTTCTTCACTGCAGGATACATGAAAGCTGGACATGCTTGTCCCCTGCAGTTCCACACCTCTGCATGAAATACTCTGCAACAACAAAACACGGCATCAAAAATTATATATAATCTCTCTCTCTCTACTCTGT
>NW_006497600.1:408717-456226 GCF_000471905.2 Amborella trichopoda | reverse complement strand
ACGTACGTACGTACGTACGTACGTACGTAAGTACGTAGTACGTTACGTTACGTACGTACGTACGTACGTACTACACTACTACACTCTCTCTCTCTCTCTCTCTCTCTCTCTCTCTCTCTCTTCTCTCTCTCTCTCTCTCTCTCTCTCTCTCTCTCTCTCTCTCTCTCTCATGGCTCATAAAATCATGGAGTTGTAGTCAACTGTGAAAGTCTTGCTAACCCTTACAGCCCTAGGCAGCCTCCAAGAACATATGAAGCCCATGGATGAAAGG
Organism: Amborella trichopoda; assembly: GCF_000471905.2. The sequence continues at coordinate 455,955 of NW_006497600.1, read as the reverse complement.
ACTTGGCACGTGTGATTGGTATTGGGGTAGCAACAATCACAGCTGCTAACTTTTGCAATGAGTCTTTTGTTGCATGGAAGAATAATGGGTCTTTAAATCTCCTAGGAACACTCAGATTCAGTGTGAACATATATAACCTTAACGTGGGTGAGTGCATATAGGATAGGAAAGGTTAGCATATGACTCGGACTTTATAAAGTAGAGCCACACCTCAAAACCACTGCAGAAAGTGCAGTTCTAGTGCTGGAAAACCCTCAAATTGATCATCTTAACCTTAACAATTATGGATTTAATAAAAAAAGGGATTTGAAGCCCTAAAATATTACATCTTGTAATAAATCATCTGGACTGTCCATTTTCATGTGTTCACAGAATTGCCAAATCTTTTCCCTTTTTGGAGCATTAAATTTTATAATCAAGGGCGGAATTAGATTATTGAACCATCATAAGGGTTTCTGGCATAGTAACTGCATTTTCCGGGAGGGTTTTAAGGTCCAGATTTTCTTTTTATCATAAATCCTAAGCCTCATGCTCACCGCACCCATATGTGAGTGTGTGTGTGTCCCCTTATTTCTATGCAGGATTTCATTGTTGGATAAGGTCCCAATCCTAAAGATGACATGTGTACAGTTATTTTGTGTAGATAAAGGTATCCATTTCAACCCATTAGTCAAAGAGAAAGTGCAATATATATTGATGGTGTACAGTATCTGGGTGAATGTCCCGCTGGACCCTGCCATGGTCAATCTCCACCTTCTGTCATTAGGGATGGATGGGGGATCCCCCTTTGGTGAACTTTGTACACAAATAACCATTGCAGTTCCGAACATTTGTCCTACATAGAAAGGTTAAACTGGTGGACAAGTTTGATCTTTTGCCCTTTTCTTTTTTGAATTGAATGGATGGCCTACATCTCATGCACTAGTTGTACATGGAAATTACGTGTCCATCTTACCTGTGATCCTCTTTATGTCATGCAAATATTTAAGGGATTTGCTGTACATAAAGCCAAAATAACGGCAAGGTTCCAATCTGACCTAAGTGAAAGAAATGTCAGGTCTCATGCACACACGTGTGTGTGCGGGCACACACACAATTCAATTCATAGAGTACATGCACCTACCCATCTCCACCACCCAACACAAGGGGTGGGAAGCACATAAATTTACATTGAGGGTCAGCATTGAGTCAATACCTCTTTGTCTTAGTTATGGACGACTTAACTAGACACTTACAAGATGAGGTACCATGGTGCATGTTGTTCGCAGAAGACATAGTTTCGATCGATGAGACTCAAAATGGCGTCAACACAAAGTTAGAACTTTGGAGGGATACTCTAGAATCTAAAGGTTTTAAAATTAGTAGGACAAAAATAAAGTATATGGAATGCAAGTTTAGTAATAACAGGAGTAGAGATGAGAAAGTAGTCAAGATTGATGATCAAGAAATACAAAAAAGAAATGGGTCGATAAAAGGGTCGTAACCTGGCGTTGGACCCGCCTAAGCAGGGTCTCGGGAGGGGTGGTTTGGAAACAATCCTAACCTTTGGCTTGTGCACAATGTGGCCGCTCTCAAGACTCAAACCTGCACTCGCGCGCTGGCTACCCGAGCCTTTTACCTCCACACCAAGTGATATCATGCGTCAATAATCTAGGAAAACAGAGAGATTGAAGAAGATGTCGCACACAGAATTAGAGTTGGGTGGGCAAAGTGGAGATGTGCAACTGGAGTTTTATGTGTCGTGGCATTCCAAGGAAGCTAAAAGGCAAGTTCTATAAGACAACTATGAGACGAGCTTTACTTTATGGGACAAAACGTTGGGCAGACAAGAAACAACATACCCATAGAATGAGTGTAATTGAGATGGATGAGTGAATAGACAAGAAAGGATAGAATTCGAAATGAATACATTCGAGAGAATTTAGGTGTGGCACCAATAGGCGATAAGATGAGAGAAAGTAGACTTAAGTGGGCTGACCATGTGTGGCACATAACCCAATACAACACCTGTTAGGAGGTGCAAGTTAGTTCAAGTAGAAGGCTCAAAATGAGTAAGGGGTAGGCCCAAAAAGACATGGTTGGAAGCAGTGAGAAAAGACATGGGGACTTATGGCTAGAATAGATAGAGCAGACTTCACAACGTAAAATAAGCCCTTTCAACTAAGATGGTTAGTGTATAAGGGACATCATAAACAAAACCATACTTCTGGAGGGGCAATATTTATTACTCCATACATGCATATATATAAACAAATATAAATATATGAATGCATACAACACTTGCATAAAAAGTAAGCAACCACATCAACATCAACACGACACTCATTTAATGCATTGATCTATGCCTTTTGGTTTTGACAAGTGAAAACATAACAATATCATTTTTTCATATTTTTTTCTTTTCATTTGACAAGTGAAATCACATTAAGGTTAGTCTCCCAAAAATATCAAACAGTACAAACAATAGTTTCTTCATCTCGCGCCATTTATGGTGAATTAAAAGTCAGAACTGAAGCAAGTTATCCAAATATGCAAGCAGTGAGGCTGACCCCTAAGCCCTGAAAAACATTCCAATGGATAAATGTCTGGGTCATCCATTACACAAGACACTGATTTGCACATGTATACTTCCTGAGTCATCTACCACAATAGAAAGTTGCATGCTTTGTTCAGCAAGTGAGCACAACTCTCAAGTCTAGGCATGCAATAAACGTTTCTAACAGCAAAGAGCAAAGCACTATGATTAAAAGGGCCGTAACTTGGTGTTGGTCCCACCTGGGAGGGTGAGCTGAAAACGGTTCTAATCTTTGGCTTTTTTTTGTACAAAGTGGCCGCTCTCAGGAGTTGAACCAGCGTTCTTGAGTTGGCTACCCGAGCCTTTTACCGTCATACCAAGTGACGGCCCCTAAGCAAAGCACTATGAGTAAAACTATCAAATACAAGTCAAAACTAATGTTAAGTTGTTGAGGAATACAACTTAGCCCTAGAGGTTCCTAGGTGACCCAAGGCCTCTAGCCCTAACACTGAGGAGAAAAAGGGAGATAATTCTCCCTTTTACTTACCTTACCTTACCCGACAGAAAAAAAGGGAGACAATTCCCTTTTACTTACTTTACCCGACAGAAAAAAGAGAGTTAATTCTCCATTTTTTGTCCCGGTACCCATTTGTCCTTTGTACCCATACCTATCCTATATACAATAGGGGACTTGATATGTAAGCTCCTTTCATGATTCGGATTCATTCTCCATCGGTGGATCACTTTTTGATGACTTGTAATTTCTATCTAGTTCTATATCTATTTCTATTTTATTTCTAGCTATCTATATGGATAGATGGATATACCTCTATATTTTTTATAGGACCGTCACCTCAAATCTTGACGATTGAACATGGATGGGCAAATATTACTATGATAAAGAAAGCTACAAACTGTTAAACCTTCATAATACATGTAACTCTTTTTCCCCAAAAATAGAAAATAACAAAAAAAACAAAATGCGATAGTATATGGTCATGTGCACTCAGTTATGCTTTACAATTATGGAATTTTCCTGGGAGCTTTTCTTGATTTCAGAAGCTTCAAAGCATGCCCAGCATCAAATACATCTAACTAGCAAACATATGCTCCAGTCGTCCTAGAAGAATAGTCAAGGCCAGACTTGTGATAGCTAATTAGCTCATCCAAACAAGAAAAATCCTTCTATATGGATATACATGCATTTAAAAGATACGAAAAGGAAAGAAAACTGCAAGCAAGAAAAAGTGCATCAAGAGAATCAAGGCCTCTTACAAATCAACAAAAATAATCAAAGTTTCAGTTGATAATTAGGAAAGCAAACAAAAAAGGGGGGCTTTCACAGAAAATCATTATAACTATAACTTGATTCGAGTTAACAATGGTTTAGGCTTGCCTGACTCATACTTGCCCAATAAAAAGAAGGAAAATGATGAGCAAAAAAAATTCAAGTTTAATTGAAAAAGGGTACCCCAAACAGCAATAGCCCGGTCCTTCACATAGCTCTTTAGTATGTCCAGTTCAACATAAGAAGCACAAAGAGCAGTCCAAACCAATCGACATTGATACAAAAGAAATCAAGTATACCCATATTTCATAAGAAGATACCTGCATGCCAAAAACAAACAAACATATGTGTATGAACATATGTTATGCATGTCTCTGTTTATGTATCAACAAACCAACCAACATTTTTTTTCTGTGTAATTTGAAATCTTTTATTATTGAGCACAGTAAAAATACATTGCTTAGGATGTTTTCTGCCCTCCAATCTTATAATTAAAACAAATATGACGAGAACCCAAGCAAGGCTTCATTTTTTACACAACTCTCTCATCATTGCCTCCCAAATTAGATGCATGGGAAATGGTGTCAAAAAATAGTTCTGCCGCTATCAAGGATGATTACTGGTCCAGTATTTCGATGCACTTGGGTTTAACAGAAGATTAAGCACAATCTCTTTGAGATGTTCTCCAATTCAAGAATTTCTGTCATAAATAATCATATGGAACAACCGCATCTAAATAGAGAGCTTCTAACTTAAAAGATCCTCTATCAAACAAGGGCAAACTCATGGAGCAAAGCCATTCATTCATACTTTACCTGTTTCAATCTGGAGTAGTGATGGTCTAATGCAAGTAATCTCCAACTTTGAATCACCACCCGAAATGGTCTTTAATTGCTTGCAGTATTTCCTTTGAATGACTACATCTTTCCCCACCATGCAGACTGATGAGCACATAATTATGGCTCGTCCATATTAAGGATTACTTGCTTCTAGGACAACTTCTTCCTCTCTTACTTGCTTTCTAAGATCATCGGCTATATGAGCATTGCCTACTTTCTCATGTGCCTTAATCAAGGCGCTCAACGCTTCATTACTTGGGGCCAGCCCATCATCCATCATATTCTGCAGTAGCCTAGTGGCTTCATCCAAATTACCAATTTCACAGGAGGAATGGATCAAAGTACCATAAGTAGCATTATCTGCCTTTGTCCCTTGCCTCCTCATCTCATCAAGCAATTTCAAAGCTTCCCCAAGATCGCCCTTTTCGCAGAGCGCACCTATAAGTTCATTATACATAGCAAGACTTATTGACACTCCATTGTGTAGAGCTCCATTTCTCAGCTTGAAGGCCCCAATCAAATTTCCTTCTTTGCAAAGAGAATGGATGAGCACACGATAAGTAACTTCATCAGGCTTGATGGCCCTTGCTACCATCTCCTCAAATAACCTCAAAGCCTCTCCCATATCCCCTCCCTGACAATGCCCATTAATAAGTGATGTATAAGTGATTGCATTTGGAAATACCTCTCTCTCTTGCATCTCCCCAAACAAGCGATGGGCCTGCTCCATATTGCCCGCCTTGCAATGGCCATCTATCATTATGGTATAGGTCGCAGCAGTTGGTGTTAGACCCTTTGCAAAGATTATTCTAAACATGTCTTTGGCCCTCTCAATGTCACAAGACTTCCAAAGCCCATTAAGGATAGCATTATAGGTAAATATGTTCGGCTCTATCTTCTTTTCAAGCATCTCTTCAAGGTATAAAAGAGCCTCAGCGATCTCACCCATCTTGCAAAACCCTGAGATCAAAGCCGTATAAGTGTAAACATTAGGAGTCAGACCCTTACTGTGCATCTCAGATAGAACCCCAAAAGCCTCCTCCATCTTTCCAGCCTTTGCGAGGCCATTAACAAGCACAGAGTAAGCCCTCACATCTGGGATCACACCTCGGCCCAACATAGCACGATAAGTAGAAAATGCTTCCTCTGTGTTTCCAGCTTCACAGTATCCATTAATAATGGTGGTGTATATAACATCATTTGGAAGTAAACCTTGATCGAGCATCTCATTGAAGAATACAAGGGCATCACCCATCTGCCCAGCCTTGCAATGACCATGGATGAAAGACCCATATGTAAAAGCAGTAGGCTCTAACCCTTCACCAATCATTTTTTGGTAGTATGACTTTGCCTTGTCAATCTTCCCTGCCCTGCAAAGGCCACTAATAAGGGTATTATAGCAAAAGACATCCGGAGGCACGCCTGTCCCTTCCATACCATCTAAAATCTCACAACCCAATTCGACATTCCCTTCCTTGCAGTGAGCTTTAATAAGAGTAGCACAAATAACAGCATTTGGCTTCACATTTTCCTTTGACATTTCCTCCAATACACCATTACATCTCTGTAAATCCCCCGATCTACACAACCCATTTATCAAAATGCTGTAAGTTACCACAGATGGTTTCACTCTTCTTTGCTTCATCTTGGCAAGAAGATCGAAAGCTCCGGCCAAATTCTGATTCTTACAATGGCCTTCAATAACTGAAGTATAAGCCATGGAATCTGGGGTATAACCCATCCTCACCATCTCATCCAAGAGCTTATCAGCTTCTTTCACCATACCCTTTTTGCATACCCCACGAATAAGCATGTTATATTGTATAGCACTGGGCTGAATACCCGAGGCCACCATCTTATCTTTTACACTGAAAACCTCTTCAATTTCTTCTACTCTCACCAAACCTTCAATCAAACTACTGTAAATGTAACAGTCAGGCTTTAGTCCATTCTCAAGCATTTCAGTGATAACCCGTTTTGCCTCTTCAGTCCTTTTCTCCTTGCATAGACCATGTACAAGAGCACCATAAGTGAACCCATCAGCAATCAATCCTTTTTGGGCCATTTTCTTCTTCAATTCAAAAGCTTCAGATAGAGAACCAGCTTTGCAAAGACCCAGTATAAGGGTGTTATAAGTTATGGCATTTGGGGCACATCCCTTCGTCTCCATCTCAGATAAAATCTCTTTTGCCTTCTCTATCTCTCGACTGTTGAGGTGAGCACGAAGTAAGGTGCTATAAGTATACACATCAGGTGAAAATTCACCCGGAAACAGGCCATTATAGACCTTCCAAAACAAACTCATCTTATCCTTTTTAAGCAAAGCATTCAAAATTGAGTTGGTGCGACGCAAATTAGGTCTAAAACCCATGTTTTTCTTCGAAAATAAAGCATTTGAAGCTTCTTCAAGCATACCCATCTTCACATATGCACCAATAAGCACATAAAAAACCACCGGATTCGAATCACTCCCGCATTGATGAAATCCATTAGTGACTGATTTCACAATCTCCCCTTTACCCAATTTCTCAAGCGAAGAATAAGCCCTAATCATGCGCTCTAACACACCACAAGCAAGGACAAACAGCTGAGAGTTACAGAGAGTTACAGAGAGTTACAGCCAAAAATGAGAATGAATCTAGAGTTCGTGAAGCACGCATTTGTTTCTCTGACCAATTAAAGAAATTAAGCAGGCGTTTGGGATCACTTACCTGGTTTTGCAACAAAGTTTTATGTATCAGATTAGGCTTGAGCTTGTGACGAAGGTCAGAACTATCAATGAAAAACTCCCAATTCTGTCTTCCAACAATTGCAGAGCTTTTCGAGAATGTCATGGTCTTCTTGGGTTGCTTCTATTGAGGAATGGGTGCAAAAAGGCCTGGTTTCTAGGAATATACAGGGCATTAAAAGGCATTTTTGGCGTATGAAATGAGTTTTCTTGAGGAGCTTCTTCATTGCCTCGTTCGGCAGTTCTGTTTTTTCAGAAGAATAACGATATAGGGTCCCTCGTTAATCTTACCACGAGGGAACGGCTTCTTGGCAATGATCACCCACTCAAATTTTTAGAGAGAGAGGGAGAGATTATCACGGAGAGAGAAAGAGAGAGGGAGTTTATGAAAGAGAGAAAGAGAGAGAGAGAGAGAGAGGAGACAGAGCGAAGGGTTAATGGCTGCTAGCCTGCTACGGTGGGTGCTCGTTCACTATGATTTATATATGGACAATACGCTCGCCGGGGAGCACGAAATCTTTTGGCTGAGAAAGTGAGAATACGCGCACCAACTCCTCCGAATAAGAGCAAGAGGGTAATATTCTCAGAACATGAACTGCACGACTTTTACTTTTGGACCATGGCATTATTTTAAAAACGGGTGCGGTTTGTATAAGGGTGGAGTTTGTGTAGAGCCGAGGCTCTAAACAATCAAAATAGAACCCACCTTCGAATAGTGAGGAGAAATATAATTTCAATATTAGAAAGTTTTATGATACCTTTAAATTATATTTTTATCTTTAGTTATAAAATTTAAAGCTTAAAAAATAGTGTAGATCAAGGAGATCTATGAAAACTTGAATATCTTGAAAATTGACGGTTTAAAAATGTGTTACAAGATGCATTATTCTAGAACTTGATATTCATTCGTCTTAACGTCGAAATGATAAATTTGATGATATTTAGGCATCAAAACAATATCTTCCCTTTGTATAAAGCCCTCTAAACAATCAAAGTAAAATGCACCTTCAAATAGTGTCGAGAGGTATGGTCTCAATACTGAAAATCTTTGTGGTAACTTTAAAATATATTTTCTGCTCTAATTATAAAATTTAAAGCTTAAAAAAAAAGTGTAGATCGAGCATATCTATAGAGAACTTGATGGCCCAAAAATAGGTCACAAGGTGCACTATTTCCAACTTAAAATCTATTTTTTTCTCATGTCCTACACTAGATGATCGATTTAAAGATATTTGGGCATCAAAAAAATATTTGAGGTGCGTTCTAATTTGATTGTTTAGACCCTCAGCTCTATATAATTTTTTTAGAAAATATCTCCATATCCCATAGTTTTAGGTTTCATTTTACAATAGGCCCAATGTTTTAAAATATATCTTGGTACATAAAAATTATAGATTTTATTTTTTCTAACTCCCTAAGCTAATTTACACTTATATTTTTAAGACTAACAAATCTAAAAAGATGTATCGCTTTCTAAAGAGTAATGATCATATATGAGCCTCCCCAATCCATGTAAGTAGCGCCTTAAATGATCACCATTAAAGTTGGTACAAATCTCTAAAAACGTTATGACATGAGTGTAAGATTTAACTTTTTTATATATTCGTGCCAAATTTAATGGTGATCCTTTGGAGTACTATACACATAGGTAGGGGAGTATCCTATAAGATCATTTATCTTTTTTAAAAGTCATCTTTCCAAACTTCTAAAGGGAAAGAAGGGTTTCATAGAAGTGAGAGGTTATGGGGAGGAGAGAGAGGTGTTTGGAAAAATATGGAAAGAGAGAGATAGTGAGAGAGGTAAGAAGAGAAGTTCAGGGTATATAAGTGAAGAGATAGAAAATACGTGGTTTAGAAAGAGCACGTCTAAGTTACCTTTGTTTAGGTTAAAAAATAAATTTAAAAGTGGCCAGGGGGTTAGAAGATATCTTTTGAAACATTAAATTTATCAAGAAATAAAACCTAAAAATAAGGGATATTAATATATTTTTTCTAAATTTTTTCCTTTGAAAACTTGGGACATATTTTCATACCTTTCGTTTTAAAAAAAAAAAAAAAAATTTGAATTCGGATGAGATTTTGATAGTATGTGCACCTCATTGGGGCACTTTAGTCTTTTTAATTTTGATAGTGATTTATGCGTGGGTGCTAAAATAATGGAAAAAATATAAACAGCTCTTTTTTATAAAACTATTACGCACAATGTCGGTTAACTCATAATTTATTTTATTTTCTATTTTGCATCTCGCTCCGATGTTAGCGATATGGGACCAGTTTGATTTTTTTTGAAACGTAGGGTTGTGACCTAAGATTTAGGTCGCTTTTAGACCAGTCCAAAGTCACGCAAGCACTATGAGGGAGTGGTCTAAAGTCCATAACATCGGACAACTAGTTTTGTGGCACATAAGAGAGCGATCCAAGGTTCATATAGACCATAAGTTTTATATAATTACGACTATTGTAATTAATATATGAAAACTAATTATAAACTAATGTGATTGACAATAACATTAAAATTTCAAATAAAAATACTAATTGTACACTATGTTAAATTCAATTTTTTTCATTATATTATGAATTATAAAAAAGCTGGCACCAAATAGTTAAGATAAGACTCTAATGATGATATTATGAACTATAAAAATTTATCAAAATTCAATAAAAATAATATTTAATTAATATATGAGAAATTAATTGGAAATGAGCTGAAAAATAAAATTTACAAGCAGTTTTTAATTTAGGGAAAAAAATTATATAAAAGTTTATTTTGATGTTGGAAAACCCTCTAATTGATCATCTTGCCATCGAGATGTATGAATATGAAAAGAAAAAAGGATTTCTTTAAAACAATATATCTTGAAATCCCTTATCTGGACTAACCATTTTCAATATTTTCGAGTGTTTATATATCTACTTGATTTAAACTATTTTTGAAATAATCAGAGATAAAGATAGTTTGTCAAGTCATTCTAAAAAATTTTTATACTAAAGGGCCAGTTTGGATGTACCCAAAATTGAAATATTTTTTTATTGCAATCCAAAAATATTGTAAAAGCGACTTTGACCGTTTGGACAACTGCATGCTTTTGTAAGAATTTTTTATTGCATGAAAAAAAATCTCATCTCAAAGCAAAAATGGCCATCCAAAAATATTCAAGTTAGACTTGAATTTTTTTGGCTTGAGTAGTGTTTCTCGCGTCTTTCTCTCTCTAACCCTCACACTCTTCCCTCGCCTCCCTGTTTTCCCTCGTCTCCTTCTGCTCTCTCTCATGCACGAGAAGAAAACTCAAAGCTCTGCTCTCTCTCTCTTTCAAAAGCTTTGCAAACATAAAGTTGTGCTCTCTCTTGTTCAAAACCCAGAGCTCTGCTGCGTAGAAACTCTCTGTTTTTCTCGCGTTCAAAACCCAGAGCTCTATTGCGAAGAAACTCTTTGCTACTGTCAAAAACACCTCTCTCTCACAAGATCAAGCCCCCTCTCCCACTTAAAGCTCACAAGGCATCAAAGGCAGTTGTAGAACAAAAGCAGGCACGCCATTTTTCTGGTTTTCTCAATGTCTTTCTCTCTAAGGAAGCTTAGGGCTTTTTCTTTAGGGAATCTGTATTCCTCAATCTCTCTCTGTTTCTCTAGGGAAGCTCTTCTGTTTTGTTTCCCTCCAATTATATGGAGAGAGAGCTCTGGTTTTTGGCCTCCATCTTTCTAATATTGAGAAAGAATGCGTCCGTGGACGGCTACTACTAACCATGCAAGGAAAAGGGCGACAATTCAATAAGGCAGAAATGGAAGCCATGGCCATGACCTTCACCCAATTAGACAATTCAGCCCTAATCCCTAATCTTGCCCTCAAAACTGCCATTTCCAACTGGTGTAATGAATGGGGCTCGAAGAAGCCTAGTACCCCTGATCCCAAAATAGGAGGTGGTGTAATATATTCATAAATATTGAGATTTCCCTATGTTTGGAGGCCAAAAAAATATACACCATTATCTATTACAGAGTTGCAGACTGAGTGGTTTTATACACAAACCGTAGAAAAACAGTTCAAAGTGAAAAAGGGCTCCAAATTCCCTTCAAAAAACAACCAAGGGTAGAGGCATTAACCCCCCAAAAAAACCATCAAAAAACACACAACACAGACACAAAATGAAAGATGAAAGACAACAGCAGCTCATACACAGATAGCTTCATAGGGAATTAGAAACCAGTGGCCCCCATTTAGAGAGAGAAAGAGAGAGTCACCACCAATAATGTCTGAGGGAGGTTTGGGCTGTTAGAATGTTTGGGAGCATAGAATGGAGAGAGAAGAAAAGAGAACACAATATTTACGTGGTTCAGGTTGAAACCTTACATCCACGGGTACAAAGCTTAACTGGCTACATTTTCATTATTTTAGATAAATGTTTACATCAATAAGTACCTCTATATATAGAAGAGAATCACACAATTACATGAGATAAATATGGTATGACAACTTGATGACCAAGTAACTTGATGTATATCAATATGAATTTGCGATATCCATATCCCAACAGTCCCCCTCAAACTCGAGATATCTATATCCCAACACTCCCCCTCAAAATATCGAGATATCCATATCCTAACACTCGCCCTCAAACTCAATATGCTTTGACACAAAGCAGCTGGAATTTGAATAATACTAAGTTGCTAAAACAAAAGAGTAGTGATCAAATCCATGATAAATTTCACAGGTTACCATGATCTTTCAAGAACAACTATTATTGGGTTCTTTACTTTCTTCTCTGAAGATCTTCTCTCTTCAGAGACTTCTCTGAAGATCTTCTCTGACCTTTCAGAGGTTTCTCTAAATATCTTATCTCTTCAGAAGCTTATCTGAAGATCTTATCTCTTCAAAGGCTTCTCTAAAGATCTTCTCTCTTTAGAAGCTTCTTTTATTTTTAGAGGCTTTCTCTCTGTAAAAGAAAATGATATTTCATTATCTCTTATTCGGAAGATCCGTTGATCGAGTAACGAAAAACTCAACGATCTTCACACAGGATGGAGTAACGGAATATTCCATCATCCAACATGATTGAGTAACAGAAAACTCAATCATTAAACATAGGCATTCGTAACAAGCTGGATTGAGTAAACTCGATCATCACATAAGATGGAGTAACGAAAAACTCCATCATCAAACGGGATGAAGTAACGGAAAACTTGATCAACAATTAGGATTGAGAAATTCGATCATCTTCATCTCCTCATCTGAAGACGAAACTCTTGATCATCAACCATAACTTCCCTTTGCATAGTATTTGGACTAATCCAGAATTTGGATTTTTTTGTCCACACAGCAGGTACATTAGAAATGTTGACTTCATGTTAGGTGTGGATGTGAAGAAACACCCAACTTGCTAAATTTTTTTTTTTTTTTTCTTTTGACTACAATCATAAAAAAAATGCCAATAAAATTGGGCTTCTAGACAATAGCCCACATCTTAAAAAAATACCACCCATTTTTTTTGTTTTCTTATCTACTTCTTCAATTTTTTTTTTTTTTTGAAATGACATAAACTCAACTTCATAATTGTCAACAAACACATCCATCATAGATTCCTCATGATCAATGCTCTTGCTAAATCTGAGCTCTGCCTCAAGCTTCGCCCATAAGCTGGACATATTGGGCGCATACCGATTTTTCACCGTTTTGATAAGCTCATTTGCTTCATCCACTTTACCATTCTAATATATGAGATATCATTATCGTGCCATTCATGGATAGCTATGATGTCGTGGTTTTAAAGACTATTGGCATCTGTGAATATCGGGGAGGATCTCTCATGCCAACTATCAAGAATACCCAAATACCCAAAATTCCTGCAACCTACAAGAGCCAGAAAGAGACAATAATGGCTGTGGAGGAAGTGAAAAACTCGCTCTGCTTAGCCAACAAGGAAGAGGTGGAGAAGGTTTTCAAACATTTTCAATAGCAACGAAGACGGCCAGATCTCGGGGGCTGAGCTCGGTGCGATGCTCCGAGCCCTTGGATCGAACTCCTCTGATGAAGAGGTGGCTCGAGTGATGGCTGAGGCCGACACCGACGATGATGGCTTCATCTCGTTAGAGGAGTTTGCAGTGATCAACAATGAAGCGCCCTTGGATAGCAATGCGAGCATGGTGGATTTGAGAGACGCCTTTGTGATGTACGATCTCAACAATAACGGTTCGATTTTGGCCAAGGAGCTTCACATGGTGTTGAATAAGCTTGTTGAGAAGTGTTCGTATTAGGATTGTTGCCAGTTGAACTCGACCGTCGATTTGGACGGTGATGGAAGCATCAGCTTTGAGGAGTTCAAGAAGATGATGTGGCCAAAACCCCAACCTCCTAGAACCGGTCTCTCTCTAGATTAATCCTATTCTCTCGTATGGAAAACAAATTTGGCAATGCTCAAAGAAATCAATCACTATGCCTCGTATACACGCAGGGTAGGGTATTGCAACAACCAGTCTTCAATAAATCAATCGTTATGACTTGTATACATGCAGGGTATTGTTTATTTCTCTAGCTCTTCTTCCTCGTATTCATAAAGTTGAGCCAATTTCTTTATTGGAGATGGACAATTGGCTCTATGCAAAGAAGACATGGGCAGCACCATCAAGAAGCTTTGATATCATGTTAGAATTTGTGGGAACATAGAATGGAAAGAGAAGAAGAGACAAAAAAATCCAAATTTTGGATCAGTTCAACTACTATGCAAAGAAAAGTTATGGTTGATGATCAAGAATTTCCTTTCCAGATGAAGAAATAAAGATGATCGAATTTCTCAATCTTAATTGACAATCAAGTAACTTGATGTATATCAATATGAACTCGAGATATCATATCCCAACACTCCCCCTCAAACTCGAGATATCCATATCCTAACAGGGACAAAGAAAACCATGAAAAAAGCTCTCTGAAAACTTCTATTTTTGGCCCTCGCCCTTTATCTCTAATCAAAACCCAAATCGATTACCAGATGCCTGCAAACAGGGCAACCCCCTCTCTGTCGGTACTAGCCTAGTACACAAGCCGATTAATGGGTTTTTTTTTGACAAATCAATGAAATAAAACATCTAAATAATTTACCAACATAATAAAATAACACGATAATGTTTTTCAATTAAAGTGGAAAAACTTGTATTTTTTTTCACTATGAATATTTTTTTATTTGACATCCAAACTAATCCAAAATTACATTTATAATAAAATTTAAAAACGGCTTTAATTTGATTGTTTAAGATTGGAGCCTTATACAAATTACGCCCTTACTTCAACGTACCAAAATTTCCTCTTTAAAAGTAGCCACAAGGGAGCACCAACAATGAAACCGAACCGACCATGGAATAGTACACAACCGGACCGGCGTCCAAACCAGTTCATTGTCTTGGCGCGCCGGATTTAAAAGACGTTATCCTCCAAGGCTGAATGCAAGAAGAGGCGGAGCCTGGTTGTGGAGCACCAAGCTACGTTTGCTACTCCATAGCGTGCACCGTGCGGTCGTTTTCTCCTGAAATCATTAGCTAAAATAACAGAGCTCCATTTTCTCTTCTTCCCAATCTTTGTACCTCACTTCTAGAGAGATGCGTCTTCTCTATTCTCCTTCTTTTCACGACGTTTCCAAAGGAGTCTGGCTAAAAAACGAGCCATGTAAGCTAAAATGCAGAAACCCCACTTCTTCTATGTTGGCCATTAATTGCTTGCCCCATTCTCACAGGGTTTGCTTTGGTTCTTTCTCTCTCTACGCATTTCGTTCGAGGGGACGTGTTGCTTGTGGGGTCAGAGCTCAAGAGATGCAGAAAGAGGAGGAAGAGGAAATAGAACGAGGGTCGAAGAAGCAGAAGGCATATCCTTTTGATGAAATTGAGCCTCGATGGCAGGGTTATTGGGAGGAGAATCGTACATTTAGAACACCAGATGATGATCTCGATACCTCTAAGCCTAAGTTTTATATACTGGACATGTTCCCTTATCCCAGGTAGTCAAGAGATTTTGGGGTGAATTGAGGGTTTCATGGTTGGATTAGATAAATTTCTTGCTTGAAATTTGAGTTCTGGGTTTGCTTCTAATGTTGTTGCTTAGGTTTCTAATGGTTATTGCTTTGGTTTATAGTACATACAAATGGCTATGTTGAATTCCTGTGAAGACCCCCTTGGGCTTTTAGAGATTGAATTTGTTTCCCTGTTCCACTAATCACTGTATATAATTCACTATTGACCTCCAGCCTCCCTCTCGTCTGATTTCACAACCGATTTCAGGCATTTTGTTTGTTTTAGTTTTTGTTATTTTATTTATTTTATTTATTTTTAACTTACTTGAATGTTTCTGGTCTGTGTATTTATTTGCTTATTTATTCTGATTGTTGTGCATTTTCGAGTCTAAGGCATCTCGGTTTGAATCTCCTCTTGCATTCTTTTGAGTGATCATGTTTGATAGATAGTTTTTGTTTTTTTGAGAAATGTTAACCTTTGTATAAAAAGTAGAATATATATATTGCTAGCAAAGGAATGGAATGGGTATATTCTATTTTGACGCCTGCAATGTGGGATGCCATCCGTAGAATATATACATTGCAGGCCTCAAAGTGAGACCTAGGTTTGTTGTCACAAAGGAATGGGTCTGGATTCACCCAATCCAATTCTAGTTGTGGGATCCTGCTGTTCAGAAAGTACTATTGCTTACTCTCTTTCTTACTGCGACATTGAAAGAGTGATTTACAGGGAAGGGGCATTTGATGAGACAAGAACCATGCAAGTCTTTCCTTCCTACAAAGACAAGAAATGTTATTTTAATCTACATGGAATATTCCCCTTCTGAGCCACTTGTTCTTCCCATATTAAGTCCTCCCATTCTACACAATATTTCTTGTAATTTTATAATGTTGCCTACTTGCAAATAATATTGCAAATACAATGAAGATTTGATCTGTTGGATCGGTTAACTAAAAGAAAGCCGTTCATAAGGTCAACCCTACGTTATTTTGAGCTTGAGATTGTATGGACTCGAGTGGAGCTGAGATTGGGTTTGGTCTTGATTGTTCAATGCGGAAATGAATTTTCTTACACTTTATAACTTAGGTCCAATATTATATATACCTAATTGTTTTAGGTGAGACTTCTATTTAACTTAACTTAATCTTGGTATTATGGATATCTCTCGTGAAAGGATTCCTTGGGGATTTGGGTTGAGTTTGTGCAAATCCAAATTCCATCTTGTTAAGAACTAAAGCATTAAATAGTATTCTCCTTGTTTCTAACTTATTAAATGTTCATGAGAAACTAGATAGTTTTCTTGCATCCCTTGTGCGAAAGTTGCGACCTCAACGGTTCCTCTTCATTTAGATAATAAGCTCATTGAGTGTACTATTTTGACTATTTTTTGTTTTTCTTTGGAGCTTCTCATATGCTTGTCTCATCATCATCATCACCCGGGCCTTATCCAACTATTTGGGGTTGGATATATGAATCATGTTCTGCCATTTCGCTTTATCAGGGGCCATATCTTTAATCAGAGCATAAATCACCATATCGCTTCTCACCACTTCCATCCATGTCTTTTTGGGCTTTCCCCTTGCCCTTTTTAGAGCCTTCCACTTGAACCAAATCGCCCCTCCATATTTTTGCTATTCTAGGTCGATGCTACACATGGCTAACCCACCTGAGTCTCCTTTCGCTCATCTTATAGCCTATTGAAGTCACCCGAAGTTCCCTGGGATGTGTTCGTTCGGAATTCTATCTTTTCTTGTCTCGCTACTCATCCATCACGACTTTCTCATCTCAACTACACTCATTCTATGGATCTATTGTTTCTTTATTTCCAACATTCCGTTTCATCAAGCGTGGTTGGTCTTACAACCGACCTATAAAACTTTCCCTGCAGTTTTCAATAGTATGCATCGATCACATAGGACTCTGGAAGCATATCTCCACTTCGTCCACCCAGTTCTAATTCTATGTACGGCATCTTCCTCAATCTCTTCATTCTCGTGGATTATCAACCCCGTATATCAAAAATAATATCTTTTAAGTACTTCTTAGCCATCATCTTAACTATTAGCTCATTTATATTGTTTTTATATTTTTATTACTAAACTTACATTCCATATATTCTGTCTTAGTTTGTTTAATTTTAAAGTATTTAGATTCCAAAGCATCCCTCCAAAATTCTAACTTTGTGTTGATGCCATCTCTAGTCTCATCAATCAAAATTCTGTTATTCTTGAATAAACAGACACCATAGTACCTCATTTTGTAGATGCTTAATTAACTCATTCATAACCAAAACAAAGAGATATGGTCTCGACACTAACCCCTGATGTAGGCCTACTCTCTCTGAAAACTCGCTTCTCTCAACTTGTTGTCTTCACACTAGTTTACGCTCCCTTGTACATATCGTACGCCATGTTGATATATCCTTTAGAGACTCCTTTCTTTTCCAACACCCACCAAATTTACTTCCTAGGCAATTATATGTTTTCTCTAAATCAATAAAGACCTTGTGGAGGTCTTTGTTGTTCAATTTCCTATGCAGGAAAATAGCCTCAATTATTGACCTTTCTGGTATAAAACAAATTGATTTTCTGATGCACTGATTGAATGTCTTAGTTGTTACTCAATCACTCTCTCCTACAACTTCATAATGTGGCTCAGAAGTTTGATCCCTCAATAGTGTGTAAATTCTTTGTTCTTGTAAAAAAGTACTACAATACTTTTCCGCTATTCATCTGTTATTTTCTTTGTTCTTACCATCTCGTTGAATAATGTGTTCAACTAGAACATACCGATCTCTCCCATGTACTTCCAAACCTCTATTGGTATACCTATTGGTATACCATATGGTCTTAACGCCTATCTGATCTTCATCTTTCTCAAAGCTTCTTTCACTTCATATATCATAATCCTATGACTATATTTATGACCTTTGACCTCATCTATGTCAAAGGTTCCTCTTAGCGCTGTGTTCCCATAGTGTTTGTCATTTAGCAATTTTTGAAAATAAATTCCTCTCCTTTATTTGACCTTGTCATCCTTCACGAAGGTCCTTTGATCTTCACTCTTAATATATTTAACATCATCTAGATCCCTACACTTTCTCTCTCTCATGTTAGCCCGTTTAAAGACATCTTTTTTCATCTTTTCTCGTCGCCAACTTATTGTATAGATCATCATATGCCTTTACTTTAGACTTCCTTAGTACTTTCTTAGAGTTTCCCTTAGTATTTCTATATTCTTCTAAGTATTTCTTATTTCTATTCTATTATCAAGCTTTATAACATGATCCTTTTTTTCTAATAGCTTTTTGAACCTTATCATTCCATCACCAATGTCCTTAGCTGTCTTTTCACTTTAGATTCTCCTAAAATTTCTTTTGCCACTTTCATAATATTATTAGCCATCTCATTCCATATAACATTAACTTTGTCCTCCATTTTCCTTGTTTTATTAATTTATTCTTAAGTAAGTCTATTTTCGCACTTAACTCCGCCATGGCCTTTCCCAACCTGGTCATGCTGGTCCCAAGCCCGGATAAAGGAGGAGGGTTGTGTTAGGTAAGGTGGCTAGTGTAAAACTTTGCCACATTTTTTAATGAATCCTGAACCTATGTTATATGCTCATTTTGGGGCGTTTCCTATCTGACTGAGGGTATGACCCTTGATAGCACAGAATGACAGAACTTGATTTGTGTAGCAGACTCCAAATAGTTGGATAAGGCTCGGATGATGATGATGATGATGATGAAATCTATTTTGGGAACATGCTTGTCTACCCGTGAAATAATTGCTTTGATATTATGTAGAATATTATCATATTTAAATTTGCAAATCTAGTTTATGTAATTGATTAGTTATGTCCACCAACATTATAGTGGTGCTGGACTACATGTTGGGCATCCCCTTGGCTACACTGCTACAGATATTCTTTCAAGATACAAACGCATGCAAGGTTTCAACGTTTTGCATCCGATGGGATGGGATGCATTTGGTTTGCCTGCTGAGCAATATGCTATTGAAGTATGACTTTCTTTTCTTTTTGTTTTGGTCATTTTGAACCTGTCTCATAGACCAGCACGTAACTTGTCATCCAATTAAATTTCAGACTGGGACACACCCAAAAGTCACAACACTGCAAAATATTACACGCTTCCGTTGTCAGGTGCTCTGCTTCTTTATAATCTTATGCAGTTGTTGGCATTTTTTGGCAATTTCCAATGTTATGTGCATGATTATTTCTTGTTTTGTTAGCCTAAGAAGCAAGGACATTAAGGTCCAAAGTAATGGTTTTAATGCTTCCACTATTATTTATTGCAATTGAAGTTTGGGGTCCAGAATTTCCGACCTGATACGGTATATCCTCCCCCCCCCAACACATGCATACACACATACACACCCACACATATATGTAACCCAGACCCGACCAAATCCACTAGGTCAGTTCAGGTCCGGGTCTAGGTTTGGTCTTGGACCACCCACTCATCTGGTCGGGTCACTTACCCATTTATTATTGTGTTGATTATATCTATACTGTTCATAATTTCAAAATATTAGGGGTCAGTTTTGTTGTCAAATAAAAAAACCTTCACATTGAAAAAAATTGTAAGTTTTTTTATCCTTAGTTCATAAATATAATCATCTTTTTTTATTAGTCTGCTTGACTGTTTGGATGGCGTGTGAAAATGCTAAAAAGCAGATTTTGCATTCTACCCTTCCAAAATTGTCTTGCCAATCCAAAAGATTTTCCTATATCCCTCCCATTAGTAAAAAATCAGCTTTTGTACAACTTTCTCTCTGTAAATGCTAAACACCTCAAAATATCCTGCAAAAACTCCCACCCGAAAACCCAAAAAATCAACAGACCCATGAAACCCAAAGAAACCTGCTTGAAAGTACAGACCATTACCCCTAAAACCTCCTTTGAAATAAATCGTGGTTTTAAGTTCAGCCCTTTCTATTGGAGCAACACCATTAGGTTCAGCCCTTTCTTTTAGAGAGATGACACTAAGGGGTCAAATTTACAAGGAGAAAGAAAGCCCTGATTTGCAAAGATATTTATGGATAAAAGAAAGTCCAAAACTTGAAAGAGGGCTTTTGTTATTTTTCAGAATTTGGGGTTTGTGTTATCGATGGCACAATCGGACCAAGAGAGCTCCATTAGCGGCACCACTCTAATTGGTCAATCTCTTGCAATCTAGAAGAAGCCATTGCAATCGATTCTGTTGACTGTGAAGCCTCAGAATCTTCGTTATTCAAGGTGCACCGCAGATTTGGATTCTGCAACACATGATGCGTGGTGCCACTAAACCATTAGCAACACTAGAGGAGCTTCTTAGATAGAGAGAGAGAGATTTGGGTAACAGGGTTCTACAGAGAGAGTTTGGGTTTTTTGGGTTTGCAATTAGAAAGAGAGAGTGAGAGAGTTGGGTTGTTGGGTCATGAGTAAATAGAGAGAGCTGGGTGGGGGGTTTGTACGGGTGAGAGATTTTGACTTGAATTTTTTTTTACGGTAACTTTTGTCTTGACACGGCAGTATTTTTTATTTCAATATAAAAATCTTGTTGTTGTCCAAACGGTTCAAAGTCTGTTTCACAATATTTTTGGATTGCAATCTAAAAATATTCCAATTTTGGGTACATTCAAACTGGCACTAAATGTTTCTGCTCGTCCTGCTAATATCTTTAGCCTTTATACTGTCCAATGTTTAAACTTTCCTTGCAATCTTGTGTGTTGAAAGATTTGCAGACCTATTAATTGAAATCATGAAGTTAATTTCTCAAATTTCATTCGGTTGCTCATTTTCTGAAGTTTCTTATTGGTTTTGATGAGTGTCATGTGCCCCTGCATATATTTTTTATTTCGTTTTTTTGATGTTTGATGTTTTCATTTCCAGCTTAAGTCGTTAGGTTTCTCATATGATTGGGACCGTGAATTCTCTACCACTGAACCTGAATATTACAAGTGGACTCAATGGATTTTCCTTCAATTACTAAAAAGAGGGTTTGCTTATCAGGTTCTTTGTCAATCACAATCTTTATGCTAGTAGTCTCTTTAAAGTTAATTGGTGTTAGTTCCATAATGGGAACTAGTTGTTTCCTGCTAACTGCCTATTACAATTTTTTTTTCTGCTCAGTAACTTTCTCTGAGCTGCATTTTTAGGTTGATTTCTCTGAACTGATAACTGAGATTTTGATCTTTGCATTAATAGGCAGAAGTACCAGTAAATTGGTGCCCAGCCCTTGGCACTGTTTTAGCCAACGAGGAGGTCGTAAATGGTGTTAGTGAGCGTGGAGGATATCCTGTATTCAGAAAGGTTGCTGGTTTTGTTATTTTTGGATGTCGTGAGATATCCCCATATTTTTGTTGAATTCTGTAAATGATTTGGTATATCTGTTCTCAATGTTCATAAAATACTGATTTGAATCAGATAGTTGTCTTACTCCAATAAATTTTTGCCTTGCTAAACAGCCAATGCTTCAGTGGATGCTTAAAATCACTGCATATGCTGATCGTCTTTTGAAGGATTTAGATGATCTCGACTGGCCTGAAAGCCTTAAGGAAATGCAACGTAATTGGATTGGTCGGTCAGAGGGTGCCGAGATAGAGTTTAGTATACTCAGTTCCGGAGGGCATGAAGGAGATGTGAAACTTACTGTTTATACAACAAGAACTGATACCATTTTTGGGGCAACGTACAGTGATTCATTTCTCTTGGTTATTCATACTTTCTGGAGTATTTCAAAGAAAGAAAATCCTATATCAGGCGATTATTTTCTGATAGTATGAGTTCGTTCATTTGAATTTTTTATTTCTGTTTATTTTCCTTTGATCTTTCTCCTCTTAATACTTTCAGATACATTGTTGTTGCACCTGAGCACCCTTTGTTGTCCTCAATGATCTCCGAAGATCAAAGGAAGCCAGTACGTGCATTGGCTTTTATATACATCTGACATATCCTTTTTTCATTTGCTTGTATGTCATATGATTCTCTGGAACTCTTATTTCTACTATCGCTTGTTGAGCTAGAATGGAGTCTAATTTTTAAGCACAGGTCGAAGAGTATACAGAGCTTGCATCAAGGAAAAGTGAACTTGAGAGGAGTGAGCTTCAAAAAGAAAAAACTGGGGTATTTAGTGGTTCTTATTCTAGAAATCCAGCCACTGGCGAAGCGATCCCCATATGGGTAGCAGATTATGTACTGGGGAGGTGCGTCTGAAGTATGTCTTTATACGTCTTTTCTCAGTATTTTGATTACTTGCGACCTTTATCAATTTTATTTTAATATTATTGATTTTTTTTTGTTTTGTTTTGAATTTCAGTAGTTTTATGAAATGAAAATGCTGAAAAATATGTCTCACATGAATAGATATGAGCCCCAGCAAATTTGCGTATCACTTCAGGGAAAAGAAAGAGCTGCTTCTACTTGTTTATGGTAATTCAGTATATGGACAAAAAATAATGTATGTTGAGCAGAGGGCTATGTAATTTAAGCCATGATTTTCAGCTATACTGACAAGAAATGTGCAAGAAGAGAATGTGGGACAAGATACATTTTTTATAATCATCATCATCAGAGCCTTTATCCAACTATTTGGGGTCGGCTACACGGATCCTGGTATGTTATTATGCTCTATCAAGGGCCATACCCTCAGTGAGGCCATAAATCCCCATATATTTTCTCACTACTTTCAACCATTTCTTTATGGGCCTTCTCTTTACCTTTTCTGAGCCTTCCACTTGAACCAACTCGGGCCTCTAAACAGGTTCTATACTGCTTCTCATGGCCAGCCCACCTAAGTCTACTTTATCTCATCTTATCGCATATTGAGGCCACACCTAAGTTCTCCCCAGTGGTCTAAGAATGGTGATGGCCTTAAACATTCCTTTAACCCGCAGTAAAGGAGGTGGATTGTGTTAGGTAAGTAGTCAATATAAATGCCAAAACTTTCCATAAATCCTGAATCTATATTTTTTATAATAAATTACTCAAGGTGCTGGGAGATGTTGCACTGTTGATAAAATCAGACCAGACCCTGATTTAGCAAACAATGTTGTCTGGATTGGACTGCCTGGCTCATTGGTTTGGTCTGGATCCCGTCATATTTCCATAATTATCTTATTCTTTTTGACATGAAACTGGTGTCTATATATGGATATTATTTGGCATAATGTTATAGTTATACTTGTACATTTTGGTGGTAATTTAGAATCATTATATGTACTTATACTGGGGTCAAAATATCCTTTACGTGATAATGATAAAAACACCCCTGATTGCATTAATAATTATTTTTATATATGAGGCACTTTGTATATTTATATTAATCTCTCAGGATGGGTAAGTGAGGGATGTCATGGGATTCACTCAATTTGAGTTGACCTGAATGCCCTTTCTCGAGGGCTCAGCTTCTAAACTATTTGTGCAGTTTGATATTAGATTGTTGAAACTGGACATAATATAATTTCAATTATGACAAAAATCCCTATGAGGCTAGCTGCAGGACTAAGAAAGGAGTTTGTCATTCAGCAACTGTGGTCAAAGATATCAGCATGTCTTTCTTGTTTCAGTTGCTCCCTACTTTGGCTCAAAATGCACTCTTCGTCAATGACTAATGTCAAGATCAGATGTAGCTTAATAATAATATTTCTTTCTTCACATTGTCGCTCATAGACCTCTATGGTGAATTGAAAGACGAATTTGATAAATTTATATCCTTGTCTTACATATTTTAGAGTGTTATTCTTGTTGCTGATCATATTAATGTGTTTTATAAAAAACTCAGCAATTCTGCTGGCATTCACAGGGAGGTTTCTGAAAGAAGAAAGATGGTTTTCTATGATTGCAATCTTGTATGCAAGCCTTATCATCACGATAATATCTCATGAGTTTGTTTTTGGCAGCTATGGCACTGGAGCAATAATGGCTGTGCCTGCACATGATTCTCGAGACTATGATTTTGCAGTAAAATATGATATTCCAATACGCTGGGTTGTAAACCCTGTTGATGGACAATTTTTTCCTGAAAAGCTTTACATAGGTGACGGCACCATGATAAACTCTTCTAGTTTGATGACAGGCCTTGATATTAATGGCTTGCCTGTCAAGGAAGCTGCTGCTAAAGTCATTGATTGGCTTGAGATCACTGGGCATGGGAAAAAGAAGGTGCTTGGCTTTGTAATGTTGTTGAACTTCAAGTTCGAAAAGTAAATACTTGTAGGTAGTTTACAGTTTGCAATATTTATCATGTGTTGGCTTAAGAGAAAACTAATTGGTCTTTGAGCAGGTAAACTATAAGTTGAGGGACTGGCTATTTGCTCGCCAACGATATTGGGGAGAACCGTTTCCAGTTATATTTATTGATGATTCTGCTGAAATTGTCCCGCTTCCAGAAAGTGAGCTGCCCGTTACTCTTCCTGAACTTGATGATTTTACTCCAACTGGTACAGGGGAACCCCCTTTAGCCAAAGCAGTTTCTTGGGTAAATTTTCTTATTAGTACCTCACACCGAGTTTATGGTTTCCATCATTTTGTTGTCCCTATTAGCTGGTTTCTATTGATTTCATTTTTTTACTGGGATTATCCTTTCCATGGCTAAAGCATTCGAAATCTATTCTTTAACGTTATTCATAACTATTCTTTTCACGTTAAGATTATTTTGTATAAATAACGAGGTTGTGAGAAGAGGATTTGAACCCAAGTCCTCTTATAAAGAGTATTTTAAAAGCGGGCACCCTACCCAATGCAACACTAGATATTTTGATATTTTCGCTGTGTTAATGTTTATGGAATTATGCTTTTTTTCCTTTTTTTCTTCTCTGGAAGTTTGTTCTTGGAAATCAAGACTTGTCCTCTTGATGTCAAGCATATTTGTGACAAAATTTATGTTTATACAGAAAAGACTAACTTTATTGCTTATATAGATTATTTTGGCTAAATAACTGGTTTATGTTAATTATTGTATAAAATGATTCACAAAATGTGATTATCTGCTACAAAAATGAGTCTGAGTACATACGACTTTGATGTACAAAATATGAGCAATGTACCTACAACTCTGAGCTATATATTGAAATATTGTAAACTAGCTCCTATTTGGTTTCTCCTTCTCTCTTATGGCTGTCTAGATTTTAGAATATAAAATAGTTGTAAAAGTCAATTATTTGCTCACTGTTATGTCTGATTCTGGGTGGAGATCAGTTTTTGCCTGAGCATGTATACATTATCAGTTCCTTGTCGGAAGAAATATATGCAATGAACCTAGTTTCTTGATAGAGCAATCAAGATAACTGTCTAGATATTTCCGATCAATAAACATTTCGTGGCTTATGCCTATGCATGAAGATTTCTGCCTGACTTGGCGAGAACAAAAAAAAGATGGTTTTGTTGGCTATGTGGCCTTTCAGGGCCTTAAAGCCAAGACTCTTACACTCAGTGGGAGTTAGAGAGAGGCATGATCTGGGTGCTTGGCGTACTGGGGCCCAGATTCATATATCCTGAGTATTTGAGACATTGAGAGTATGCGTTTTGAGAGTGTGAACTCTGGAGGAGGTGTGAGGGTCACCTCCCTGTCAGGACTATATTGATTAGAATGCCTCATAGTTAATGAGATAAACCAGGGCATGGGGAATCCAATCGAGAATAAGAGAACCCTAGTATTTAAAAGAGTATTCACCTTATATGGAATGGTTGACTCATGGGAAATGAGCCTGAATCCTGACACAAGACCATTCTATGATATGTGCATCCACAGTCGTATGGGGAAGCCACTCTTCTATAGTATTATCTGACTTAGAAGAGCTAATGTACATGTGCTTTGAGAGGACCCCTGTATTTGAGTAAGAACATGTTCCATAGGGGTGCACCAGTAATCCATTCAACCTTCAGTGACGGGAAGCTCTGGCTCAACGACTTTGATGTGACCAATTATGTGTCCCTACCATAGACTGTGGAGCATAGGTCCATTGGATCGACTTGAGATATTGGTAGAACGTCATTCGGGTTAGCATAATGGAAGACTTAGACACTGTTATAAGTTTAGAGATCTCATTTACCTTTGGCCCAAACTAATCTAAAATTGATGAGAAAATGTGTAATAATGTTAAAAAATCATTTGGAGAATTTTTCAAAAATTTTAAAACCAAAAATTGTTTTATTGAAATTGTTTGGTCAAAATGATGATCGAGGACGAGCCTTGGTGATGCCATGTGGGTCCCAAGTTGCCATAGGGATGCCATGTGGCACCCCACACCCCCTTGGGCACTGACATGAATGCTGACATCATGGTGGGGGGCATTGTTGTCTTTTGTTATTTAGTTATATTATGTTTATTTAAAACATTATGTTTTATAATGTTGTGACTTAAGTGAGTTATTTTTTCACATGGTGTTTTGTTCACACATGTGGTTTATTTGACATGTGTGAAGTTCTAGGATTTTGAAAGTTAATTTGATTTAATATTATTATCCACATAATTTTGTAGCATGTGGGTATATCTTATGTGGCACCACCTTATGGGCTTGACCCATGTGAAACTTTAGTGTTGTTGAAATCCTATTAGGGGTGTCATAAGATATTTTATTCATATGTATGGATATACCATATTACCTTTATGTCCATGTCCTTGTCTTTTATTGACTCTCACAAATTATTCAAAAATCATGGGCGTAAGTGTAAACATGAATTTGGACTTAATGGGAAATAATACATATAACTAAGGGCTTTAAGGTAAAATGACTATAAACCTAAGTTTTAAGGAGTGAAGACTGTCAAAAGCTCATCCATTGATCTTGGTGATAAGAAATGGATGAGTGGCTTGGATAAAAGCCTCTCATGTGCCATTGATCTAAGGCATCCCGCCTAGCACTTTTTGAAACACTGTTTCATAGAGAGAGCGAGCCCCCTTGACAAAAAGGTGGCTACCCATGAGACTATCTTCTTCCTTGAGCTTTCATTTGAAACCCTTCCATGGAGTTTTCCCTCATTTGTGTAATCCAAGCCCTTACTATTATTTCACTAAGGTATTGATTTTTCTTCTTATATTTTAGTTCCTACCTTATTTCCATTATCAAAGCTTGCTTTAATTCTTAATTTACAGTAGCTTTCTTCATTTTTGATCATGAAAACTTGATATTTGAAGAGTCTCAAAGCAATAGTGTAGTCCATACACATGGTATGTGTAGACTAGCTTGCTTACTCCATGATCTTGAGTAGTTTCAACTTGATATTCTTGATCGTATTTTTCTAAAATTTTTACTGAGAATATACAACAGATGAGATGTTTATTTCATCATATTTGAGCATATGAAATAGTCAATTGAGTTCCTTTTTGAATGTTGAAAAGTTCGTGTGGTCCCTTATAGACCACATGGTGTAGTTTCACCATGACTTCTTTATTTTGTGTAGTATCTCTCTCAAACTTTGAAGGGCTATTTTGATACATGTCTCTATCATGATTTAATCCCCATTAAGTGAAATTAAAATGATCATTTGCTTCCCATTGGATTGATCTCCTTGAGTTATTACTATCATCCGTGCGTAAAACAATGGGACAAAATTAAGTTCTCAAAAGGCCCTTTCGTGGCTCGGGCACAAGAGGTTCGAACCATGGCTTTCCCTATGTATGTTTGCATGTTAATTTGATGTATTTGCAGTTATTAAGTGATTCATGATTCGTTAAATTGAGATGTTATGTGAATATTGACATTGTTCTTTAATCTTGTGGGATGAGCTTTAATGCTATGCTTTATTACTTATGTGAATTGAAATCTCATTGGATTATTTTGATCAAATATGTGATGTGTATGAGACTTTGTAATATATGATGATGATGAAGAATGAAGATGGAATTATCATATAATTTTGATACAATGAGGAATTGCGAGTACAAGTCATGTAATATGTTGTAAAGATGTACATTGTGAGTATTTTGATATTATATTGAGTTTAATTGTATTTTTGAGTAAGGAATTTGTAAGGGACCTATTAGGGTTGATTTTTTATTATTCAAATGTGTATAAATCTTGTTTGTCGGCTGGAATATATGTATTATGGTTTTGTATTGATATATTCATGCATTTAAACCCTTGAGTTTTAATACAATGAATTTGTTTTAAAAGATTGCATTTCTTGCCCATTGGTCTTGTACCACCAACAATGCCAAACAACACTGGAAACTTTATAAATACATTGCTAGCATCCATGTTTGGAAGAAATAGTAGATGGAATTTGTTGGAAATGTATGTCAGGCTTATCTACTGGATAGCACTTGTTTGAGTTGGCCATAGGTCAACCGCCCTATGTAGTGCATGATGTGTCATTTTAGCCGGGCCAGGCATGCTCCCAGGCTGCAAAGCAACTTGCTGATTTGGGCCATATTTCTTCTCTTTTTTTACAGTGTTTCTTTTTTCTTTTCACAGTCAAGTTTTTACAATGAATTATCAATGTGAGGGATTGACTTGATTCTATGTCTGACAAATGCAGTTTGTTTACTTGATTCATCTATGTCATATTCAGAATGTTTTTTATTCATTTGAGTAAAGACTTATTATTCAGAAAAAATTATCATAGTTGGATCTTATTTTTTTTATTAATGGATATTTTGGATTTTTGGATGTTTCATTCTCTCAATAGAAATAAATTTCTATAATTTAGAATACTTCTTATGAGATTCATGTGCTTGACCTGCTTTGCTTACTTTTGTTAAACCAATGACTGACGAAGTCCTGATTTTCAAGCAAGGGATAAGATATTACTGTACGGATTGTATATATCATCAGACTTCATATATTTTCATATATACTCAGCTAGAAAATTAGGTTGAGAGGTACAATTACATGAATGTTGCTTTTGTTTCTCTTGGTCTATAAAGTTTGCTAGGGTCATGGGCCATCTATGGTGGTCTTTTTGCTTTTTCTTATGTATACACTGTTTAATTATTACTTGAATATCTACTCCATGCAGCTTTTTATTTTCTACCGTTCTTTACTATGTAGCATTCACTAAACTGTTCATATAATTTGATTTTCAATTAAGGTTCTGGTCGCACAGTCAAATTCTTGTATGGATCCCTTCATGAAAGGGTATTCCCTTGCACAAATCTAGTCTTTAGGACATTGGCAAATTTTTTCATCTGGTGCTTCACTTTGAATAGAAAGTGAGATTTGTTAGCTTAACAATTCTTTGGGTTTCCAACCTGGATGTCAATCGTCAATCATTGCGTATTTGTTTGTTTCATGATTCACTGTTCAGTAAACAAATTTTCATGCTTTAACTAAATTTTTTCCTTATTTTCGTGCTTTACTATTCCGTAAACAAATTTTAATGCTTTATTGTTTGGTAAAGAATTTTTCATGCTTTAAATAATTGTTTCCCTTATTTTGTGTTTAATTGGACGTTCAAAATACTTTAGTGTCAGTTTAATATACTGTGTTTGTTGGAAAAAAAATTAAATTTGTAATTTTACTTTCAGAAAATGTTTTGACTTGAACTTATAAAAAGATTGATTTATCTTGATGTACATTTTTCATGCTTCCAGGTCAAAACTGTTGACCCTCTATCAGGGAAACCTGCAACTCGTGAAACAAGTACAATGCCACAATGGGCTGGTTCCTGTTGGTAATAAAATTTGAATGAACTTATTTCATGATTATTCTAATTGTTCTTTCGTTTCCCTTTTGTATTCTTTCTTCTTGTATACTTAGTAAATGAGCTTTCTTCTGT
The DNA here is from genome assembly GCF_000471905.2 of Amborella trichopoda. The sequence goes on along the minus strand of NW_006497600.1, from coordinate 425,878 downwards.
AAATTTGCAATTTTTTAAAACATATCATTATTTACAATTTCTAATTTAATATTATTGCCTTAGCATCGAGTGAATTCTACCAGTCTAGTTACTTATTTCAAGAGTTGGCCATGGTAAGAATAGTGATAGGCTTTGAAATGCTCGACTATGAGTTCTATTATTGCCACTGTCATATATACTTAACTATAGGCAGTTATAGAGTGTACAGTAAGTTTCATAACAATAGAGTGAATACAGCAACTATAACCTTCTAGATACATTACAGAGCTGAACAATAGAGGAATGTCATGCATACTTATTGTATTTCTCATGCTACAGTTGGAAGAAAAACGAGTGGTGATGCCAGCGTCAAACATTGTTCTTTGCCAAAAACCTTGTTGGCACTGCAAATGGATTATTTTGTTTATTAGCTTCCAGTTGGTTGCTGATGTTGTTTACTTTGTTTTACATTCCCTGTGATTTTGAGAAATGATATATTATTCAGGAGTGGATGCAAGAGAATTCCAATTAAATAAATCAATCTTGCGAGATGGTTCATGGAATATAGACCAGTCCACCTTGTTCTTTTTGGTGGAATTGCAATTAAGTAGGAAATGAGTTAGTAACCAACCTACCCTTATACATAGGAAATAATTTTCTTCTTAATGAATGTTGAAATGAAACATTGTTGAATAGCCCTCCTGTAATAGTCAAATATACTGCAATAAAAAAGGAGAGAAATATAGTTACCTTTACTGTAACAACTTCTATGCTTTTGTATCTGCAGGTATTATCTGAGATTTATGGACCCAAAGAATTCCAAGGCTTTGGTTGATAAGTCCAAAGAAATGTGAGCATCACTTTTGATTTAGATATTTCCTTTTGGCTGTCACTTTTAACTTGTCCTTTGTTTTTTTTTTATTTTCTTGTTGACAAGGTTACACATAGGAATGGAACTTGAGACGCGGGGCTATGAAAATCTAGCCTCTACTGTCTCGACACAAGCCCATTTCCTTTTAACTTGTCCTTTGTTTTTAATCTTGTAAACTTATGATCTTTTATTTGAACAACTTGTAAAAATCACAGTTGATGCTCAAATATTGTTCATTTTTTTCAGAAATCTTTTACATATTTGGGGGTAAAACTATTTGTGGTATTTTCTTTGCATAGGTATTGGGGCCCTGTCGATATATATGTCGGTGGTGCAGAACATTCAGTTCTTCATTTGCTATATGCAAGGTTTTGGCATAAGGTTTTGCTACTTGCACTTGTTTCTTTTAATTTTTTTCGAATTTTTTTCATTGTTGATATTTTTAGGAATATATACTTCTCGTGGTTGTCTGGATTCGTATGTCATGACTTACAGCCAGCATGGATGTGTGATTTAAAATTCTTCTCATCAAAGTTTTTTCATGTCATAAAATACTGTCAATTTACTCCTCGAGTAAAACCTGACCTAGAATTAATTTGAGGACTCCAAATTTTGGAGATGTAACCTCTTCAATAAATAAAATTTCCTAATTGTACCTTCTATGTGCTTGAAAAAAATAATGTCTCGAGATTGAATATTGGCGATCCAATTTTTAGATGATGAGATCTAATTTTTTGAAAATTCAAAATTCAAATTTTTTCTTTTGAGAATAATCATCTAGTGATTCTTAGGCGGTCTCCAAAATTTCAGATCGAAAAAATCCTTCTTCTAACAGTGGGAGTAGAAGTAAACTATGCTCCTGGGAACATAGTATGCGTGTTCATTTTATTCACTTAATGTGCTTGACTGATATTCCCAAAGAATGTTTTATTCAGTCACAACAGAGACACACATAGTGAGATATGGAAATCTTGGATTGGAGTGGGAGGAAGGGAGGGAGGGAGGGAGGGAACTATTTGGTTGCCCAGAGGAATATTAACAAGTAAATGAGGAATATTATTCCCAAAGAACTTTATATGTGATCTCTTCTATTGAACAACCACAGCAGATGCACACTCACAGGGAGAGATGGATGTCGTGGATTGGGAGGGGAGGGAGAGGGTAGGGAGGGAGGGAACTATTTGGTTGTCCAGATGAATGTTAACAAATAATTTTATTCACGTAATGTGCTTGCCTGATGTTCCCATAGAACTTTTAATGTGCTCTCTATTGAACAGCCACAACAGAGACCGACTAACACGGAGAGAGAGACGGACATCTTGGATTGGCGAGGAAGGGAGAGACCATAAAGTGGAGGTTTGGGATTGAATGAAGCTGCTAGAGAGTGAGAGTGGAAATTGGGTGAAGCTGTTAGAGAGAGGAAAGTAGGAACAGCTGAAATTAGAGGTTCCCATGGCAAAAGTTAGAAAACCCATTATTGGCAATTGTTTGAGTTTCCAAAAGAGCTTTCACATGAACTCTTTATATTTTTCTCTCACTATAGATGACAAACAAGAAACCCTCTTTGTACATATAGGTTCAATGGCTTCCCATGATCACCCAAATCATAGCACCATCCCAGGAGGGCCCCCTATTTCATTTTGCGGCCCAAGATCAAAGCTCAAAGACAATGCATAGAGTTCTTTCTTGTATCTCTAGAATGTGGCAGATTGAGCACCCCCTTCATCTCTCGTACACGAGCAAATCCATCTGCAAAAGGTTGAAGTTCAAATCATCCAAGGGGCAAACTCATTTGTGTATCCAGGTTCAACAGTTTCCCGTGTTGATTATCACTGAAATCACAGCACCGTGCTGATAGTTCTGAGGCCCTCCTATTTCATTTCACTGTCCAAGATCGAAGCCCGGCAGCAATGCGTAAAGCTCTTCCTCATCTCTGTAAAATGGGGTGGATTGGTTGCCCCCTCCATCTTTCTTAAATGAGCAAACCCACCTGCAAAGAAAAAGTATTCTTTTTTCTAAAAACAGAGCATGCTCAGTTTTTTCTTTCTCTCTCTAAACATGATAGTTTCCCCCCAAATAAAAAAAAAGTGGGTGCCTAGAGCAAACTCGTTTTATCTTTATCTCTCTAAATAAAGTGAGTGCCCAAAAAAATGCCTTTCTCTCTTAAAAAAACAATTGAACTTTGAAACCTTCCTCTCTCACTCCAAAAGAATAGAGCAGTTTGGTGCTTCTCTCTCTCTCTCTCTCTCTCTCTCTCTTGTTGTCAGGGGAAAACCCAAGGAAGGATGGCGAAGGCTGCCGAAAGTTGGAGCAGTCCTTTGGAGCTTGTTGGAGAGCAGGTGAACCTTGGGAGTGGCAAATTTGTCAGGTAAGAAAAGGAAGCTAAGGAAGGATGGAGAAGGCTGTTGAAAGTTGGAGCAGGCCTTCTTTGGAGCTTGTTGAGGGAGGGAGGGTAGGAGAGAAGGAGGCAGGGGGGTGGGGGGAAGGTGAGGGGGAAAAAGGTTGACCCAATGGCAAGAAGCAAAAATGCCTCTTTCATCCAAAATAATCGTGTTTGACTAGAAATTTTTGGATGTTGTTTTTTAAGCTACAGTGGTAGTAGTTATTTGGATTTCCATCCAAAAAAAATTTGTTTTCCAGATTGCTTTCAAGCATTTTGTGGGGTTTTTCAGCTGATCATCCTAAGAGACGCGGACTTTGGGTATATCCGAACTGGCCCTCAACTTCAATGCTGCAGTTTGCTAGCTAGGAAACTTTACATGTTCTTTTGGATAGGATTAGCAGCAAGCATTTAAACCAGAAGAGAAATGTTTCCCTTCATTGGAAATAGTGATATGTACCACAATGGGAAAGCTACTATTCCCTTTATGCATCACCGGGATGAGTTATTTTGACAGGTATATATAGTGCCTGCATGAAAGGCATCCTACAAAACAATAGTAATGGGCACTTCGTCCTGATGCTGAAACATCAATATTCAAATTTAACGCTTGGAAGCATGACGTGTATTTCGAAAAGACGTCTTGAATTGACATCAGACACCATGAGCTTCAGTCCTTACATGACCCTCATCTAGGAAGTTGAAATCAATGTCAATGTCAATGTCTTCTGCATTCTTGTGCGACAAAATGTACCTTGTAGATCCCCACCATTTGTGATACCAACATTTCAAGAGGAGCCTTGAAAAATGTTTTGTTTTCCTTGTAAAATTTATGTGAAGATATCAGCCAATTAGCCACTTTAATGTCATGTACTTGGCATTTTCTCTCTTGAAAAGACCTTTTCATATATGAAATGTTAATGATTTGTAACTATGTAGTTGCATGATACTCAGACTGGCCATCCACCTTATGTAGTCATCAATGGATGGTGGAGGTAAGCAGCTGTTACTTTTGATAAGCAAGGATGAACTTAAAGGGGGACGGCGGCTCTCTTGCAGTCTGTTGATGAGCATGGGCAGTGTATGTCCTGTCGGAGTGCTCTTCACTATACTCGCTGCGACTTTAGTGCTTATTTATGCAAATTATTTGTTCTATGAAGTTCGGTAGAGGAAATGGAAGCACAAATGAATTAGTCATCTACGCCTATTAGTGACATCTTTCCGTGTTATAATGGGGATGTGATTATTTTCCTTGTTGTCATGTTATAGGAGCCAAATTGTAGTGTTGCTGGCTTAGTTGATGCATCAAAGGGCCATATGTCTTTAGATTTTTTAATGCCTTCAGTTCCCTTTACTTTACCTTTGAGGTTTACAAAGCAACATTTCATTCCTTTCCAGGTCCTCTATGATATGGGTGCTGTTTCAACAAACGAGCCTTTCCAGTGTCTTATTAATCAGGGGATAATACTTGGAGAAGTAAGTATTGAGTTGTCTGTTTGTGCCCATTTTTGTTAAATCACCATTTATGTTTCTAATGGTTCAAGTGACAGGTTGAATATACTGCATATAGAGACCAGAAAGGAAGATTAATATCTGCTGACAATGTTAAGGATACGAATGAGTATCACCATGAAAGAATACCTGAGGAGAAAGTATGCTAAACTATCTGTGGAAATTATTTTTTTGCACATTACTAACCTATAAAACCATGAGTAGTTTTGTTTTTCACTACAACATCATAATATGAATGCCCTTGTTATCAAATTTTATTGTTTATAATATTCTCTTACTGTTCAAAGTAAAGGAACACTCAATTCTCTTGTGCAATAGGTGCTGAAATCCAGTGACTCTTATCTGCTTAAAGAGGACCCCAGCATCCGATTAAGTGCAAGGGCTTATAAGATGAGCAAAAGCAGGGGAAATGTAATCAATCCAGATGATATTGTTACTGGATATGGAGCAGACTCTCTTCGTCTATATGAAATGTTTATGGGACCTTTGAGGTATACTCCTACTGGAAAATCAGTTTCTTCGTGTAATTTATCTGCATTTTGTTATTTCATTCATAATTTCTTCTTATGTTATTGTAGGGATGTAAAAACATGGAATACCCGTAGTATTGAAGGTGTCTATAGATTCTTAGGCAGGACATGGAGGTTGATTGTGGGTGCTCCTTTGACCAATGGATCATACATAGATGGAACTGTTGCAGTTGATGAAGAACCTAGTCAAGAGCAACTTCAAGCTCTCCACAGATGCATTAACAAGGTTAACTATTTTCTTTGCAATTAACTCAGCTTCTTACAATGTTTATTTGGTTTGGTATAGAAGAAAATGTATGTATGGGGCCGCATATTTCATAGTAAAATGAAAATATTCGAAGTTAATCTTAGCCTTATGTGAGTGTTTGGGTGGCTTTTGAGTCACACAGACCTCAAACAAAATCCAAACCGTGTTTTCCACAGCCTGTATCTGACTATGCAAGCCCAAGCTTCGGTGAACTCAAAACTGCGAAACATTGTAGGGTGATTTAGGAATGACTCAGGAACCTCCTGCTCAAATTTCATACAATGTGGACACAGATGAAAGAGTTTAACTGAGGTTTTCCGCAATCTATTTAGTTGGCCTTAGCCGCCAGGAACTATCCAAGTGAGCCTTAATGATATCAGTTTTGGTTAAAATTTGGAGTGATCAAAGAATGATTGAAAAAACATGCTGTCCAAATTTCATATGGTTTCGGTAACTTTTGGTGAATTTTCCAGCATTAGCCGCAGTCACATTCTAGAAACTATGCCGGATGGTGGCGAACTTTGAAAGCCTGTTCCATTGATGTCAGATTGAGCTGAAAATTTGAGGATTGATTAGGGAAGGTCTATGTCCCATTAATAAAAGCTTTTGATCATATGTGTTTGAGGTTGTAATTTATTTTTCTGAGTGCATTCAAATTCACGTGTTTTATTAATTTTCCATTGGATTCCGTATTCCGATATGGTACACTTTGATACACACAGTGAGTGCATGCTTGTATGATTCTCTGGGGAACTATCTTGTAATTCAATAGATTCCAATGGTTTTATTATCTGAATTCGTGTTTGTCATCATGACTGAATATAATTACCTTGTCAATGCCTAATCTCTAAATCTATTTATTTATTTTGTGCTGAGGATTTGTTTTCATTTGTAGGTGACAGAGGAAATAGAGGGAACACGGTTCAATACAGGAATTTCTGCAATGATGGAGTTCATCAATGTTGCAAACAAGGTCTTTTGTTTCCTGTATTACCTCTCACATACCCTTAGGATATAGGTTTGCGGCTGATTTTGATTTTTCCGTTTAATCTATGTTTCTGGACCATAATCACTATTAGGAAATTATGATGGTAAATGATTTAAGTTGTTTCAACTTCAAATATCTTTTTTGCCTATTTGTGTATGTGTTTGTGTATCTGTGAGCCGTTACAATCATATGCATTGAGGTCGTTTCCATTTCCTAAACCATATAAATCATGTGATATTTAGTTTCTCATACTAGTTTATGTAACATTTTCTTGCTGTCATCTGATGTGTTCTGCTCCTTACCCTTAGTGGGAAAAGCGTCCTCAATCAGTTATGGAAGCCTTTGTTTTGTTGCTTTCACCATTTGCGCCTCACATGGCAGAGGAGCTATGGAATCGCCTTGGGCACACCTACTCTTTGGCTTATGAGAAATGGCCTGAGGTATGTACTTAATTATTATAATTTACTGTTTTCTAATGTGAATGTATGTATGCATTCATGCATAATGTATGGGAAAGTATATTATAATACACTGGATAGTGTAATTGCATGGTTTCATTGGTTCATGACTGTCCTTAAAATGGTGGATGGTGGTGGAGGGAGTGGAGTCGACTATCCGGGTCATGTCCTGTTCTGGTGGATTCCACTCTCTCAATTGTCATCAGACAGAGTGATGAACCAATGTGCTGTGATTTTACTTTTCCAATGGATTGTTTTGATGGGAATTCTTGTTGCTTGATCTAACTCCTCGGATGCAGACCAAGGAGAAGTACTTGAAAGATAGTCTGATTGTGCTTCCTGTTCAAATCAACGGAAAAACGAGGGGATCGATAAAGGTTGGAGAAGCGGCAACTGAAGATGAGGCATTTAGGTTAGCAACCAATGAGCAGAAGTTATCCAAATATTTGGTAGGGAAGACAATAAAGAGGAAAGTCTATGTTCCTTCCAGAATTTTGAATATCATATTGTAATTTGAATTTGTAGCTGGTTGATGTTTAATTGTTTCAATTTAATCTGGGTAAGCTTCCAACTCATGGAAGCCTATCTCACATGATCTTATAAGCTATTTATTGTATATTATTCCTCAACATTGGGGATCATTTGTATATCTGTTTGAGCTTCCTAGTTCCTAGTGGAAAGTTAGGGCACTATTGTTCAATGGTATGTTTGGCCTAGTTTAGTAGTTCCTATCAATACGGTTGAGAGCATGTTTAAGCATTTAAATTTTATCTTTTATCTTTTTACATATATAGGGTTGAGAGCATGTTTAAGCATTTAAATTTTATCTTTTTTCTTTTTACATATATAGGGTTGAGAGCATGTTTAAGCATTTAAATTTATCTTTTTCCTTTTTATATATATAGGGACGAGATGAAATTTTTGGTGTCCAGTTTTAAAAAATAAAGTAACCAAAATACCCTAAAAACTTTGAGGAAGTATTTGAGTTATTTTATTTTGCTCGAATTATTTTTTTATATTTTTCATAGATATGAAGTGCACAAACTGTTCAAATTTCATTTGGTTTTAGTTTTAGAAAAGTAAAAATAAAAAAGTATAGGAAACAAAGTAAAAAATTATACTGCAGTTTATCCACCACTCCAAACCTGAGTCTTCCAGAGGGCATGAAAGCTGTATATAATGACATTGGAAGTTCCAAACGGGACTCTCACTGTCATTTTTCCTGTTGTCAAACACTAAAGTGCTACAGAAGCTAAGAACTTTTGGCTCCAGAATTTCTCACGCCCTAAACATCTCAAAATGGGAGAGAGAACTACTCGGAGGCGAAAACTTCAAATCATGTTGCGTCATTGAAAGATCAATTCTTTGCTTTGCCTATGGGACAATTGCATCAAATCAACTTAATCTTATTTTCTATCCCTGGTAAGGGTTTTGAATTAAATTTAGACCATCACAGTCTGGAAAACAATAGATCCATGTACAACCCTAATTCACCAATTGGAAAAAGTTTATATAAGGTTGCAACCTTAAAATGTAGAATTAGGGATGCGCCCAATCCATCGGAAAATATTGCTTTAATGTTGAATACTTACTAATTGATCATCTCGACATCGAGATTAATGAATATGAAAAAAAAAAAAGATTTTAAGTATAAAAAATAGTGCATCTTGCAACACTTTATTTAGGCCTATTTTCAAGATGTTGAGATGTTTATAGATCTACTTGATTTTAATCATTTTTGGAGTTTACAATTTTATAATTAGATATGAAAATAGGTTTTCAAATAATCATAAGAATATTTTACATGAAAATTTTATGTTATGATAAAATTTGGAGGTGTGCCTTAATTGGATTGATTAAGGTCGCAACCTCATAAAAACCACACCTTTTATTTTTTGGTATAAAGACATCACAACCATTGTTGACCGTTAGATGTAAAATCACTCGACTTCGAATAAAGTCCGGAATAAACTTTTTCTAATATTGTGACACATTTCAATATGTTAGATTTCATGTTTGATTGCTAATAATGATTGTGACTTCTATGTATTAAAAGTGATGGTCATATAGTATACAATCTTATGAAAATAGAAAAAAATACAAAGAGACCATTTATTTATTAGCACAAGGAGGTTGTAACCATTGATGTCGGGTAGTTTTCAAATCGGTTGGTTATGAATATGTCATTAACTAGACTCAAAGTTCAAAAAAAATTTCATTGCAACTTCATAATACATCCTAAGGCATCCAATTTGACATCTAATAGTCATGAGTCATGACCTCCTTGTAATAAAGATAAATAATCTCATGGTATACAATCTTATAAAAATACCAAAACTAATTGTCATGTGTTAGCAGAAAAAAAAACAAAAGAACAAACAAATACAATAGGAAACAGGAGAAAAAACAAAAGATGGAACACACTAGACAGCCTTGGGTAGGGGGGAAAACCCTAAAGGGAACCTAATATGTACAAAAGAATTTTTTGTCTCCTAAAAACCTAAAACCTTGGAAACCTCACACTAGGATTCTCACAGGGTGAACCTTGATGCAATGTCTCATTGGAATTACCAAGTGAAAGCCCATGTTTTCAAGACAAAGTAAGATTGGATTCATGGTTTAAGGCCACATAAACTAGGTTTAAGACAGTCTACACAATGAAATGCAGAGTAGGTATGCACTATGATTTTGATCAAATCTAAACTCAAGAGGTGTATTTAAAATTGATCAGTTTTAAGGTATGGACTAAAAATACAAAACTACTGTAGAATCCGTGGACATTTCATGAAATGGATGTATTATGCATCCGCCCTAGTTTTAGTTTCCAAGGGTTTCAAGAGTCAAAACACATCTCAAATATGTGTAAATTCATTTTTGGCTTCAATGCCGCTGACACTTAAAGAATTGAAATGAATAATTCAAAAGGCGTTCAAGTGGGACCATTTCTAGTACTCAAAATTCCATTTTATATTCCAAGAACTTATATTTTGCCTTCAAATCCCAATTTTTAAATTTATTTTTATTTTCAAAATTCCCCATTTTGAACATCCACACTAGGGTCCTTTACTTTTGATTGAAAGACTGGTTCGGATGGTGGATGTCGAAACCATTTTTTTTTAACTAAACCAGTTTGGTGTGAGCTAGGTTTAGACATCATCTCCAAACCCAGAGCATATATTAAAAGAAGACTTAAAAAATGTCTGGACTCAGAATTTGGGGGTCCGACCCAGTGACAACATTGATTCGAACATCCAATTTCCAATAGGCCTTTTGATGAAAAAAAGAAAGCAAAAAAAATTCAGTCATTGGATGTCCGAACTTGAGGATCATTTTTGGCAATAAAAATACAGAAAAGTGAGACGTAAGCACAAAATAAAGCTATACGAGACTACCGGTTGCATAAAAGAAATCTATTTTTTTTTTGGTTCTAATTTGTAATTTTTTAGATTCATGACTGGTTTCACACCACTTTGATTAAAAATCTAGAAATGGTGATCAACTAGATCTATATACACTTGAAAATCTTGAAAATAGACGGTCCAGATAACGTGTTAGAAGATGATCTATTTTGGAACTAAAAATCCTTTTTTTTTTTTTCATGTCTATGAATCTCGAGCTCGAGATAATAATAGATTTGAGGGTTTTTCACCATGAAAACAACCTTCTCTAGAGCTCGAGATAATAGATTTGAGAGTTTTTCAGTATAAGAACGACCTTCTCTAGAGGGTTTTTCACCATACTCGTAGAGTCTAAGATGAACACCTTGGATGAAATTACTGACTATGTACCCCTTTTCCTTAATATGCAACATTGAGAGAGAGAGTAGGAATAAATGTAGGGCTTGGGAATTAACACTGATTCGGGTTTTGAAACACTGGGCCTCAATAAATCTAATCTACCAGTACGACACCCCCCATAAACACCATGTGGGCCATAGGAAATCCTCTATTTGGAGCATTTTTGGTAACTTCAATCTAAGGACAATGAGATGAGCCGGTAAAGTGAACTCATTATTATCAGCCGTCCATTCGCCTCTTCTCGTTCGATCTTGGCTGTCTGGCCTGAAATTATCTTCCTAATGATAAATATATGTGGGAAAATTGTTTCTTGCGAGCTGGACTACATTTCAACTATGCTGTCAAGAGGTATAAAATATCTATTTTAAAGATGGATGCAAATAGGTGATCCTTCTAAAAACAATTGAAACTAATGTTGCAAATGTTTTCTTAATAAAATTGTTATTTCTAATTATTCTCTCTCTCAGCCCCGTAGAGAGAGAGGAGTTAATGTTTATAGAAGTCTAGAGAGAGAGAGTTCATGTTAATGCAGTATTAAGGGAAGGATCTAGAGAGAAACCAATGGTAGTTACCAGTTAATGAGAGGAAGCTATAGAAATTGAGAGCAGTAGGAACTGAGAGAGAATGCAACATAGAGAGAGAAAGTTGGGGGAGAGAGAGAAGTGGAAGTTGAGGCTCTCAAATGCAGAGTTAGAGAGAGAAAGGAAGATATTGATGGGAAGACGATAAAGGAGTTCAGATGTGTTAGTACAGCTAGAGAGACAAAGTGGCAGGATCTGAGTGAGAGAGAGAGCACAGACACGAATACTTCCATATCCAGGGAATTATGGCCTCCCTATGCTAGTCAGCAGCCTGCATGTAATCTTTTAAAGTTTAAAGTTGATTCTCAGTGTTTAAAAAACTGTCTCGACTCGGGAATTGGCAGTAGCATCTCAAATCGCACAAAAAATCGGGAATCACCCGGTTCTAGAGAGAACCGGGCGAGTCTGTACAGTGACTCGCCGATTCATTGTACGGAATAGGCAAGTCCCGTGAAGAACACGGGCTGCACAGTATTCTTCACGGGACTCTTCAAAATTTCTCATTTTTTTATCATTTTTTTTGTTTTTTTTGGCTTGTGATCTAATATGCATGCTTTAAACAGCTTTATTCAGCTTTTTCACGGATTAAATGGTTGAGAAATTTTGTGTTTTTAGATCACGAAAGTTGCATTTTTAGGGTTTCCGCTTTTCCTTGTGTTTCATGCCAAATAGGGTATGAATCTGTCAAAAATTGTAGGATTTTGATCGTAAAGTTGTTCATCAAAACCTTTTGTTACGAATTTGTGATAATCGTTCAGAAAAACAGAGTTATTTGGAGATTGAACGCTCGGGTTCACATAACCAAGTATGAAGTTTGGGTTTTTTTTTTTTCCGTCATATGATTAATTTCACTACATATTTTGAAGATAATGAGTTCAATTTGTAGGGTTTTTAATCTTTATTGTGTCTATTATGATTTAACATATTCATTTTTATGTAATTTGGTCAATTACAGCATGAATTTTTAGATGAACACAGTGATGTCTGTGGAAAAATATTTCTGTTGTTTTTTTTCCGCCTTTTGATTTTTTGTTCATAATATATTACAAATAATGTGTTAGATTTCTAGCATTTTTAATCGTTGCAGTGTTGTTTATAATTAGATGTATTCAATTTGATCTGATTTATTCAATTTGAATTTCATTTTTTAGATTCAATGATTGTTGTCTGTGAAGAAAAGAACTGCGATGTATTCAATTTGATTTGATTTATTCAATTTGAATTTCATTTTTTAGAGTCAATGACTGTTGTCTGTGAAGAAAAGAACTGCGTTTGTTTTTTTGCTCAATTTAATCGATTTCATTTGATTTATTGATGATAATGTGCTCAAAATTTAGAGTTTTGATTCTTTATATTGTTGTTTATAAAAAAATGTACTCAATTGGATATAATTTATTCACTTAGAGGTGGATTTTTGAGTTAAAATGGCTTATGTAAGATGGTTCTATGAAAAAAAGATTTTTTTTTATTTTTTTTTATTTTTTTGTAATCCATGATCGAATTAATACATGATCGAATTTTTTGTAATACATGATCGAATTTTTTTTAATCCATGATCGAATTGTATTTTTTTTTTTTGTAATCCATGATCGAATTTTTTGTTTTTTGTTTTTTTTTTTTTTTGTGACCCATGATAGAATTTTTTGTAACCCATGATCGAATTTTTTGTAATCCATGATTGAAATGTTTGTTTTTTTTTTGTAATCCATGATCAAATTTTTTGTTTTTTGTTTTTTTTGTAACCCATGATAGAGTTTTTTGTAATCCATGATTGAAGTTTTAGTAATCCATAATCGAATTGTTTTTTCTTTTTTTGTAATCCATGATCAAATTTTTTGTTTTTTGTTTTTTTTGTAATCCATGATCGAATTTTAAGTAATCCATGATCGAATTTTTTGTAATCCATGATTGAATTTTTTGAAAATTTGTGATTTTTTTTTTAATCCATGATCAATTTTTTTTTCTAATCTATGATCGAATATTTTGAAAATTTGTGATCTTTTTTTTTAATCCATGGTCGAATTTTTTGAAAATTGTTATTTTTTATTTTAATCCATGATCGAATTTTTTGAAAATTTGTGATTTTTTTTTTTAATCCATGATCGAATTTTTTTTTGTAATAAATGGTCGAATTTTTTGAAAATTTGTGATTTTTTTTTTTAATCCATGATCGATTTTTTTGAAAATTTGTGATTTTTTTTTTTAATCCATAATCGAATTTTTTTTTGTAATCAATGATCGAATTTTTTGAAAATTTGTGATTTTTTTTTTTTCAATCCATGATCGAATTTTTTGAAAATTTATGATTTTTTTTTAAATCCATGATCAATTTTTTTTTTGTTAATCTATGAGCGAATTTTTTGAAAATTTGTGATTTTTTTTTTTTAATTCATGATCGATTTTTTTGAAAATTTCTGATTTTTTTTTTTTATTCCGTGATCGAATTTTTTTTTTGTAATCAATGATCGAATTTTTTGAAAATTTGTGTTTTTTTTTTTTAATCCATGATTGAATTTTTTAAAAATTTGTGAATTTTTTTTTTAATCCATGATTGAATTTTTTTATTGTAATCAATGATCGAATTTTTTGAAAATTTGTGTTTTTTTTTTTAATTCATGATCGAATTTTTTTTTGTAATCCATGATCGAATTTTTTGAAAATTTGTTGTACTTTTTTCTAAATTTTTTTTTTATCCATGATCGAATTTTTTGAAAAATGATGGTTTTCCGAAAAGATGTGAAAATCGTGAAAAGGTTTTGATTATCATGGTGTATTAAACCCAATTTTTAATTTTTATTGTTTGAGTTTGTTGTACTTTTTTTTTTTTTTTTCCATGATCAAATGTTTTGAAAAGTGATGATTTTCCGAAAAGATGTGAAAATCGTGACAAGGTTTTAATTATCATGAGGTATTAAACCATATTTAAAATTTTTATTGTTAAAGTTTTTGTTGAAAAACTTGTATGTTGATAGATTATTTATACAAAAAAATGCATGTTATTATATTTTTAATGCAAAACTGTATTTTTTTAATCTGTTGTTAATGCATTTTTTAGTTGGAATGACTGATGTTACGTGGCTCTGTGAAGAATTGTTTTTATTATGAATTTTTTAATGCAAAAAATGTATGTTCTTGATAATTGAGTTGTAGCCATATTTGGAGCTTGCATTTTGTATTATATTATTCTGAATGTTTGTAATTGATATGTACGAAAATATTATTGTCAATTGCGGTATTTTGCAATAACAAATAACAACAAATATGACTACATGAACTACCCCAATATATTATCATTACACTTGGTGATTATTTTTCTTGTTGAACTGTCAGGTTAATTTTTAACTTTTTACATCTTAAAATAGTTGAATCATGTCAAGATCTGCAGAAGACCCTGCATGGCAACATGGGGTCAGACTTGATCCCAATAAAAAAAACAAAATTATTCTTAATTATTGTCAAAAAGTGATAAGTAGCGGGTACATAGGTTCAAGCAACACTTGGCAGGGGGTTAAGAGAGATGTTTCTGCATGTACTAGTGTCCCTAGTAATGTAAATAAACAGATGGCGGCAATTCTTAATGCTAACAAAGGTAAAAAAATTGCTGAATGAGGAGATAGCTAGTTTATATACGCCATTAAGCAGAAATGATACAGAAGAGCAATATAATAATGACTTGGACATGGCCACAAGATTGAGTTTACATGAACAATATCAGAGAGAACATGGGTTTAGAATGCCCGATGGATCTAACTCAGACATGCATGGTGGGCCTAGCTCAGACATGCATGGCGGGCCCAGCTCGAGCATGTATGGCGGGCCCAGCTCAAATATGTATGGAGGGGTTGGTGGCAATAAGTATCATGAAGAATTAGACGTTGAAGAAATTATTTTTAGGTTACCTAAGAGTGCCAGTATTGCAGGTCATGGTCGTCTAGACCCATTTCTCTCAAAGCCTAAGTCACAACATATGACCTTAAAAGGCATGATTAAGGTACAAGAAACATGTTGGGGAGATATGTAGGTAATGATTCTACGATAAAGGGATTCCCTTTGATGCAGCCAATAGCCCATAGTTTCTACCTATGGTCAGCACAATCCAGAGAGCCGGCCCTGGGTAAAACCCCCGACGGCATATGAGCTTAATGGGCCAATATTAGATAAAGAGGTGGAGGAAGTAACAAAGTCGATTGAAGAATATAAATAGAGTTGGCCAAGGACAGACATTACTCTCATGAGTGATGGTTGGTTGAATAAAGTTAGCAAAAATGAGTTTTTAAACTTCTTGGCCTATTCCCCAAAAGGTACAGCTTTTTTGTCTAGCAAAGACGTATCAAGGATGAAGAAGGATGCAACCTTCTACGTACGACTATATGATCAGATAGTGGAGGCAGTGGGAGATAAGCATATAGTCCCGTTTATTACGGACAATGCGCGTATATGTGTTTCTAGGGGCAGCAAGTTGATGGATAATAGTAAGCATCTAGTATGGACCCCGTGTGGTGTACACAGCATCGATCTTATGTTAGAAGAGATCGGTGAGATCAAAATGGTGAAGGAGACTCTAGAGGAAGCAAGGTTGGTATCGAGATTTATATACAACCACTCTAAAAGTTTATTTCTGTTTAGAGAACACTCTAAGAAAAAAGAGATAATCAGGCCTGCCATAACCCGCTTTACGACCGATTACTTAGCTGTGGACTCCATTCGAGAATCTGAAGGTGCATTAAAGAAATTGTTTACCTGTGAAGATTGGTTAAATGACCGCCTCTCGAAGTCCAGTACCGGTATAAAAGTGGGCAACATAGTCTCCAATAGGCGGTTCTGGTCTAGATGTTCTAGTGTTGTAGAGGCCACTGCCCCTTTGGTCATAGTGTTAAGAATGGTGGATGCTGACAAGAAAGATACCATAGGTATCCTTTATGAAGGTATTGAGACGGCGAATCCAGCTATTGGGGAAAAGTGTAGCTTTGCTAGCAAAGTTATCGAGATTATAGAAAGGAGGTAGAACACCAAATTTGGACGTCCAATTCATTATGCTGGTAAATATATATTTATATCATTACAATGTTTCATTTTAAATTATTTTTTTATGAAATTGTAAATGACAATTTTCTATTTATATATTTTGTAGGTTACTACTTCAACCCAAAATTTTTCTATTTAACACCTGAACATCTCCACAAGATTATGGAAGGGGTCAGATACATTATTGCAAGGTTGGAGAGACGCCATCGAAACCAAGTAGCAGCAATACAAGAGGTATTATTTAATGTTTGGGTAAGAACTTCATTGAGTTGTTATATTTGTGAAGAATAATGCACTAAAACGTAATATATTTATTTTAGCTTGCTATGTATAGGGATGCTATAGGATCTTTCGAAACTAGACTTGCCAGGAATTCTCGAACTATGATGGATCCAGGTTATCTCCTCGCTAATATTTTGTTCATTCATATATTTAATCATATGAATTGTTCTTGCCTTTACAATGCTTTTTGCATTTTAATCCAGCTGAATGGTGGGAGATATATGGTACTGATGCACCTCACCTAAAGAGGATAGCAATCAATGTGCTCTCCCAGACATGTTCTGCTACTGGTTGTGAGCGCAATTAGAGTACGTTCCAATGGTTACACACTACTAGGAGGAATCGACTTGCCTCTGAGAAGCTTCATAAACTAGTGTACGTTCATTATAATTTAAGCCTCCGAGAGCGACAAATAAGAAAGAAGCTTGAAGACTATGGGCCGATAGACTTAGACACAATATTTGTCATAGACATAGCAGACCAATGGATAGTAGAAGAGGAGGAGCCAATA